>JABMIG010000071.1:0-62500 GCA_013187285.1 Cyclotella cryptica | reverse complement strand
TTGGTATTGGTTCTGTTTTTGATATCTGGTGACTTGTTGGCAGATTGTGGGATTGCTTGTAAGCTTTTTTCATTTGAAAATTATGCTGGGCAGTGTATGCGTAATAAACTTGACCATGGCTGTACTGGCAAATAATCATTCTCTATCATTGTTAAAATTTATTACTCATGTGTATGTAAATTATACTCAACCATGATCAACTTTTGTGCGTTGTCTGTAGTTTGTTGGTTACAAACTGGGTATTGTCAGTATATTTTCTTTAATATGATGTATTGCCAACTCTAACAGGAGCCAGCAAAAATAGTTGTAGGAGTCTTGTAGACATAGGCATTACCGGACATTGCAGTATATGTACATAGAATCAAAATGGGAATTGTAAGTGGTGCTTCAGACAAAGTATAGACTCCCTGGTCGCTGTGCTGAAGTTTATCATTTGGAAGACTCAAAATGGATGATCCTATACTCTAGCACACTCATGAATGTGCCTGTTATCTGTTATCAATATCCATGTTATGACAATATCCCAAATTCTAACCTACTCTGAAAACCCTCAATTTCCAATTGTAATAACAAAAGATTTGATTCCTATGTGAGATGATGTTGAGCTGGACTTGGAGCATTTGACATACTTACAAAGGACTTATTTATGATGGTAGATGAGTTGCAAACATATCTGAAAACATCAGTTGTAAAAAATGTCATGATTTTTGACCTAAGATTGAAGTAGTCTGTGATCATTTTTTTCTATCAATGAAGTATAGCAAATCGAACAACCACAGTGAAATTATAAGAGTTGTTTCTATTGCAAGGGGCAATGAGAAATCAAAAATCCACCGAAAACAGTTCATTCTGGTTTGCAACCAGATTGGGCTGTATTTTTGAACTATTTAATTTGGACAACTAGAACAGGAGGAAAAAATATCACAAGGTTATGTGGGGTGCCTTAGGTACAATGCAAGAAAGGTTTCTTAGTTGAGTACAACTGATAATAACTCATGTGTTTGCAGTTTTTTCATGATTCTACCCATTCCAAAAAGAGCTAGTGAAAATTAGGCAGAGTGAGGGTTCATAGCAGAGGAATTGTGGGTTTTGACAGAGGCAACAAGGGGAGAGTCATGGCTGATATAGATAGAGAAGAATGGAAAGAAGAAGGTGATGCCAAGTATCAACAAAGAGGTAATGTCATAAAGATATTTCCAATGGTTTAGTGGACGTAGCAATACATATGTACAGCAGGAGTAAATTGACTGCATTTTAATTTTATGCATAATCATTAGTAAAAGTGTCAAATTGTTAGAGTGCTTCCAATTCAAAATCTATGAATTTGTAATGTGGGTTTTTCTATCATAAGTCTATCCATACCCTCAGCCAATGCCACTCACCACAACCAAACTGTTTTGATACAGTAATATCGTTAGTCAAACCAGCCCAGCTTCTCCATCCTTGCACTTACAGCCTCATAAGTCATGAATGTAATAGCTTGTCCAGGCATGATGCGCAATAGACGAGGAGTGATTCCCTTCCATAACGCCTTGACTCCTTCTTCTTTTGCAATGACAACACATGATTGTGTGAGACTCTTGTACTGTTGAGTGAGTTTTTGCATATTGTCGAGTTCAGGTTTTGGGTTCAGTGTACATTGTTGTCAAAAAGAGACGAAAAATCATCTGTACAAGAAAGGCTTTTATGCAATGTTGCACGCACCTTGGGTTCTTTTCCGGGATGAATTACTTGCTTTTGCATTCGAGTCTTGACCACATCTGTAAGCCAATGAAATAAAAAGAAATATAGCATTGATCAAGCTCGTATCAAGACAGAAAAAAATCAATAGAGAATTCTCTTGCAATGATGAACTCACCTAAAGGATTGTTCACCAAAGGCCCCATGCCCCCACTCAATCCACCCAAAACCAAACTCTGCCAATGATCCAATTGTACACCCCTTGCATCCCCACCACTCTGCTCCACCCTGGACTTTTTCCACGACAAAACTACTTTTTTACTCCAATTGTACACCGTAAAGTTAACGGCCTGATTGCACCCCTGACGAAGCATAGTTGGGACCACCCCTTTGTACAATGCACCGATCCCCTCTTCTTTGACTATCAAACCGGCAGTTTGTACGACATTCCTGTACTTGGCATGTTGTCGTTGTGTAGGATCCATCAAAGAGTGATACTGCGACTGCATTCGAATCTTGCAGACTTCTGCAGGCGTTACAATGAGAACTGCTTCCGTCAGGCCGGAAAGCAGTCCGGCTGTGAAGGTTACAGTAGGCGTAGGAGGAGCCGACGCGGGCAACCCAGCATACTGCGAATACCATCCCCCCAGGGTATCACGATACCATTCAAAACTGACGAAACGAATGGCCATTTTGGGAATGATCCCAGTATACACTGCCGTGAGGCCCTTGTACAATGCCAACGGTCCCTCTCTTTGGACGATTCGTCGTGCAGTACCAAAGGGTCCTAGGGTTGCCACCACAGTTCCCGAGGTGGATGTTTCGGCGGCGACTGCCGATTTGATGGAAGTACTACTCGCAGAAGCAACTGTAGCTGTAGTTGTTGCACCCATAGAACTTGACGGAGGAAGGCGTTGTTTCCATCCCACATCATGAAGTACCGAGGGAGCCCCAGCAGACGGAGACGACGATGCTACCTTTGCAAGATTTGGTTTGACTCTAACCGTTTCCCTCCCATGACTTACTTCTTTGCTACGATCACCGCCGGCGCTGCCACCCACAACACTCTTCCCGGTCAGACCACCTGTTAAAGAACTCGCAGTAGCATCCCTCATACTCCCCAAAGCCTTGCCCTCCATCCTCTTGACAATCTCCGATTTCGCCGTGATCTGTCTCCTCAACTGCATACGTGTCTTGATGGTATCAAGTGGATGGCATACGGAAGATTCGACGAATCCGGCGATGCCTCCTCCAATGAGGTGTTGGATTGGTTTCTTTTTCTTTGGGAGATCATTCGGTTGTTGTTTTTGTTGTTGTTCACGGCTGCTGCTGCTGCTGCTGCTGCTGTTGTTTGTGGACTTTTGTTGTGAAATTGTCATGATGATCAATTATCCGAGCGAGAAGGCTGTGGGTAAATGGTGTGATTTGACGTGTCACGTTGGTGCGGTAAAGTAATTTCATATGTTTTCGAAGAAACCGGCAGTTCGATTGGTTCAATGTCTTGTCAATTAAGATCCGATGCCTCCTAAAGGAAAGGACAAATGATTGAATACTTCACATGCAGTGACGTCAGAGCAGTTTCAGAATTGAATGTCCTACCAAATTGAATGATCAGCTCAGTGCTAACGACAGTGGACGCGCAGCTCAACGCACGGCCTCTTTTCAATGCTGACAGATTGGGATGATAGAAGAAAACGAGGAGTTTTTAGGGAACCATTATTGAATGCAATCCAACAAAAGCTGTCCAAGTGTGACCGGAGTATATTTTCACCTCATCATTAATGACGACAAGAAGAAAACAAGAACCGCTCGCTTCATGGACAACGATAACGCACGTTGATAATTCGCAGACTGCCACTAGCTTCTCCTTGCGCATTAACGTCGTGGAATCGAAACAAAATTACAGAATTCAAATTGATCGGCTTACCATTACCACACCGATGACAAAATGAATGGAGATCAATGGTTCACAAAATGTGGGCACGCTTCGAGGTGTCAATCATGCCGATGACGCGTGTGTTGTCTGTGTATCATTCTGGTTCTGTTATTGTTCTCTCTCACTCTCTCTATATATTGGAAACCTTTAGCAGAGCAGAATGGAATCAATGATGTCTTCTGATCGCGTCGGCCTCTTGAAAAAGATTGTGTAATACGACCAAAATGTGTCGATGATGCACCATGGATGTGACATCAGAGGTGACGACAAGACGTGTTGTGTTTAATAATTTTATACAAATTAGTAACTGATGCTATGACGGTGTCAACGAGGAAACAAGTTAGAAATGTGTTTGGACCATTGCTGGACTATGAACCACTATGTGTGTGATGTATATTTTTCTAGTAAACAACTCCACGATTCCAAAAAATTTTGGGGGGGGGTGGTGTCTGAGAGCTTTTTTTTTTTTTTTCTTTTTTGTGTGTTTTCGTACTATATTTCTTCCATACTTTTGTGTTTTTACAATTTTTGCGTGGCTTCCTAGTGCTCTCAATATCTGACATTTTTTTCCCGTAGAAAATGTACCGTGTTCTACGGGATGGACTTTGAACCATTATGCCTCTTTTTGTATCGCAATTGCAGCTGCCTTCCCTCGTTTCTGAGGACTTCTCGAGCTGGACTTAAGCCCTCCAGCAACTTCCCGGAATTTTCGATTTTTGGTCGGACGTGGCGTCACTCGGAGATTTTACCACGTCACTCGGAGATTTCTATGTTTTTCTCGGATTAATAGTGACATCACTTGGTATCACTCGGCGATTGGCGTGTTTGCCAATAGAGTCACTCGGTGATACTAGGTGGTCATCACCGAGTACTTGGTTATAACCACCGAGTACTTGGTGCGACACACCAAGTACTCGGTGGTTATAACCAAGTACTCGGTGCGACAAACGAAGTACTTGGTATCACTAGGTGATACTCGGTGATACCTAGTATCACTTGGTGACAGTGTGTCGCGCTTGGAGGTACTCGGTGTTCTGAAGTACAACAGTAGACGTACGTTAGATACTAGACGTAGTATATAGAATAATTATAGTATAAGTACGTATTGTGTAGTTAAGTTTATAATAATTAGTTGTATTTTTAGTTGTATTTACCAAATTAATGCAAGATGATCGAGATGTGGTGCAAAATTTATGCTTGGCTACCTTGTTCACTTTTCAATTTTGCTTTCGATATACTTTAAATTCTTGCTGTTCCATCAACACTTATGCATTTTACTTCTTGTGGTGTTGAATTCTGTCCCAACCAATGACCACTAGTGGTGACTCAATTATGACATTGAAGATGTTTCCTGCTATTCTCCCTTATCATTCCGGACCATTTGGGGCAAAATGTGAAATATAGACTATAGATATTTTGTATGTTCCCATGACCATGATGTACATTTCCCCACACCACATGGACAATAACGATGCAATGAACTGAAAATGTTACTTCAAATATGATTCCACCCTATCATAGCCATAGCCTCCCATACTCCCATATCTCAAGTTTGCAGTCCATGTTTGCAACAACAGATCCAACTCTCAGAATATCTGATCATTGCTTTCTTCAGTGCTGAGTTCCACCAATAGGTTAGTGGCCTTACAATGCCGGTTACTCTGTGTTTTGATCTGTTTGGCCATAATGCACTCCTACCACAATACGCGATACAAGATCATACACACTTCTACTTAACCATAAGTTGACACTTGCAGATACAAAAGGAGCACACAAGATGACTTCACTGAATTATCACCTTTTGACAGAGTTCAAGAGACATATATTAGTGTTTGAGGCATTTAATGTCATTTAAATGAAAAACTGTAGAACACTAGGCATTCAGTGCCATTTGTTGCAGACAATACCATTCAATGCATTCAAATTCAATGCATTCAATGCCAAAAGTAGAACTGACTGTGCCAAAAACAGAACTTAATGCCAATATGGAATTTAGCACCAACAATAGAAGTCACTCTCAAACTGAATGCTTCCCATCAGAGTGAGTAAGGACAAGGAGCCATTTCAAGGGAACAGTAAAACCATTCTGTTTCTACACAAGTGATGCACCAACTTGACAGCATTCTGATGACAGTGTCTGTTACGTGTTGATTCAATGAAACAATCTGGTCAATGGTAGGAGCCAGCGCACCACCAAGTGATGCTAAAAACTAGGTGAAACTTGCCAAGCACTTGGTTGAAATAACCAAGACAATCAACGAGTACTCGGTGGCTTTAACAAGTACTTGGTGGTTTTGGCCAAGTACTCTGTGGTTATCACCAAGTACTTTGTGGTTATCACTAGGTACTTAAATGCTTATCACCAAGTACTTGATGGTCATACCATGTACTCTGTGGTTATCACCAAGTACTCTGTGGTTTTCACCATCTGTGGTTAACACCAGGTACTTGGTGGTTATCACCAAGTACTCGGTGGTTATCACCAAGTACTCAGTGGTTATCACCTAGTACTCTGTGGTTATCACCGAGTACTAGGTGGTGAATATCAGGTACTCTGTGAGTAACACAACATCAAGTACTACTTGTTTGTGCATGTCTGCTTTTTATAATGATGGCAAACAAATGGCAAGAGTTGGGAGCCCTTACCAGAATTCCAAATATTTGGACACACTGGAAGTCACTCAGATATTGCATTGCAGCTAGGAGATCTTTCTATATGGTTTGCTTGGACAAATTGTGACATCCTTCAGTGACCAAGTGAAACAAAGTACTTGGTGAAACTTGCCAAGTACTTGATTGTAATCACGAAGAAAAAGACTTAATGATTAAAACAAAGTACTCACTGGTTAGCATCAAATACTTTGCTGTTTCACTAAGTACTTGATGATTAGCACCAAGTACTTGGTGATTATCACCAAGTACTTGGTGGTTATCACCAAGTACTTGGTGGTTATCACCAAGTACTCGGTGGTTATCACCAAGTACTCGGTGGTTATCACCAAGTACTCCGTGGATATCACCAAGTACTTGGTGGTTTTGCCAAGTACTTGATTGTTAAACCGACCTTGGTAGTTATCATCAAGTACTCGGTAATTATCACCAAGGACTCGGTCGTTATCACCAAGTACTCTGTGGTCATCACCAAGTACTTGGTGGTTATCACCAAGTACTCAGTTGTTTTCACCAAGTACTCAGTGATATCACAAAGTACCTGGTAGTTATCCCCAAGTACTTTGTGATGAATATCAGGTACTCTGTGAGTCACACCACATCAAGTACTACTGGGCTACTTCTTTGTGCATATCAGGTTTTTTTAAAATGATGGCGAACAAATAGCAAGAGGTGGCAGCACTTGCCAGAATTCCCAAGTGTTGGACACACTGGAAGTCACTCAGATATTGCATTGCAGCAAGCAGATCTTTCTATAGGGTTTGCTTGGACAAATAGTGACATCCTTCAGTGACCAAGTGAAACCAAGATTTGGTGAAGCTTGCCAAGTATTTGGTTGCATCACAAAGACAAAAACTTAATGATTATCACCAAGTACTCGCCGGTTACTATGAAATACTTGGTGGTTATACCAAGTGTTATAGGTGGTTATACCAAGTACTTGGTGGTTATACCAAGTACTTGGTGGTTATACCAAGTACTTGGTTGTTATACGGAAACTTGGTGGTTATCATGAAGTCCTTGTCAGTTATCACCAAGTACTCTGACTCTGTTGTTTTCACCAAATGCTCTGTGGTCATCACCAAGTACTTGGTGGTTATCACCAAGTACTCGGTGCTATCACTAAGTACAGTACTTGGTGGTTATCACCAGGTACTTTGTCATGAATATCAGGTGCTCTGTGAGTCACACCACATCAAGTACTACTGTACTAATTGTTTTGTAATGTCTGGTTTTATAGTGATGGTGAACAAATGACAAGAGGTGGCAGCACATCCCAGATTCACCAGTTTTTGGACACAATGGAAGTCACCGCAATATTGTACTGCAGCAAGCAGAACTTTCCATAAGGTTTTCTTGGACAAATAAGTCATCCTTCAGTGTCACTTGGTGTTGTACCACCAAGTGATGCAAAGTACTTGGTGAAACTTGCCAAGTACTTGGTTGTAATTGCCAAGATAAAATTGTTATCACCTAGTACTCAGTGGTCATCATCAAAAACTTGGTGGTTATCACCAAGTAATTGGTGGTTTTCACCAAGTACCCTGTGGTTATCACCGGGTGCTCTGTGATCATCACCAAATACTTAGTGGTTATCACTTAGTACTTGGTGGTTATCCCCTAGTACTAGGTAGTGAATATCAGGTACTCTGTGAGTCACACCACATCAAGTACTACTGGGCTACTTCTTTGTGCATATCAGGTTTTTTAAAATGATGGGAAACAAATGGCAAGAGCAAGAGGTGGCAGCACTTGCCAGAATTCCCAATTTTTGGACACACCGGAAGTCACTCAGATAATGCACCGCAGCAAGCAGATCTTTCTATATGGTTTGCTTGGACAAATAGTGACATCCTTCAGTGACCAAGTGAAACCAAGATTTGGTGAAGCTTGCCAAGTATTTGGTTGTAATTACCAAGACAAAGACTTAATGGTTATCAGCAAGTACTCACCGGTTGTCATCAAATACTTGGTGGTCATTCCAAGTACTAGGTGGTTATACCAAGTACTTGGTGGTGATACCAAGTACTTGGTGGTTATACCAAGTACTTGGCATCACCACCAAGTACTTTACCAAACTGGTGGTTATCATAAAGTACTCAATTATATCCCCTTTTTTGCCAGTACTGTCATCAAGCAAAAGGAGAATCCATTAACATTCATAATTTGACAATGACAAGAAGAGTCTCTATGTTGTAAAGTAAACTGAGTATTTCAAAACTGTGTATTAATTTTTCTTACAGTACATTAGTGCAGACTCGTTTCGGCCTAAACAGTAGTGGTGGTGCCCTACTGGAAGTATGATTTACTTGACATGACGATGTGTAGTCCATGCTAATGTGTCTTTTTTAATCTTCGATTACGTCTTTAAAAGTGTACAGTACGATATCTACCTACCCAGCGAGTAAGGAGGTAATACAACACGTCGAAAACCATAACTTGTGGATAACACAAAGGACTCTGTGTCGCTCACCGAAGCTCACCAAGTAGTAGTATCGTACTTGGTGATAATTACCGAGTACTCGGTAGCTATCACCGAGTACTCTGTAGCTATCGCCGAGTACTCGGTAGATATCACCGAGTACTCGGTAGTTATCACCAAGTACACGGTGTCACTTGGTGGTACCACCGAGCACTTGGTGATACAACACGGTGATACTCGGTTTCTAACCTACGTCACTCGGAGAAATTTTAATCGTGCGAGGTTCAGATGAACGTCACTCGGCAGTTCACGGTCCCCAAAATTGGCCCCCGGTGATAAAAAACAGGTAAATTCCAGTAAGTTGCAGATAGTCCCAAAGGGTTTTGCAATGTTGGCCGGGACCCAGAGGGTTGATATTGTGGCCGCAGCAGTGGCCAAAGATATCTGACAAATAGTGGTCCAAAGTCAATTCTAACTTGTACCCGAAAATGTGTTTCTGATCTCGCAGAAGTTCTTTTTTACTTCCTTCGTTCATTGATATCTTCTGTACAATGCACACCAGAATTCTCACGAACCGAGATATTACGGTTATTCTGCAAATTCCTATGTTCCTACATACCGGAAATTATCTGATGCTACAGTTCCTACTTGAAAAACAACTACCATATCCCCATCCTTTTTCTTGGTGCATCTAGTGCACCATTAACTAGCTTTCCCCATAATAATCCTTATGGTGTCTCTAGTGCACCATAACTGGATGATTCCTACATAGCCTCCCCAGGGATTCAAAAAGACACATTTGCCCATCAGAGGTAATCTGGGCTTGTCATCATTGCTTTATTGGAAGAGATAAATAAGCCCAATTTTTCCCCAATTATCAAGGGAATGTTAGGCATCTATAATATTGCCAAAAGATGTACTGTACCGGACAGTCTAGGCATATCTACAAAATTCATCAGTGTGGGGTACTTGCTGGATTTTTTGTTCTAAAATTAAAATTTGAAATGCACTTGTTCTCAAAAATGGCCATTGGTTTCCTCTGATCCTAGATAGGGATAGTATGCTACAAAAGTTGCGGTCATTGAGGTTGAGGGAAACTGTGCAATAGTTGAGGTATACGAAATATTTAATATTTTCGTTCAGAGGGAGTGAACAAAACTTAGGTACGGTATACAACGTCCCTCCAATTTAGCCAGCTGTACTGGATTTTGTGAGAGACGAACATTACACACGTGAGATTGACGACTTGAACAGAGAACAGATAATTTGCATTTGTGTTTGAAGTTCAACGACAACACGAATTGCGCAAGGTCTTCAATATTAGGTAATGAATATTTATATTAGTACTATCGAGTAATGCAAATTTTCGAACAAGAATAAGCTTATTTCTATTTCCGAGAGATAAGGCAATAACCGAGGAATAAGACTATAACCGAGTCTCGGTTATAGTCTTATTTCGATTATAACTACTATCTCTCATTATAACCTTATCTCTCGGTTATAGCCTTATCTCTCGGAAATAAGAAGCATGTCTACATAGGAATAGTACTTAGTCATGTAAATTTCGGGAATAAGCTTATTCATCGGAAATGGTCTTATTTATAGCGCTATTCGAGAGATAAGCCATTTCCGAGATATATGGCTATTTCTGAAAAAGGCGATATTGTTTCGTCATGGAGCGGTTGTGCTTATGTTCGATGGGATTTTCAAAGATTTTTTTTATTTTCAACCAGATCATTTTCAATAAAACAACATATGATTATTGTATTGTTCCTACATAAGGCTGTTTCTTGATCTAAGTATATTTTTCACATTTTTTCCAGTAATTGAAAAGAACTGTTGTCAAAAATAGAGTTATCTGTTACAATTGTCATATCAATTGAAAATAGTGATATGATGCCATACAATAATACATATCCTACATTACTATTTTGCTAGCTTCCCTCAACCTCATTAGATGCACCATGAGAGATTTCAAGGATTTGGTCCAAAAGTGTGGTGCATCTAATTTACCTGAGCTGGGCCGGGCAATATCCTGTTGCATAAGATCCCACGGATTACTTTTTTATCTGATTTCATTGACGTATGAATTTTTTACCTAGGCAAACGACCCTGGACATTCTTAAAACTTTATTGTTAGACTCACCTTTCTCATAGCAACACACCCATGTGGGTTTCTCCCCATAACTCCACATGGTTGCTGAGAAACCTCCAATGTCAGTGAAATTCACCACACATCTCGAGCACATGGGTGGAGAGAGGTACGACATGGCCAAGCAGAGAAGTGATATGGCGTGAGGACCAATATGGTACTATAGTGTTACCTCAACGTAAATAAGAACGATACCATTAATTTTTCTAGTGTTAGCACTGCTAGCTTTGCACGAATTTTAAGATATCATTTAATGTATCTTTTGACATTTTGTGGATCTTATGCACCAATACATACGGTAATCACACTGTTTTCCTGAAGCATCTGGACACACTCATTTTTAAGCTAGGATTGTTGGGTTGTTGCCTGATGAGTTTTGTTTGCAAATAATTTCAATAGTATGCTTTGGAGGCAATTTAGGCAATTGTCTCTTTATCAATGCAAATCTCAAGAAAATAAAAATTATATCCTCCGTTGGGGAACTAGTTCTAGTTCTTTGGAGTACCTCTCGCAAGGAACTCGTTCCTGAATGAGGAACTAGATTGGAACAAGTTCCTAATTGGAACTAAATGGAACTTAAAAATATCATGTCTTTGTTAGCCACAATATAGGTTGTAACACACATCATGTTATGGAAACTTGTTCACAATGAGTTTGTGGTGAGGAACTAAGCTTCTTTTAGTTTTGTCTTCTTTTTTATGAACTAGTAGCTACTTATAAGATTAGCATCCAACTTGCCCTCTGTTGCCCAGGCACAGACTTAAGGGCTGTATTTGCACTCAATTATATATATATATATATATTTCTTCATTTTTTGGTCCCATATTGTATACTTCTGTAAAAATAGCTCACAGCTAGTAAGTTTCCACACGGTTCCCCAGTCTGATGTGTTTTGAAAAATCTGTGATGCACCTTCAAGGTTCCCTGATTTCTGTGAGCTTGAATGCCTGGTCACCCTGATTTCTTGCCCTGATGTTGGGGGGCTCCTTTTTCAACTGAATTACTCGTCACACCCAATACTTCCCATCGTCCTGTGTAAACACCGGTTTGCTCTTCTACATTCCCTTTATCATGGGTACCATCTTGTGCTTGCCCTTCATTATGGTAACATCTTGCACTTTCCCTTCATCATGGTAACATCTTTTGCTTGCCCCTATGCATCGTCATAGGTGCTGTAAATGTCCTTCATTGCCAACTTCTCTTGCGGTCCATCCCAATTCAATGCGTGCGTTGCTGTCATGTCTTGCTGCACACTGTACATGTTGTCTTCCAACACTTTATTGCATCCAGGCACACCATTGTCATCAACTACAACACTGTCTCCGTCTATCACTTTTGAACATTTAACCGCAATTCATCAAGTGTCGATCATTCATCTATCTTATCAAGCTTGTCAAGCAATGATGAAGAATCCATTTTGTCAATGCATACATCAACAAGAGGGTGAGTGGGATTTGGAAGAATGGAGTGATGACAAAATGCTCCAAGACTTGGAAGACCTCCAAGATTTAGAGTTTTCGAGTAACTCCCTGTCAGGAATGACCGGCGGAACCACAAGAATTTGAATTGGGATGAGCACATTAGGCGGCTAGTGCATATGAAGATTGTTTTGAAAATGATATGAAATGTCACTTAACTGCCACAGGCAGCTTGTCCAGATCTTGGATCCCATCCTTCAAAAGAAAGAGTACAGCAGTCGCGGTGATCCTATTTTGATTGAGCATGTAGTAGCCAATGGTCTACATATTCTTGGAAGAAGGAGGACAAAGGACCAGTGACATATTATGGGAATGTCCAGAGATAGTAGTTTCTTGGATACTGTTAATTTGGCCTGGAGTTGGATATTAGAAGGCCGAGTACTTCTGAGGAATGGGATGTCATTTATCAAAGTTAGGCCATTCTCCTTCGACTGGGTTATATCCTGGGTTAAACGCATTTTTTGAGCTCATAACCCATATTTAACCCGTTTGACGTTATGCCTACGACTGGGCGGTCGACTCTGTTGGGTTAAAAATAATAACCCACTGTTGTAAATCGAAATCTCCTGGGGTTTTCAGGTCGAATGTCCCCCTGACCAATTCTACTGGGGTTTAATTTTCGCAGCCACACATTTCTTCCCGCCATATCTTTTGTCTTGCCCTTTTTGTCAGAACAGGTCAAAACACACACCATTGTTCTACGACACTGAAGACAAAATGATGACCCAAGTGACGGCACTGACGACAAAGTGACGACCAAACTGAAGGCAGTTAACGACATTTTAACGACCCTTCGTGACGACACTGACGAAATTCGTGACGACACTGATGACCCCTACGTGGTATATATTCTACTGCCTACTGACGATAGTGACGAACAAAGTGACGACAAAGACGACTGACGACCCTAAGCAAGAACATACTGAAGACAAACTGACGACACAAGTGACGACCGTGAAGTCCTTTTGACGACCCAAGTGAAGACACTGATGACTCAATGATGACCCAAGTGACGACACCTGACGACATTTTAATGACCCGTAGTGAAGGCATGAAATGACCAGATATTTTTAAGTGACGTCAACTGGCGACATCGGACAACATTGGGCGACTCCATCTGGCGATACTTATTGCCAAAGTCCAAAGTTGCCTGTCTTGCAGAAGGAATTACAGGGAGTCATCATATGGGTGTGTTGAGGATGATAAACCCTATGCATTCATAGTGCTATAAACTAAAAAGATCTTGTGTAGGGCCTGAAAATGACAAACACCACATCTATCAGCCTATAAGTCGGAAAGGATTTTAACATGAGAAAACTACAAAATTTTCATAATCTAGCCTAGATGATCCTCATCTGAAGTAAGAAAAAATTAAAGAATTTGAGACTTCATGACTTGAAATTTGTCAGAGGAAAGTCAGAGTTTCATAATTTTTAAATTTTCATGGCGATGCTGTCTGACTTATTGGCTGATGGAGGTAGTATCTTATATGTTGGACTTGGTGGTTCTTATAATGTGACAGTTCTTATAAACTGATTTTTACGGTAAGAATTTATTATCTATCTAACAAACAACCTCTGACTAAGGGACTCTCAGACAGTGAACTGGGCACCATGGACTCCAATCAAGGCATCCAATGATTGATGATGGAGGAGTTGTTCGTAGGTACACAATGTGTTTTTGAAATTGACTTGTATAAGAACTACTCTCTTATTGTTATCTTCTTGATATCGAGAATTACATTCTTAGATGACTTCCGGCAAAGTCACCCCCAACCGCCTATACCATTGTTGTTCAAGTCCAACAAATTTCTACTCAATTCTGTTGCCACCATAGTAATCATTGACCAACATCATTCCCAGCAGAGTCTCTTTTCAATATTGGATGACATCGCTCTCCAACTTTGTCACCAAAATTTGCATTTCATAATCCTGATCAAAACAATCAACCGAGGTGTTGTGTACCAATCACAACACTCAACAAGTTTTAGGTTGGTTTTCTACTAGAGCATTTCTGACTGCTAATATAACAACAGATCACAATTTGATTGGAAGGAAATCTGTAGTCTACTTGAATAGATGTATTTCGTTTCTGATTCCAAATGCGCATGTTACCCTGCAAAGTCAAGACGTGAGACTTTCTGTCACCACAACTAACTTCATTCCCAGCAGAGTCTCTTTTTGATTTGGGATTACATCACTCTCCAACTTTGTCACACACAATTTGATTTTCAGCATCCTGATCCAATCAATCAACAGAGATGTTGTGTAGTTTCTAGTGTTGGTGATAACTTTAATAAAATTATGATTGGTTCTATTGATCATTCGATTGTCATTGGTACTTGAAAATAAAACTAAGACTTTCTAAACGTAGAAAAAAGGGAGTAAAGCTGAGTAGGATATCCTCCTCCATGAGACTACGAGCTTGTGAGTGCAATCATTGCTAAGTCATGGGCAGCTTGGGTTCAGCTGTGGTGTCCGTCATGCACAGGTGGAAAGGTGTGGCTGTCATTGGAACTTGCTTGGATAATATGAAAGGTTTCATTGGTTGGATATCTAGTAGAAGCTTTGTTGGAATTGTGACGGATGTTGAAGTAGGAGTGAATAGGATTTGTTGTTCGGCTGTTGAATTTTCCATCTAATTTCTCCCCCATATAGAACGCTTGTGTGTTGTTGTCCATAGTTGCAAGAGGTGTCAAATAAACATCCTGTTTTCTTGCCTTGTCTTTAATTGAGACCTTGTTCTGTTCGAGTACAACTTCAAGTTTGATTGGCAACTTGGTTTTGAGGTTGGTGCAGTTCATTGGAGTAGTGTTGAGTATTTTGGAAATAAATTCTATAGGTTCAATTTTTTGTCGATGGCGACTTCAATTGCAGGTTTTGAAGGTTGCTTGTTCAGCTTTGTCTTTTGTTGCAGGATTCGCTCTGCAGTCCAGTAGTCATGTGAGACCATTGAGAATTTGTTGTGCCTATAGATTGTGTTGTGTCGTACAATGGTGTTGATATCAAGTGTGCGCATGGAATCTTGTCAAATAATTGTTCCATTCACATCGCTGCTGCATTCCTTGAGAATGATCATGAGCTCAAGACTGAAAGTTTCACTTGTTGAGAGGCAAGGTAGTATGCATCGGTGAGCTTGACAGTCTTGGTTGTGGCGAATGTACCTGCTGCAGTGATGAAAGTTTTGGGAGTAGTGTTGTGGGTTGGAAGGTCCAACATTGAAGCAAGCTTTTGAGAAATGATGCTGTTGTTGGTACAGCATTGGTCAATCATTGTTGTGCATGAAACTCTCTGCTGGTTTTTATCGAGTAGAGTGACGATGGTGATTGGGTGTAGGCTTTCCTTTGTGTGAGTCTGATTGGAAGTCTTGGAGACTATGTACATGATCACTACAGGAGATGATGCTAAGCAACAGATTTGTTGTCAGGTACTACTTCTTTGAATCTTATCGTCGGGGAATTTTCTTGTGAAAAATTTTCTTCTAAGTGCTGTTGACTTCACCCTTGCTGCTTCTGCTTTAATGAGTGGAAGATGCACTTGAAGTGGCTGAACTAACATTGGAAGCAGCATGATTTTGGTTGTGCCAATTTTCTGGACAATTGTTCCATTTATGAGCACCATTATGCTTTCGGCATGGAGCGGAGACAGGTTTCTTCCTTTCTTCTTGTGAAAGTTGGTTTGAGCCAGAATTATGGTGATTGCAGAATCTTTCTCTCTGACTTCTGATGTTCAGTACCTCCTCGATATTGTGGCAGATATATTATTTGTTCTTCATTGGCAAGTTCTTTCCACCTCTGTCCACAAACTTGAGTTTTGCTTGGTACTTGGGTTTTCGGGGATGGCGAGTTTTGCCATTCCGTGAATTGAAAATTTGTCAATGTCATCGCTTAGAAGATCTAGGTCTTTGCTGATTTCAAATTGTCATTCTGCAACTTTCTCATAGTCTTGGTTGTTACATGGGAGCTCTCCACGTAGCATTGTGGTTTTGTGGTCATCTGCGGAGTCCTTTCCAAAGTATTTCACGTTGGGGTTCAGGGAACACCAAGAAAATAAATTATTCTCTAAAAGATAATAATATGTGCCTAATAAGCTCCAACTCCATGCGTACAGTGGTAGGTTATGGTAGTACTTAACAGATAATTATTTGTCAAAGTAATTATAAGTAGTAATTACTTAGGAAATATTATTATAATTAATATTAGACACGACTGCTTAGCAAGGCACCAAGAGGAATGGATACCATCTACATCTAATATAGCAACACTAATTTCATATCCATTATGCAGAATTTGAATCTAAACAGATTACTAGTTTCGCTAAAATAGATTCTCAAAATTTGTTAGATCTAGGGTGTATGATTTAGAAAAATCACATCTCTAGAAAAGAATTTATTATCTAACTTCAAAAATCTATATCTAATGTAGAAAATCTAAGTTATGCGATTATTACTAACCTATGATTTCATGTCCTAGGCATCTATCAGATTAGATCTATTCTTTTTCAAAATCGATCTCATAGGGTATAGTTCTTCTCACAAAAGTCTGGATTTTTCATTAATGCTTAAATAAAATACCAACCTATCCAGGCCAACAAATATATTGGGGATTGGTTTTCTTTTGGAGAATTAGTTTTCTTTTGGCATTTACCAATCTTTGTACTTTTCCTACATAAAAATGAAATGGTATCCGGTTTTCTTTTTTGAGATTGGCTTTTCTTTTGGAGATTGGCTTTTCAGTTCACCATTAAAGGTAATTAAAAGCCGGTCCCGTGCCTGTTCACGTATGTCATCGCCAGTTTGTCGCCACATCACACGAATGTGCTGGTAACCTAATGAGAACCATCCTAGCCACGAACCGTTGGATGACGCAGTATTGTACCGGAAGACCTGTGAATGACATTGGCGGAAACACGAATCACGCACTTCATTATATAAGTATTAATATGTGCATAATATATATTATTGCCTGTTTCTCCTACTTTGATGTACACTCTACCTATGTTTTCCTCTGTATCTCTAGATACCTCTTATATCGTACTATAATATACCATAGTGTATATTGTACAGCTGGGCACCACCCTCAGACGACATACAGTAGGTACGCTATAAATTCTATGTGAACCCATCACACGCGCACTATAAATGTCCAAAACGGACCCATTTCTTGTTTTGTTTTCTCTCAAACTTCAAACCAAGAACTCAATTCGCGATTGCACTGCCACTGCAATCACAATAATTCTAGACTGTTGAAAATTCGCGATTGCACTGCCACTGCAATCACAATAATTCTAGATTGTTGCTGCCCCTTCATGCCAAATTATCCTTGCCTACAACACCATGGTTGGCATTGATACACCAGAGCTGAAAGAAAAACAACCATTTGCAGTCGAGGCTGAAGAATACACAAAAAAATAACTCACCGTCAAACACTAAAAATGTTCACAACTATGACAAGCTGCTGGGGTTACAAAAAATAGCACGAAACCACAAAAGCGGGCAATGGAGGGCCTACCAGGATGAACAGGTAATTATCACTCCAAGTGGAAGTGCTTTTCACAAGTGCAAAATTGTTGGCAGCATTGTCACTGATTGCAAGCATTTATCACGATCCAAAAATTTGAAGCTCATTCCAGCTTCTGAAGCCTACGATAAAGGTTTACATCCTTGTCGCAATTGTATGAGTTGATGAGTATTGCACAGTAACTGTCAATATTAAAGATGTTAACTAACAAATATTGCGATTGTCGCAATTTGGCCATTCCACTGTCAACGAGTTTGAAAGATATTTTCGATCATCTTTCTCTTAACGTTCGCTGAAGCAATGTCTAACTGCTCCACTGTACCCTTGCTTAATGACCAGCCAACTGCTCCCAAGTTTTCTTGGGCTTGTTTCAAATTCTTAGCGCCAGGAATCGGCACGGTACCTTTACATAAAGCCCAGTTGATTGCTGCAGAAGCTAGACAAATCAACATGATAGTCATAAGCAAATCGGTTATCTAATTTTATGACTATGATTGTGTGATTGCACACATGCATTTGGATGTCTTGGAATTTCGGTGGTTCCGGAGATTCGGGCCTAGTACTACAGTACTTAGGTGGATACCATATTGTGGTATCATCACACCCTTGCGGGAGCTCGAAATGGAAAGGAGTGGATAAAGAATGGGAGATTATGCAGCGGCGGCCGCTGGCCGTGTGGAGTGGCAGTCTTGTCGGAGCATCTCGAGTATGACTAGCGGTGTGATGAATTCGCGGCATATGTTCTGATGATGTTTGGCAGAGTGATGTTTGGTCCAGTAATCAGCATAATTGCTGTGTCCAGGGCGCCAGTAAATTTGAAATTGTTCTTGGCATTCGCGATCGCGTAACCAGTGGAAGCGCATGTCCATGGCCTTGGTGCGCTTGGGTTGTACTTTCCCATTGGTGACTGCTTCGGCCATGGCATTGTCAGTTTGGAGAGGTGTAGCTGGTTGCTTGTGGCCGAGTTCCATGAGTATGATGCGTATGTAGACAGCTTCACGGGCGGTAATGAACAAAGCGGCCAGTTCAGCTTCAGTTGCGGATGCCATGACGTGTTTTATGATGTGGGCAATGTTGAGGATCGCCCCGTTGTTGGGGGGTATATCTGCATTGGAGGATAGGAAGAAGTGGCCTCCTGCGCGACTGCGGGCCTGTGGTTCACTGAGGTAGCTGGCGTCACTGTGTGCGGCAAGAACCATGTCGCTAGCATGGTAGGTGAGAACTGCTTCGTCTTGCGTGGCCCTTGCTTTGTAGGTAGCCGTGTTTGTTAAGGCGCTTCTCGAGTAGTTCGTTGGCTATGAGTCCGGCATGCGGGAGTCCGTACATGCCGAGGACGATAATGATCTACACGCAGTCGTCAGGTTCCACGAGATCACGGAGCTTGTATTCGGTGATGATTTCTTCTGGTGTGTCGGAGAGTTTCATCCTGATGTACTCTGGGCGTTTAAGTGGAGTGTTGAGGTAGAAGTTGGAAATGTCCATGGTCATGAAGCGTGCATTGGCGGTGGATATTACACTGTTGAATAGAATTTTGGCGCGAGCATGTCGGCTGTGGGTGTGGCAACCTCACCAGGGTAGTTGATCCGGTCCCCTCCCACGACGAGGTGTGTGCGATTGGGTTCTTTCTTCTCGGGTCGTATGGTGCACACAAATTGACCATACGTGATGTCTTTAAGGCGGTTTTTGGGGATATCCCGTTTTCGGATGAAGCGTATGGTGTTGGTGCCTTTTATCCTGCCGCCCGGCGCCGTTAGCCAGGCGGCCAAATTTGTTGGCAGAAGATTTGGTCCAGTCGTCGTGGTATGCTGGGTGTCGGAGAAGCGTGCGGTAATTGAGGAGCATACCAGTGTGTTGGTCAATGACCGCCAGGGCCCGGTGGACTTCTTTGTCGACCCGCTTCATGCGCGTGGATAAGATGGGGATGGGTTTGGGAATGCGTGAGACACGCTTTGCATGGGTGTTTGTTGCGGGGCAGCAAGGAGTTTGGCTTTGGCTGCAGTGTGTGATCGAGTGTTGCTAGCAGGAGCTGAGTCAGGGACAGCTGCGCACTTCGTGTGTTTGCGTCGTTTGGTTTTGGTAGTAGGGCGTGGCATGGGGATGGCGACTGGTGTGGTTGATGGTAGGTTGAATTGGTTGGTCATGGAGCGTGTGACACGGTGCGTGGCCGTGTCGTGGATTGGCAGCACCCTTGGAAGGCTGGTCGTGGGTGCTGGTCGTGCGCACCTTGGAACACATTCGGAGGTGTGTGAGGTGGTTCGCGGTGATGTCGAGTAGTGCTTTGAGGTCGGTGATGTCCTTGGTCGGAGCTGTGATGCCTTTGAGTGCAGCAGCACATGCCGAAACGGCCTGCATGAGTTTGTCAGTGGGGGTGAGGGAGGGGTGAGTGATGGACTTGTGTTGGAAGACCACCGTGTCGCTGAGGCGTTCACTGTTGGTGGACTTGATGTGGCATCGATGCGTGCGGTAATGCTCAGGTGATGTGCTGAGGTACCAGCCGTCAATGGAATGGAATGCCCATGTGCCGCGTGCATCGGACTTTTCGTGCACCTGGACACTACAGCCCATGAGTGCTAGCGGAATATTGTTGTAGTCGAAGGGCCCATTCAAATGCGCGTAGGCGGAAACCGTTGGTGTGGCATTGGACTGTCGGAGTAGGTTGATGGTAATCTCGGCTTGGGGAAGTAGTTTGTCCCATAGTTTCATGGGGAAGTCGTCGGCGACGCCTGCGAGGATACTCAGGAAGTGAGATTTGAAGTTGCGTATAGCTACCTCTGCTGCGTTCCTGCGGTGGCTCATTTTGTAGGTGTCGGTGATGAGTGTTTTCATGGCAGTGGAGATTTCGTTGTCAAGGACGTGTTTGCGGGGAACAACGCCTGCTTGATGAAGCCTGTTGATGAGTGTTGAATAGGCGCGGGTGAGTTCAAGGTCAGTTCGATTCTTGATTGGCTCGACGAGGATAGCGCTCGAGTCGATGTCGACCATGACCATGAGGTAATGGTTGCCTGATGAAGAGCGGTGAGGGAATTGTCCTGTTTGGTCTGAGAAGATGGTGTTACGTGTATCGTATACGTGAGTGTATATGTCGTGTAGTTTGCGGCCGATGAGTTTGGGAGACTGGAAGGTTTTGAGGGGAATGGGCTTTGGTTTGGTAGACCTGACGTTCTTGCGGCATTGGTTGAGGGTGCCCTTTGGGAGTTTCCACTGTCTCTGGGAAGTACTTCTGTATGTTGCAGGGGGTGAGCATTGGCCATCCAATGAAATTGCCGGCTTGGACGGCCCTGAGCCAGGTGGACTTGACGGGATATCCACACACCGCATGCATCCATCTGATGGCTTGTTCGGTGGATGGGAGGTCGTATACGCTGTTGGCGTGTCGGAGTGTTTGTCGTGCCTTCTTGGAGGGCGCCGGTTGCCACCGTCCTTTGTGTTGGGTGAGTGGGATGCGGTGACATCCTTGTGCGTCGCGTGCGCCGATGAGGAGGGGTTCGCCTTGGCCAGTGATGAGCACGTCAGTGTCTTTGTGCACAGTGACGCCGGACTGGGTGAAGATTGCGACGGTCCCATCGTCACAGGTTTTACCTACGCTCATGAGTAACTGTGGGAAATCGGCAAATGAATCGGCGAGCACAGCATTAGGTGAAAGTTGAGGAAAGGGCAAGTGGCTGACGTATGTCGCCGTGCTGGTGCTGCCGTTGGCGACGCCAACCCGTCGGGTGGAGGACCACAGAATAGGGAGCCCCGCAGTGAGGCGATCTGTTTCAGATAGGTAGTGGCTGTCGGCGCCAGAATCAAAGGTGATTAGTGGTGTGGTGGCTTTCGAGTCGAAGTGCTGGATTTGTGGGTGGGCGGCAAGCGGACGTGTCTGGTGGTGGATAGGTTGTTCAGGGAGCGGCGTATTGTTATTGCCAGCGCCTGTCCAGGGGAGAGTTGTTGTTGTTTCCTTGGATGCATCGTGTGGGCCGTGTCAATAGCCCGGCGTTGCTTGGACGTGGTGTCGGCTTTGGCCTTGGCGGTTCTCTCGTCCTCTGCCCATGCGATGTGGCGGTCCAATAGAGTGGCTTTGTTGAGGAGGCGAAGGCGTCGTGCTTGGCGTTCCAGAGCTTTGCGTTGGGCTTTGTGTTTGAAGTTGCTGGGGATGGGTGTTGGTGGGGGTTGTTTGGGTGAGAGGGAGAACTGGTGCTGGCTGGGTATGGTCGAAGTGTGTGGTGGGTCTGCAGCATATTGTGGGAGAGTACTATAGTAGTTGGAGACAGAAGTGTAGAAAGAAGATTTGTTGTTAGGTATAAGTTTAAAAGAATCTAGCTTTCCTTTCCGTATCCACCCGTCTGTTGAAGTATTCCCGCCTGCCGGCCCACCCCATCAATCACCGTCGCTCTCACTTGGGTACCCACCCATGTCAGCAGCAAATTTGTGCCTGGGCACATACGCTATTTCCATCTCATCGCAAATCCACTTCCCACGGTATCCCTAGTAGCGCTTGTTCCAGAAACAGCGGTCGTCTGGAGTTTTGGGGTGCGGCTTGCGGCGTGCAAATTTCTTGCAATGCGGGCAAGGGTTGGGCGGATGCCGAGAGTTGCTGCGTTGGGTACCCCGCTGGCCACCGCGTCTGCCTCCACGTCGATTGTTGCGTTCGTTGTCGCATCCACGGTCACGATGGCGATTGTTGTGTTTGGTGGAGGAATCGCTGTCGGTTTGTACTGCGGAGGCTGCCTCGGTGTGGTCTGTATCGGAGGCGTCGTGCTGCTGTTGGAGGAGTTGGGTGAGCAGGGAGACTTGATTGGAGACGGCGTTGGTGGTGCCGGTGGGCGCCGGGGCATCGTTGAGCTTGCGTACGCCGTCGGTGCCGGCGAGTTCTTTCAGCATTGCAGCTACGGTGGTGGCGTTATGGGCATGGTTGTAGGCAAACTTGCGCCGGATGGTTTCGAGGGTTGGGCGGAATTCATGGCCCCAGTCGTGACTGCTTGCGATGTCGATGTTTGCGAGGAGTACGAGGGAGAGTTGGGAGTCGTCGACGGTGATGCCGTAGGCTGTCATCCTGCCTGCTTTGGCGCGAAGGAGTTCCATGTTGGCGGAGACTTTCTTGCCGAAGTCAAATTTGAATTGGATGACATGGAGGAGCTGGGCGAGGACGTCGCTGGAGTTCGGGCGATCGGCGCATTGGACGACGGCGGCAAGGACTTCTTTGAGGAGCCAGTCGTCGATGCTACGGAAGTCGGAGCCATCGGCAGCTTTGAGGACTGCATCGGTGACATCCGAACCAACTTTGGCGGTTATAGCTTCTACGGCGCCCTCTTTGGCCCCGATGATGGCCTGGTTGATGAGGTTGATGCGGTCGGCTTCATCTTGTGCGTCGGCGCGACTGTCGATGGCGGGAGAGCGCGATGGAGCTGCCGGTGGAAGCGGCGGCTGCACTGGCTTTGGCGTCGTCGAGGACGGACTTCGCCCGTGGCGACAGAGGTTGCTTTATCGAGCGATTTCGTTGGCGGCGGCGCAGAGTTTGAACATGCCGTTGACGGGGTCTCCGGGGTTGTAGGTCTCGCAGAGGACTCGGTGGATGCCGGCGATGAATGTTGTGGCGGCATCGTGGTCGTACTGCCCATTGTCAGTCGTTGGAAGGGTCAGTTTTTTGATGCTCGCGGCAAAGTGCTTGCGAGTGGTGGCACGGGCTGTGAAGCACGCATCAGCCATGTTTGGGCTTGTTTTTGGAAGAAAAAAAAATTAGATAACTGCGGAAGCTAGACAAATCAACATGATAGTCATAAGCAAATTGGTTATCTAATTTTATGACTATGATTGTGTGATTGCACACATGCATTTGGATGTCTTGGAATTTCGGTGGTTCCGGAGATTCGGGCCTAGTACTACAGTACTTAGGTGGATACCATAGTGTGGTATCATCAATTGCTACTTGTGATTTCGTCTTTCCCACGTCATCGGCGACAGCTTCCAGAGTGGACAATAATGGCTTAGCTCCCGGCAACAGCTCTTTAAACAGCTGTCTGCGAGGATTCCCTGGCCGAGGTAGATTGTCCAAGTTATACTTTCCACTCAATAGCCCGAGGCAAAGTGGAGAGTACGATATGAGACGGCATCCAACTTCATTGCAGGAATCTAATATGTCAGTGTTGCGTGCGGTCATCAGCGATACTGCACTTGAGCAATAGCGAATGGATTACCAGAGAACTTTTGTAAGGGACGAAAAGAAGCGTCAGTTTATTTTGGGGAGTTAGTATGGGGTCGAGCGTGAGCTGTAGTGGGTCCGAATGTTGCCCTAAGGGTTCAAAAGATGCGGGACACTGCGATGTGTCCGTACGATGTTTAGGGCAAAGTCGGGTACCAGTAGTTTTGGAGATATGGCGATTCCGGCCAATATCATTTTTGTTCGACATGGTTGTGTCTTGATGTGTCGTGCGAGCGTTGTGTGGACTGTCGGACAGCTGATGATAGGCACAAGTTCGACAAGTGAGGAGTATAGTAAAATAATTTGAAATTTACAGGTAATCCTCATGTCGTCTGAGGGTGGTGCCCAGCTGTATGTAATCCGGTGCGCGCCGCGAGTAATGAGTATTGTATATATATGGTTGTTTGCGCACATATAATACCGTACCTACTAGTTTCATGGAATAGAATCATGTGTTATGTATGTTGGCATCTATTATTTCCGTTCTACAAACACAAGAAAAATATATAATCTCTCTCGCTTTTATCGAAACAACCTAATCGCCTAAAAAATAAATGTAGTTCCCTTAACCCTGTTGACTTTCTTGATGAGTTTTTTAATTTTTGCCTCTTGCGTGGGGGAATCACCTTTGCCACAATTCATTGTTCTTGTGCGATGTGACCTTTCAGTGCTTATCCACCCATTTGGCCGAGAAGTTTCCATCGTCCTTCTCGAAAAAGATAGAATGAGATCCAAACTTGAGTGGCTATTTATCGATCTAGAGAAGAAGTTCTCCTGCGTTGCTGTCTCCGAAGGTTGAAATTAGTTCATGTGACAATCGTTTTCATTGGCTTGTTTGATAGTGAGGATCGCTTTTGTGTGAGCGCTCGGGGCTCTGGAAAAGTTTGAATGATGTGTCAAGCCCTTCGATCGCTGGTTGTTCCCTTTCCGTGACATTTTGTCCTTTGCCATTGCATTGAGCAGCTTGATTGCTGCTTGTTTCCATTTTGCGATGTTTCATCCTTCATCATTGTTGCCGTCATTGTTCTAGTTGCTAGACTTCGTTATTTTCATCAAAATGTCCTGACGCCATTAGACATAGAGCGTACTAGTGGGCGTTGGTGATTACTTTAATAAAATCATGTTTGGGATCATGCGATTGTCATTGGTATTGGAAAATCAAACTAAGACTTTCCAAGAGCAGAAAAAAGGCAGTAAAGCTGCATAGGATAGTACCAACCATGAAACTTAAAAAGTGTTAGGTTGCTTTTCAACTGGAGCATTTCTGACTGCTAACACGACAAGAGATCGCGATTCGTTTGGGAGGAAATCTGCAGTCTACTTGAATAGGGGTATTTCTTTTCTGATTCCTAAGCGCACGTTACCCTGCAAAGAAAAGACGTGAGACTTTCAATCATCCCAAACTTCATACAAGAAATGACCAATCATGCCTCGTAGTTGGGTGAGTGTTGCATCATAGCCAAAGTTTTGTCTTCAGACTTCGCCTCCAGAGAGTTGAAAGGAATCTGGAATCCCCAACTGGTGAGGCTTTTATTTGTCATTTACTTCCTACAAGAGATGATCAATTATATTTCACTATAATGGAATGAGATGTAATCGATCCCTCAGAGACGAGACAATTTCATACGTCCCAACTTCCTGCAAAAGAGGATCGATGATATTTGATTGTTCTAGTTGGGCCAGTATCAGTTGAGAATATATTCATGGCAAACTTCCCACGACCGACTTTATTTGATTGTTGTATCTTGGCCTTCACCGGTTTATAATGGTGTGTATCCTGTGGAGACATGGGACTTTCATCACAAAACTCCGAGAGAGGACTGATCGTGCCTCTTAGCTAGTGAATTGTTGAATCCTAGCCAAAGTCTTTGTCTCCAGACTTTTCTCCAGAGAGTTGGAAGGAAATCGAAATCACGGACTGGTGAGACTTTGTTCATCAAATACTTCCTGCAAGAAGGGACGAATGCAATTTGATTGTCGTACCCAGCTTTGCTGACAAACCCCTGCAGCGTTTTCATCAACGTCTGTAGATTATGTATCATTCTCACTCATTGATTCGTAGTTCACACACACATGATAATGACAAAATACCAGTTTATCAAAGGATTCACAATCGAGTGTTGTCAAAGCAATATCGTCCAGTTAAACTACACACCGATCACACGGGATATTGGATGTTATGAGAGTCGAAGGCATACATTTCCCCAATAATGAAGTTGAACATGGATTGTAGGTCCATATGCGTGGAATTGGGGGATATTTGACATGTCTTGCTTGTTGTGTCATTGGGGTCAAACTCAAAAAGTGTGGTTGTCAATTCGGCCCATGTCTTTAAGTCTCCGAGACGAATCGATGGTGATACTCTGACCGGTTCGTTGGCGATCAAACCGTGATCGTGATGTCTGGATTTGCACACTTCATATGTAACCATTCTGTTGATTCCGCGATCCTTCGAAAGTCCTCAACACAAATCTTCCATAAATACGGCATCCCCCACTTGAAATACATGGATAACGTACCGTGGTGGAGATGAGCACTTGGTCCGATGTTCGGAAGGAAGACACGAAGAGACCGCTCGCCATACCTCCGCCACTCCTTCTTGTCTGTGACCCTCTACGTTCTCAAGCAGAGGCAATTGTTTCTTTCCTGGATAGTTGGGGTGGAGATGGAGATGGGAGGTAAAGGGGGTGCGGTCATTTGGGAGTATCCAGGTAACATTCGCCTGAAGCACTCGTGAAACATGTGTATTCAGATGACAATATTGCCCTCTATACAGGAATTAGATAAAACTTTCAACGACAATGACGCCATGCCCGATGCAATGAAGCTTGAAAAATATAGAGCCTGTAGAGTGTCCATGCACAATGCCGGATAGTTGTTACGGTAATGACTCGTGGGATATATGCCTTCAAAAGTGTCCGAGAATTGAGTCGGATTCTTCCCAACAAGTCAGTTGGAGAACTCAGTATTAATTCTACATACGTGATCTCTGCAAAAGAATTTCTCTAGTGTAGTTCATGCCCAAAATTCTCTGTGAGGCTTCCTTGAGGGTCATTGGGGCTATCTAACTATCTGTACAATACCTCCACGGAATAAGCTCTTCCATGACCATGACAATACACCATAACAATAATATCCCCTAACCATCATTAAATAATTTGCAAGGAATGCCTAAAATAAAAAAACATCTTGGGCAGTTTTTTTCTGTTGAAGCTTCTGGAAGTCTTGCGTTCGATAAGCGAGCCTAGGTGGTTCGCAAAGTGTATGTCTTAGGATGACAGAGTTCGCATCTAGTTACGAACCGTAACCTTGCATAAATGAAATGAAATCTACGTCAATGGAATGCCGCCAAGTATGAGGAAATAATATTATGTTGTGCTTTATATCACACCACTGATCGTTCCCCCATTCAATTGCATCTCTTACAATTCACCTATCTTTCCAGTAACCAGTTGTCTAACAAGTTCTTTAATCTGCCTGTCAAAAATGCGATTGACTCACGCCACCACAGCCATCACCGCAACCATCCCCACAGTGGCCCTCTTTGCCATCACAACTTCTTGTCATGAAGTCACTGCAAGTGTCAACTTTTATCATGGCCACAGAAAGGCCAATTCTGTCAGGGCCGCCCCAATGAATGATGGAGCCGAATGCTCTTTTGTAAATGACTTTAAGGTTCATGCTGGGGTGGACACCGGCATTCTCAAATGTAACGTTGAGGAGACCTGCATTGAGGATAAAACCTCCGCTATGGGTGGCCGTTGCTCCATGTTGGACAACGAGGAAGTAGTGGACATAGAGGTTCCCCACATGGAGTTTCACCGGGAATTGGACTATGTTTGTTCATTTAGTGATGGAACGTCAGGGGTAAAATGCGTTGGACAATTTGCATGTTTTGGTGTGAATAACCTCAGTACAGTAGGATGTGGCAGCTGTAATGGGAATGTTGCTTGCTTTGATGCGGCAGGTTTGTGAAGTGTTATTACCATTGTTTAATTATTCCAAGTTCCATGATTAATCGTGCCTAATTTCGTTTCCTCCCTGCAGCATCTGTCATTGGAGAGAACTCTTGCAATGGGGAGGCTGCTTGTAATCTACATCAACGTAAGTTTTGATCGAGTACATCCATTTTCATTTCTTCCTCTTTCATCAAACAACCTCTACACATTCTTGGTATTCATCAGAATCTGTGGGCCGCAACAGCTGGTGAGTGTCCGTCCTTCAAATAAGTAAACAATGATGAACATTGTTTAAACCCATTCTAACTGCAGTTCCCCTACACTAGTAATGGTAATTATGCTTGTACTAATAATAGCAAAATTGGTCAAAACTACGTTGTGGTTGGTGATTGCCTATGGTAAGATGAATGCTCCTACATTAATTGTTTGTCGTATCCAAGCGAACTTACTTTTACTTTCTTCCTGCTTTTAGCAATGAGCCTTACGCTTGTGCAGATAACCCTCCAAACAACTTGAATTTTAACAACTGCAATGTGAGTGAAAAAGTTGATCAATGATACTATGCTGTAGTCCTATTGTGTTTGTACTTACTACTGCTGTTGTCTTTGTGGCTTAAGACCTCCTCAAGTGCACCGACCATTAGCCCCACAGGAACTACTCCTGTCTCTATGGCACCCATCAGCGCCCAACCTAGCTCTGCCACACCCATCAGCGTGCAACCTGTCTCTGCGGCACCCCTCAGTGCCCAACCTGTCTCTGCATCACCGGTCAGCGCCCAACCTGTCTCTTCGTCACCGGTCAGCGCCCAACCTGTCTCTGCATCACCCGTCAGCGCCCAACCTGTCTCTGCACTTACTGCAATTCCCACTAGTATGAAGTCATCTAAGACGGGAAAGATTGCAAAGAGCAGACGTGTGTAGGCAATTGCCAGGGTCAAGTGTCAAATTGCATCCAGCTTGAAAAGGGTCATGGAATAACTGGGAGATTCACCTGTCTTTGTAGCCAGAACTAAAGGCTTGTTGTTCAATTGTTCTGCTGTTATGATTTAGTTTTCAAATTTTGTGTCATCTCAGTTAAAATGGAGTTGAAGGAAATGAGGCTCTGTTACAAAAATTAAATTTTATCTCCTTATCGTTTTATTTCTTGTAGGTGCAGTATACACAAACAAAAATTCATAACTATAGAACCATCAGCCACCCGGTTTGTCATTAGCTTGACCATATAGACCAAATTGGTATTTGCAATGCTGCTGCCAATCTAGTTGCCAGCGTAAAAAAAATCGTGGAGAATATTAGTCTGATACACCCTGCTTGTCGACGTACACGTTCATTAGTAACACGGCGTGTAGTACCATTCTTTTTATCATCTGTGCAGGCATGATATTATATGGGAGCTCGGCCTTGGTGCTCCTTGTCCTCTCTTTAATGTGTCGCATTTTGCGTTCTATCTTGGGGACATGTTCATTTTTAGAAGTGATATTGACTTCTATTAGGTTTAGTAATTTGTGCTTAACCTTCTCAAACTCCCCATCCATTAACGCAGTTTGACATATGAATCCGGCCCTCCAGTATACCCCCATCACCATTTTTAGAGCATTAGCCAACTCCCCGGCAGTCCTCCTTGGTACAAATTGCACCGTCATGTACCTGATCCAATGTGATAGAGTTACCAGAAACGGGAGCCCCGATACAAACATCACGTCAACTGCTAGTGTCACATATTTGTTCGTTTCGACGATGTCCCTTGGCACCATTGTGTAGTCAGGCCTTACTGGATCCGGCCTACCCCGAGTCCATTTTCCTTTCTGCATGTGACGGATGGCCCAAATATTCTTCGAGCGTTTGATATGTCTTAAGTTGTGATTGGTGAGTTCCTAAACAAGGAACTTGGGCTCGCACGACTCACCTCCTTCCTGAAGGTGGCCTCGCTAGGGTGTCCAGGACGGCTTTGCATCTGGCTTGCCAGGATGGCTTGTTCTACTTCCTCCCTAGTGTACCCCTTGAAGTAATTCCTGATAGATTGGACAAGCATCACAGCCGCCCTTGTTTCATGCTTGTCCAAGTCAATATACGGAAACTTTGTCCTAGGGCATCTCTCAAACACAATATCCCCCTCAGGGGTCTTGCACACGAAAGCCCTGCCTCAAATCATACTGTTGTAGGTTACTTCATACTTGGCCTCCAGAGTCTTCAATGAAACTACGTTCGTGATCCCGCTTTTGTCCAACCAAAATGGGGTGCCGCCGAGGTATCCTTTCTTGTTTGTCTGGCTTTTCCCGGCATTGGTGTGCAGCACTAATGGTTCCTTGACTGAATGGACACCGGTCAAGTACTTGGGCACCACCATCTGATGTTCAGTCAAACAAATGTCCAAATATAGGTGGTTTTTCTTGAGTGCACTACCCTTCTCGTCTTCGTCTTGAAAGATCATCTGCCCTTCCGATGGTCTGTCGAGCTGAATCAGAAGCTCGTTCAGCTGCTCTGTACTAATCTCGGGGCATGCTTCCAGAAGATAGTCTCCTCCACAATGAACGCATGGACAATCTACTTCTTTCTTTGATTCCTTGGTGCCGCTTTCTGCCGTCTTGCCCAGGGTCCTGTATTTATTGTTCTTCAACACACTTGGCGGCTTTGACTGAATCATGGTGACTCCCTCTTCTCATTGTCAGAATCGGCTGGTTTTTGCCCCTCTGCCCTTCCCTGGGCAAAGTTCAGTCCATCGTCTTCGTCTATCTTGACCTGGGCATGATTGTAGCGGTCCTGGCTCCCTGGCTTTTGCTTCCAGTTGTTCATCATGGATAGCAACTCCGTCATGTTAGTGTTTTGGAGGTGAGTGCGGAGGTCTTCGTGTCTTGCCTTGTTGGCTCCTGCCAACATAAACATTGCCTTCATTTCGTTTTCAACATCTTGTTGCGCTTGCAGGGTTTGCACAGGTGTCGGTACCACTCCTTCTCCTCCTAGTGCTTGAGCACGGTCTTGGATCAACAATGGGTGGACCCAGAGGCTGCCCCCATGTTGTCTTATAGCCTCCAACATCCCGTGGAAGCATTCCATCCATTCTTTGTTGGTTTCCCCTTCCTTCTGCCATTCTCCGAGCATAAACTTGATTAGATTACAGAGGCTCCATGTGTCTTGCAGGTGGGCCTCCCGTCCGCACACTATGTTGCGCATCTTGGTGATCAACGCGATGGGATCTTTGGCAGCGTCAAAGGTTGGGTAGTTGGGATGTTGTTCCAAGTTGCTCTTCATCAGTGGGGTGCACTGATTCCAGAGCAGTGCGTAGCTCAGCACGAGCCCGTTTTGCAGGTTGTTCCTTCTTGGAGGTAGGTGGCGCAGCTCCCCCTCCCACATTATCATGGCTCCCCTGTCTTCGATGAGCACTCCGGGATTGGCGGCATCTTCAACCCTGGGCGGCATGGGTGGTATGTTAATCACCGGAATGGCGAATGTCTCAAACTCGTCAGCAACCAGCACGGACTCTTTATCTCCTTCCCGGAGAATGTAGTCCGCCACGCGCTTGAGGGACTTTTCGAAAGTAGCTGCATGCTCGGGTTTACAGCAGTCAAAGATATCATTCTTGATTGCCTCCGTGTCGGAGGTATACGACACACTCTTTTTGGACGCCCTTGGCTTGGGCGTTGCTCTCATTTCCAGGCCCCCTCGGCGCTCCACCACCTCGTCCTGCCTCTACAGGACGGTTGTTCATCTTCCGGATGAGATTACATAAAGAACCTTTTCTAAAATAATGTTAGAAAAGCAACCATGGAGAACCTTGTCATTCTCACTCTTCTCGAGTGTGCGAGGTGCCACTGTGTACTGTAAGTATTACCATAGATTATTTTAGAAAAGTGAGCTACTTTCTAATCTCGCTCACACCTCTTCTGATATCCATCACAAACTCTTCATGCTAGGAGTCTCCTGGAGGCTCCTTGGAGTGCGGATGTCACCCATGACCAGCTACTCTCACTTCCCAATTGCTTCGATCTCCCAACACAGGAGTAGGCCAGTCAGCGTGACAATTCAAATTAAATATTTGACCAGATAAAAAAATCACAAAACTAACCACTTGCACAGTGAATTGTCCTGCTTCTTTAGGGGGGTTCTGGATTGAAGCCATCTGAGGGCGCGGCATGGGACGACTGTTGCAGAAGATGGCAGGACAGCACGACAATTTCCAATTAAATAACTGACAAAAATAAAAAAATCACAATTCTCACTACTCGCATGGTCTATTGCCCTGATTCTTTTTCTCGTTGTTAGATTGAATCTGTGGTAAGAGCGTGGCATGGGCCGTGGGGCGTGGGGCGTGGGGCATGGGGTTTTGAAAGTCATGGAGGGGGAGTGGCAGAAGATGGCAGGACACGGGCATGAATTTCCAAGAAACATTGCAAAACACAACAACCAACCTACCTTTTGGCCACATTGCAAGGCGGTTTGTTGCCAAGAGCTAGGTCGAGAAGACGCGCTAACTTGCACCTCAAAAGTCCACCAAAATACGGAGATACGAGGGGGAGATTGTGGGGAGGATCGGAAATTCCATCTTGCTGGAGTGAAGTCAACTTTTTTATGTGTCACAAAAATAATGGGCAGACAACTGATGCATCATGCAACACAGTGCACACTAAGCGATACCTTCTATGCGCCGAAATCAACCTGACAAATGTCAAGAAAAAGGTTATAGATATGAAGGTCCCACATAAATAATGAGATAATAGATAAAATTTTAATTCAGACAAAAAATCCTTATCATGACATAACAGAATGGAAAATTTAATATATTATCAAGACACCATTCAAACATGAACAGGCAAAACAATGATCAGCCAGCAACATGCCCAAAATTAAGTGCACTTTGTGCAAGCCTTCATTTTTCCTTAGAATTGATGTCATTTCATGGTGGATTTGGTATCATGAACTTTTACATGAAGGCTACACTTCAAGTTTGGTTGAAGTTTGTGTTGTGAACTATGTTGATTAACTTATACTGTACTTGGTATGTGAAGGGGTGAGTGTGATGTTTGATGCTATCATAATCTGAGTGGTAAGTCAAGAAAAAAGAGCATCCATGTGTAATCCGTAAAGTAAGATAATATTTTTGGTGTCATCCAGGAGCCTGATGCTCAGTTGCATCCATTATTGCATCAAATTTTGACAATGCTTACAACAAATAATCATTCCATATTTGATCATTGTATCTATTACACAAGTTCATGAGATATTATGGCAGAAGTAAGGTTCACATCAATCAAACAGAATTTGGATGGATGTGCTTGCAAGTGAGATAACAGGAGGACTTAGGAAAAGTAGACAGGAGATTTTGAGTAATGACGGATGTCAAAGGGCAATATTGAGGTAATCAATTGTCATAGGGATGCCCATTAACTTATATTGTACTTGGTATGTGAACTTGTGACTGTGAGGCTTGGAGGTATCAAAATCTGAGTGGTATGTGGAGAAAAATGAGTATCTCAAAAGAGCTATGTTGGGAATATCTGCGACTCTCCGAAATGTCACCGTGACATGACATTGTCACCAAATCTTGGTGACACGGGTCATGTCACACGACATCTGCCCACTCAGTCACTATTTAAAGGGCTCAGTCATGTGTCGGGACCGGGAATACCAATGCTGCGACAGGACATGTTCTTTCTAGTGCCCATGCTCAATCATAAACTCAATTGAATGCACTGCATTGCATTACTGTTGAGACACAAGGAGTGACAAGTGCCTGTCATAGTTCAATTGTGAACTGCTGCAATTGACAGATTGTTGGGGTGATGGAAGCCAAGTAAACCAGTTCAATTTTAGGTGCGTCCACTTTTGGTTTGCCCACTTTTGGCACAAACAGTACATACCCCCTATTTCAGGTGAATAGGGAGGACTAAATGAGAGGTCACATGGAAAATTCACTAGCTTTGGGGAAAGAGACAAATGAATCTTTTGACATTCACTTGCTATATAAACTAATTTGTATGGTTCTGGACTCCAATATAAGTTATTGATGTTGGGCCCCGTATTGCAGCTTCCAAGTGCTGACACTGGGACGTTTCAATGTCCCAGTGCAGATATTAGGCACATTTGTCCCCTTGTCTGTACTGGAAAAAACGGCATCCAGTGCTTGCACTGGGTCATGCAAAAATCTGATTACTGGCACTGGGCGAGCACCAGCCCCATAGAGGCACTGGCGTCCCTATCAGGATTACTTATGAATCCAGTTCTGGCACTGATGCAGTGTAGACCACTGTAGTACTGTGACAAGACTGGTGCACCTCACTTCTAGCATGACTAGGGGCAAGGATGAGTTTAAGGCTCTTGTCAAGAGGGCTGTCAAGGTCACAACAGACCAGAGAGTGGCAACATTTATACATTGAGGAGAGTATTGATCATACTCTCCTAATGAGAGTATGCGGAGCATCAGCAACACATCCACAGGCAATAACTGTCAATGATTCTTCACCTTCATCAAGTTAGTCAACTCTGACTCCAAAAGACGGAACACTTCAAAAACCAACTAGGAAAAGGCTCACATCTGCCAAAACCCAACGAAACTTGCCAACAATTTGGAAATGAAGCTTCAACACAAAACTGCACACAAAAGAGCCACCTCATTCTATGCTAGCAAGAAGTCAAAGCCAGCAGAAGAGACTAAATTGTCAGCAAGTGATGAAATCAATATGGTGTTAAGGCTGATTCAAAGCTGATTCAAGGATGATTCAAGGATGATTCAAGGCTGATTGCATGTAGGCTGATTCAAGGCTGATTGCATGTAGGCTGATTCAAGGCTGATTGTATGTAGGCTGATTGTAGGCTGATTCCTGGCTTTTTCAAGGCTACTTTAAGGCCGATTCAAGGCTGATTCAAGGCGGATTTCAGGCTTTTTCAAGGTTGATTCAAGGCTGATTCTAAGTTGAGGGAAATACCCCCACCGAGAGTGCTTGATTGAATCATTTCATTTAAGAAACAATCTACCTAATACAAGACTAACTCTAGGACACAATAAAATATTCTACTTTCAAATTGAAATACAAGACCAAACTGGAACCTAGATAATTTCTTCAACTATAGTGGTAGTGGTATATCATTCATCATACCCTTCTTACAGGTATTTTATATTTATGGTCAGTTTTGGGCAGTTTCCCCAAATGGTCACAAAACAAATGGCTTATATAATATATTTAATCAAAGTTAGTGGCCACAAAATATAAGAAAGCATATGTTATTAAAAGTACATATAGATATTTTTTAATTAATGTCTGCATTTATATAAATGGGTTATATAATTGTATTAACTATATATGAGAACTAATAAAAATAACAACAAGGCACAAAAATATTTAAACGACTTCAATGAAATTGTACATATATTTTTATAAATGTCTGTATGTCATTTAAAAACATCTTCTCTATCTTATTCAGCAATTATGGTTTTTGATAACAAAAATGCCGTTTTTCTGGCACACTTTTTAATTTCATGCCACATCACCAATTTTTGTGTCATGCTTTTGTGGAGGCTGCTGCATCAATGCTTCTGGACCACCAAACCAAACTACCAGGATAAAAAAGACCGACCATGACAAACATGAACTGTTTTGCTGGATTTGCACCACCATCACAAGGGCTACAAGGGACAAATTTATGGTGGAATGCATGCTGGGGTTAGAGGGCTGGGCGGCTTAGTGAGTGACTTGTCCGGTGGACTTGTTTTTGATTGTTGTTGTTTGCATGATTTTGTTCGGCTGTCGTCACAGGACATGAGCCTCACGTCCCGAGACCCATCCTGCTCATCACTATGACCAACTTCACGAACTGCGAAGAAAGAATAATATGTTTGTTGTGCCCAGCCAACCATACTGAAGCTCAATTCATGATCACTTCGCAGATTGCTCGACCGTCACCATCAACCTGTTTGATAGGTGGTATGGTAAGCGTTTTTACGTGATCCTGCGTTTTCAAATAGACTGACAACAACTATCCAATCCTCTGTTTGCACAAAATCGATTTGTTATGTATATGTTGGGCCCCAATAAGGCACGAGCCCGGTGCTGGAACTGGGACCGCATTTTCGCCCCGTGCTGGAACTGGGACGCCGACAGCCCCACACTGGCACCATGAGTTTAGTGTTGTTGTTAGGTATAGGGTTAGACATGCAGTTCCAGCACGGGGTGCCCAGTTCTGGCACTGGGCGCCCCGTTGTGGCACGGTGCCAGTATGGGGCTGTCGGCGTCCCAGTTCCAGCACGGGGCAAAAATGCGGTCCCAGTTCCAGCACGGGGCTGGTACCTAATTGGGGCCCAACATATATAACTTGTCTCGTACTCACGTGCTGGTTATGTACACATGTTATTTACATAAAATTGAGGGGGGTCAAGCATGATGTGGTATGGTAAGAATTTTTACATGGTCTTGCGTTTTCACATAGAAGGAAACCGAACAACAACTAACTGATCCTCTGTTTGCACAAAATTGATTTATTATGTATATGACTTTTCCACGTACACACTTGTTCGTTATGTACATAAAATTGTTATATACATAACCTCGGGTGTCAAGCATGATGTGTGCCGCCTACAGAGGTAAGAGAAAACAGAGGAAAGTTGCACTATCTATATCATTATATTTATAATTTGTTTACCAATGGTTTCTAATCAGAAGAATCCTTACTTTTTTACAATAGTGACTCATATAGATGGCATGTGTTATAGACATAACAATGTTATGTATTTAAACAAGAAAGATGAAAGCAAGAACAGGTGAGCACCCAAACCCAAGGAAGATGGTTTCAATATTTTGGGATTGCACCGGTTGTTCGATTTTGGGATTGCGCCGGATGTTTGATTTTTGGATTGCAGGCAGTATGATGTCAATGTTTTTTGATTTGCAAAGGAAGTATTGTGTCGATATTTTTGAATTGTGCAGGATGTATGGTGTCAATATTTTTGATGTCACTGCATCATCTGTCGCTATTTTTATGGATTGCACAGGAAGTATGGTGTCGATATTTTTTGATGGCGCAGGGAAGTATGGTGTTGACTGCTCCGGCAAATTTCTGGTGAATATACCGTAGTTCTTGTGGAATTGTCATGATTACTGTTACAGTAATATTTTGAGGGTTTAGTGACAGTAACAAAGAGGAAGGGCAAAGTGCATCTGCTGTGTTTTGTGTCATTGGTATATGATAAGGTTTTAAAGAATAAAAACTGATCAGGCCAAATAATGTAAATAAATGAATATTTTGAAAAGTAAGCCAAATGCATGCCCTCTTTAGGCCAACATGTCTTACTTTGTAGAAAAACTCTTTTCCATGAAGTAAGCTTGTCTACATGGTATTACGAGTTGCTTTTGAAAAGTAAGCCACTTTTGGAAGTTCACTTTTTGTTGAATCAGCTTACTCAGCAAGTAAGTCATTTTTCAAAGAGAGGCCAAAAATGGTCATGGCCAAAATACCTCACTTTCAGAAATCAGTACTTTTAGAAGAGCCAAAAATAAGAATGATTTCTTGAACAATAGTATTTTGAATGAAGAGAATGTCAAGCATGAGAAAGCTCCTACAATTCATATCAATAATGAAACAGCAGAAACTACTTTGCAATATTGCTTTCCTTGCATGTCAGTCTTCCATCACTTTCATCTCCAAGCAAAAATCATGTAATAGCTGCTGTATCAGTTATCAGTGGTTGACCAGCTCACACAAGTAAGTCGCATGCAGACCCACAGATGAGGAAGTACATTAACACAAACCAGAAATTGATTCAGAATGCTCATTTGCAGCCGGTAATCATCCTGGAGGCTAGGACCAAACCACGTAGAAACAGAGTTTGACAAGATGACAAGATTATTGTCTTAATTTTGATTCCATCACTCTTGTCTGTACCCAGTGTAGGGTGCACTTTGTGTAATGCAGTATTCTGCTTTTGTTGTAGCAACTTATTATAAGAGTGTAGTTTGATGTGCAAATGGATTGATCCAATTCATAATATAATAGCTGACTAATGATACGGTGATAGATTAATTATTTCAGTTGTGTACTGTATGTTCTTTTTCATTAGTTATTCAGATTCTTGTAATTTAGAAACCCTGCTTACTTCTTAACAATTCCACATAGCTACTGATTGTAACAAGGTTGATTGTTGGGGGTTGGCCAATTTTAAACTGTCAGCCTTCCTTGAGAGTGGGCCTATTTAGTACTCTCAACATTCCTTGAGAGTGGGCCTATTTTATACTCTCAGCTTTCCTCAAGAGTGGGGCTATTTTATACTCTCAGCCTTCATCGAGAGCGGGCCTATTTTATACTCTCAGCCTTCATCAAGAGCAGAACTATTTTATACTCTCAGCCTATCTCGAGAGTGGGCCCAGTTTATACTCCCAAGTCTTGGTAACAATGAAGGGGAAGGTACTCCATGAGAGTTCCAGGTTTGGAGGGGGAAGATGCTGTCATTGGAGGCTTGAATTAGAAAAATAATCTGTTGAAGATTTGGAAGATGTCGAGTGAATATTAAGATCTTGTTTTTCCAAAAGAGTCAACACAGAGTGATTCAAGGCTGATTCAAGGCTGATTCAAGGCTGATTCAGGGCTGATTCAGGGCTGATTCAATGCTGATTCAATGCTGATTCAAGTCTGATTCAATGATGATTCAAGGCTGACTCAAGGATAATGCAAGGCTGATTGAACATTGATTCAACGCTTATTTGAGGCTGATTCAAGGCTGATTCAAGGCTGATTCAGGGATGATTCAAGAATGATTCGACGCTGATTAACAGCTAATTAATGAGTGACTCAAAGCTAATTCAACGCTGCATCCAGGCTGATTCAAGGCTGAGAGCTGATTGAAGGCTGATTCAAGGCTGATTAGAGGCTGGTTCAAAGCTGATTCAATGCTAATTCAATGCTAATTCAAGGCTGACTCAAGGCTAATGAATTCACCATTGATTCAACGCTATTTTGAGGCTGCCTCAAGGATAATTCAAGGCTGATTCATGGCTGATTCAAGGCTGATTCAAGGCTGATTCAAGGCTGATTCAAGGCTGATTCAAGGCTGATTCAAGGCTGATTCAAGGCTGATTCAAGGCTGATTCAAGGCTGATTCAAGGCTGATTCAAGGCTGATTCAAGGCTGATTCAAGGCTGATTCAAGGCTGATTCAAGGCTGATTCAAGGCTGATTCAAGGCTGATTCAAGGCTGATTCAAGGCTGATTCAAGGCTGATTCAAGGATTATTCAAGGCTGATTCAAGGCTGATTCAAGGCTGATTCAAGGCTGATTCAAGGCTGATTCAAGGCTGATTCAAGGCTGATTCATGGCTGTTTGCAGACTGACTCAGGGCTGATTCAATGATTCAAGGTTGATTCAAGGCTGATTCAAGGCTGATTCAACGCTGATTCAACGCTGATTCAACGCTGATTCAACCCTAATTAAAGTCTGATTTGAGGCTCATTCAAGGCTGAGTCATGTCAGAGTCAAGGCTGATTCAAGGCTGACCAAGACTGATTCAAGGCTGATTCAAAGCTGATTTTAGGTGGTCGTCAATTCTACCCATTGTCAATTTTTCACTTATGACAAAAAATGGATGAAGCCTGCGGCTGGAAACTGATTCTATTTCTCATGTATCCCCTTGCTTCACCTCTCACATAATTTGGATGATGCAGCCCAACAAAATCATTTATGCACATCATTCTTTTTTATACTGGACAAAAAGGCCAAAGGCTGAAGCTGGCAAAGTATCTGATTTCTCATGTCATCCCTTGCTTCTCATCTCACAAAATTTGGACTACGCAACTCATTGTCAGTTTTTAAGCCTGCCCAAAAATTGGAAAATGGATGGGATCAGTAAGTTCTTATGTTTGTTGGGGTAAGTCTAAAAGTCTAGTGTCAAAATAAATTATGCCCATTGGACATATTTTACACTGGACAAAAAATGGATGATGGCTGCAGCTGGTAAAGTATCCCATTTCTCATGACATCCCTTGCTTATTACCTCACAAAATTTGGACGATGCAGCCCATCAATATCAATTTTGCCCATCGCCCATTTTTCACTGGACAGAAAAGTGATCATGGCTGCAGCTGGTGAAGTATCCCATTTCTCAAGTCATCCTTTGCTTCTCACCTCACAAAATTTGGAAGATGCATACCATCCTCCATTTTTTATTCGTGTCCAAAAAATGGATGATGGCTGGGGTCAGAAATTCTTATGTTTTGTTGGTGTAAGTATACTAGTCCAGTTTCAAAATCACTTATGTCAATCATTCATTTTTTACATTGGACAAATAATTGATGATCGCTGCAGCTGGTAAAGTATCCCATTACTCATGCCATCCCTTCCTTCTCACCTCACAAAATTTTGATGATGCAGCTCATCAAAATTCTCAATTTTCTCATAGAAGAAAAGTACAATGGCTGCAGCTGGTGAATTATCCCATTTCTCACATTAACCCTTGCTTCTCACCTCACATAATTTGGACTATGCAGCCCATCATCCGTTTTTGAATCCTGACCGAAAATGGATGATGGCTGGGGTCAGTAAGTTCTTATGCTTTGTTGGGGTAAGTGTACTAGTCCACTGTAAAAATCAATTATGCCAATTGTACATGTTTTCAAACTGGACAAAAGATGGACAATGACTGCACCTGGTGAAGTATCCCATTTCTCATGTCATCCCTTGCTTATCACCTCACAAAATTTGGTGAATGAAGCCCATCAAAATCATTATTCCCACTTTCCATTTTATTATCACTGGACAGAAAACAGATGATGGCTGACGCTGGCAAAGTATCCCATTTCTCATGTCATACCTTGCTTCTCACCTCACAAAATTAGGAAGATGCAGCACATCCCCATTTTATATTTAAGTCCAAAAATGGATGATGGCTGGTGTCAGTATGTTCTTATGTTTTGTTGGGGTAAGTCTTCTAGTCTAGTGTCGAAATCAATTATGCCCATTTTCCATTTTTTACACTGGACAAAGAAAGGACAATAGCTTCAGCTGGCAAAGTATCCGATTTCTCATGTCATCTTTTGCTTCTCACCTCACAAAATTTGGACCATGACGCCCATCGGCTGCTTTTATTTGTGTCCATAAAGTGGATGGTGGCTGGGGTCAAAAGGCTCTTACGTATTGTTGGGGTAAGTCTACTAGTCTTGTGTCAAAATCAATTATGCCCATTGTCGATTTTGTACCGGACAAAAAATGGATCATGGCTGCAGCTGGCAAACGATTCCATTTCCAATGTCATCCCTTGCTTCTCACCTCACTTAATTTGGATGATGCAGCCCATCAAAATAAATTATGCCTGTCATCCATTTTTTACACTAGACAGAAAATGATCAATGGCTGCAGCTGTCAAAGTATCCCATTTCTCAAGTAATACCTTGACTCTCACCTAACAGCATACCGTTGTCAGTTTTCCATTCATGTCCAAAAATAGACAATGGCTGGGGTCAGTAAGGTCTTATATTTTGTTGGGGTAACTCTACTTGTCCAGTGTCAAAATCAATTATGCCCAGTGTCCATTGTTTTACACTGCAGGCACAAAAAATGGTCGATGGCTGCAGCTAGTAGCAAAGTATCCCATTTCTCATGCCATCTCTTCCTTCTCAACTCACAAAATTTGGATGATGCAGCTCATTCAAACTGTCATAGTCATCCCTTGTTTCTCACCTAACAAAATTTGGAAGATGCAGACCATCATCCATTTTTCATTCATGTCCAAAAAATGGATGATGGCTGGGGTCAGTAAGTGTCCTTGTTTTGTTGGGGTAAATATGGTCTAGTGTCAGAATCATTTATGCCCATTGTCCACTTTTTACACTGGACAAAATATGGACAATGGCGGCAGCTAATAGCAAAGTATCCAATTTCTCATGTCATCCCTTGCTTTTCACCACACAAAATTTTGATGATGCAGCTCATCAAAATAGTCATTTTTTATTGAGGAAAAGGACAATGGCTGCAGCTGGCAAAATTCACTTCAAAAAATTTTGACGATGCAGCTCATCATCCGTTTTTTCTATCATGTCCAAAAAATGGATGATGGCTAGGGTCATTATCTACTAGTCTAGTGTAAAAAAAGAATTCTTATGCGATCGTGCATTTTCAAATAGACGGACAACAACTATCCAATCCTTTGTTTGCACAAAATTGATTTGTTATGTATATAACTTTTCTCATGCTCATGTGTTCGTTATGTACATAACATGTTATTTACATATATTTAGGGCGTCAAGCATGATGTGGTATGGTAAGTATTTTTATGTGGTCGTGCGTTTTTGATTTGATTTGGCTGTGGTGGAGCGGCAGTGGAGCTGGGCGGACATGGTGTAAAGCTAGTTAAAAAAACAAGAACTGGTGGCCAGTAAGCCCCAACATGCAACTCGGTTGCAGAGGTCAGTATTTTTAGAATTATGGTGGTCCCCGGTTACATTACCCCTACATATTAATCGTGCAATGCACGTGTGCTCGACAATTCCTACCTAATATGTCAGAGTCTCTTTGGTCTCAACTATTCCTACGTAACAAAAGATCCTATAGAAAATAGCCGTTTTTGAAAAAAGGTTGGTTTCTTAGTAAATTTAACTAGCATCCTTTTTTACCACCCTTTTTTATGAGGCCACCCTTTTTTACCAACAGATACTTTTACATATTGCGTCAAGGTATGTTTTACTGTTCAATGCTACATTACCTTTTTTCACGTCATTGAGATACATGTCATGGTTAAAAAGGGTGGCACATCGTAGAATCAGTGTAAAAACGGGAGAGCATCATATTACGTTGCCTATTAAAATTAATTCAACCATGGCCATTTCGATCTCCACGATCTTGACGGCAAACGGGTGAGATCGTCAAGGTTACGAGTTTGATGATCGAGGAGAGGGCGTTGTAGGCATGGAAGGAATTCCTCTTGGAGTGCTTTCCCCCCTCGCCCTCCCCCGTGATGTCGAATCTTGTCCCTCGTCGCAACGTCCCCATGCCGTCGCCGTCACTGCCGTCAAATAATTCCCCTCGTCGCCTTGGGAATTGCGCTGTTTTTGACAGCCGTCGTATCTCCCATCACGTCCTCTCCATCTACGTCAATATTCCAGCGGTGAGCTTAATGAAACAACAAGCCATTGCAAGTGTCGATGTCAACGCTGCCAACAACTCTGTCGATGGCTTTGTTGACGGATTGTCTGGCGAACTCGCGGCTGCCCTCTTCGTCTACACCGAACTGAGCAGGTCAACTTCCACCCCGATAACCAGGCCATCAACTGCGTACTCCCGGGGAAATATACCTTTAGGTACGTTGTCAACTTCTGCACGGACGTTGCCCCCTTTGAAGGGGAATTTGTAGACAAACACGCCACTGCTGTCATTGTTCGTTCCCCCTCCTCCCGATCAATGATGTGTTTGTTTTGTATGGCTGCTGTTTTTGCAACGATATCCTCAACAACGCGAGCAGAAGTTTGGATGTTGGGGGCTTTATATCCCACCATCCAGGCTCCTCAATGCCCCTGCTGTTTTCGAAATTCCCCTCCTTGAGAGAGGTGCCAGTCAAGGCAACAATGCCTCTGTCAAAACACGCCAGTCAAAACCATGATGCTTTTGTCAAAAGGCATCAGTCAAGACTACAATCCCTTTTTGGAAAGTGAAGTCCCCAGCTTATTTGCCAATACCTACGTTGATGATCACGTTGACTAGAACCAATCACAACCCCCCGACTTCGATGATCCCCATTGTTTGTTTTATCCCAATGTTTCATCACTGGCTTGCAGGGGATTGACAAAGCATCGCTATAGTTGATTTGACAACCAACCAATTTTCCAGTTCACTCAAACAATAGAAAGCCTGGTCTCCTCTCTGCCACAGATTGCTCTGCTTCTCCCACCCCACTTGTGATGTTGCCATCAACGAATATGGAAACAAGACTAGGTAATCAATCAACAATTCACCATAGTTGTGCGGAAGACTTTGAATGGTGGTTTGATATGCATTTTGATTTTGCTCACATTGTACATCAATAGGCTCAATGGTGGAAATGAATTAAAATCAATCCTGAGAGGACATGACAAGTAATCCCTGCATAGAAAGTAGGAAAGAACAAATAATATAATAGATACAATAGTATGTACAATTTAATTATTAATATAATATTGTATATTCCACAATACGACGAATAGAAGCAGAGCACAGGTTTTCCATTGGAAATGTGGTGTTACTCATTTGTTTTTTAGGGTTAGTCTATTGGAATGGTGGTTAAAAGAACAAAGATACTAATGTCTTGGTTTGTCTAATTGCTTGGTAAATATGGATGTTGAGCGTGCCAAATCCCATTCCTGATTATAAAGTGTGTGTGGAAGCAATTGGGCTTATGTCCAAGTGGATGTGTAGCCACTTGGAATTGAGATGTAACTTTATTAACATGTCACACTGGTCTTCCGTACAAGCTTGATCAAACAGTATTGTATCACATTAAAGACAATTGTTCCAGCAATACAATATTTGTCTTGCAGTATTGTATAACATACAATACAGTATTCAGTCATATTATTGTATTTCATACAATGAATGTTGGTTGGCTAAAGAACATCAAGTTTGTATTACAAACAATGTCTCCGGAACATGCATTGGACATAGGCTATCAGTTTGTGGTGACACCGTAGCATTCCAAGTTGTGTTTAATACTTGTGTATTCCATACTCCACTGTCAACCATTTCATTCAATATGGTGTTGCATATTGTTGTATTCAATTAAGACATTGTTGCATTCACCCAACTAGGACAGTGGTAGTTTTTTCAGTTTTTCATAGCATTGTATCCATACACTATTGACGACCATTGTATTCAAGATGCTGTGGTACATCATTGTATTGTACACGCTATTGTGGCGCATATCCAATATAAGCCATTAGGTTTAATACGGTTATGCATATCAATGTAATTCATATGCTATTTACAACCATTGCGTTCAATACAGTGTTGTATAACATTGGATTCCATATACATTGGTTCAAAACCATGCCAATAAGGGTCATGGCGTAAAATAATATGTTACATATCATCATATCCCATATGCTATTGCTAACCATTGCATTCAAAACATTGATGAAGACAACCGTACTCCATGAGCAATCTTTAGAAATCATGTCAATAAGTGCACTGCATAAAGTTCTATGTTGCAAACATAGTTGTTTTCCTATAGTAAATAGCGGTTTCGGAAAAAAGGGGCATTTCTTAGTAAATGTAACTAGCACCCTTTTTTACCACCCATTTTTACCAGGCCACCCTTTTTTACCAACAGATACTTTTACATTTCGCGTCAAGGTATGTTTTACTGTTCAATGCTACATTACCTTTTTCACATCAATGAGATACATGTAATGGTAAAAAAGGGTACCACATCATACTCACATACATCACGTCACCATTCAAAAAAGAACAATAGATGGCTCCCGTTTTTTCAACAGACATAATCACATTAAGATTACTGTAAACCATTGAATTTTCACACACAACAAAACATCACAGCACGTCCATTTAGACAAGCCCCCATCACATCCATCACCATCTTTAACAATTAATTGCACAACTCGTCCCTCCTCCATCTCCTTTACTTCATTTAAGACAGAATATACCGTCAAAATCAACCCGCGTCGCCTCTGAATTTGAACTCCCTTTAACAACATGAATGCCAACAGACCCGTCCACCTTACCACACAAGTAATTACTCCCGTCCAACGCCAAAACAAGCGTCCCACATCAAACATGTCGCCAAACTCTCCACCGTCTCCATCAGATTCTGATTCTCAGGATGAACATAATCATAGCCACCCTAACAGCAACATCACCAACTCATTCTCCCATCACATCAAGCCCACATTCCTAGGACCAGTCTGCGCTTCATGCCAAAGCAAGGTAGCCAATGGAAACAGTCTGTTTGACGTCTCCAGAGTTAGTATTAAAAAACACATAAAAACCAACAAATGTTTCAGTGGTGATATCACAATGTTCAAGGGCAGAGAACTGGAGAAATCACTGCACACATCAATGCAGCACCACCACAAGTTCATGAGAGATAATCCATCTTCAGCATCCAGAATGATAGACAGGAGATTCCAATTGTTTCATCAACCAAAACCTACCCTATTGTGAAAATGTGGGTTCATTGGCACTCAGCTGTGCCACGTCAAACGTCACACTAAATCACAATCTACAAACTGCGTTGAATCTGATGTGAGAAGTGCAGATGGAAGCATTGTGACCAACCAGTTTGGATTCCTCCTGCCACGTACAGTACTGAACAAAATGAAGAATGGAACCCTCCATCCTTCCTACTAAAAGGACCACAGTATCCAACACACCAACTGGTCAACCAGCCAATGCATCTATCGCAGTATCAGTCATTGCTCCTACTTTTACAAGGAATCATCATGCCACACAATCATTGTTCACCCCTCCACAAAGAATAATCACACCACACTCATCAGCCGCCACCAATAGCAACACAGCTAATCTACAAATCCGTCCAACCCATGAAGACATAGTGACTGCGCTATCCAACAATTCACCATTCAAAGATGCTGTATCACTGAATTCCTTCACAAAGAATGAATTGGGTAACACCTATAGAAAATACTAACACCTATAGAAAATAGCCGTTTCGGAAAAAAGGGTGGTTACTTAGTAAAATTAACTAGCACCCTTTTTACCACCCTTTACCAGGCCACCCTTTTTTACCAACGGATACTTTTTCATATTGTGTCTAAGGTATGTTATACTGTTCAACGCTACATTACCTTGACTGCAAGCGAAAAACGGTAACCTCGGTATACTCGCAAACGCAGAGTGTCGGGGAGGTTACCGAATTTCAAGATGTACAGGTGGGTTACCAGATTTTTTATACATTACTTAAGCCATATTTCCGTTTATCACGCTAAGTTTTTACACAAAATTACCCCAAGAGTTATGCCGGGTGGCATACCGGTAGTTCATGACTGAAACTTCCTTAATCAGTCTGTACATCAAAGATACTTTGTTGGGCCTAGTCAGTAAGTTCTACTAGATGAGGGGATTTCTATGAAGCATCCACCAAAAAATTGTTGTGGCCGGAAGCAACATGGGTCCACTATCTTGTGACAAGTGTAAAACAGAACTCACATTCATTCAATCGAACCCTCTCTTCTAACACAACACTATTCAATTTCAGCCTGACCACAGCTCTTCAATACGAACAGAATCGGTTGGCATCAGGTGTTCTCCCAAAGGTATAGTATCATCAGAAGACAACATGGCTCGAACAAAGCGAACTGCTCACAGATCTACTGGTGGTAAAGCCCCCCGAAAGCAGCTAGCGACAAAGTCAGCCGCAAGAGTGCACCTGCTGCAGGAGGTTGCAAGCCCCATCGCTATCGCCCAGGAACTGTGGCACTCCGTGAGATCCGTAAAGTACCAGAAAAGCACGGATCTCATTCACAGTTGTTTTCCTAATCATCTCGTTCACCATTGAGTTCAATGCACTATTTCATACAATCGTATTCCATACGCAATTGTTTAGAATCCGTCATTAAGTACTGTCTTGCATATCGTTGTAATCCATATGTTATTATAGGGTTAGTATGTCTGTTCCCAGGAGTACTTTAAAGTTCCATTTTTCAGGTATGAGTTCCACATACAGTGAAGCTGTATGTACCCATTAGTATCGACAAAAACAATACTGATTCCTATAGAAAATAGCTGTTTTGGAAAAAAGGGCCGTTTGTTAGTAAATTTAACTAGCACCTTTTTCACCACCCCTTTACCAGGCCACCCTATAGAAAAGAGCCGTTTTGGAAAAAGGGTGGTTTCTTAGTAACTTTAACTAGCACCCTTTTTTTTACCACCCTTTTTACCAGGCCACCCCTTTTTACCAACGGATACTTTTACGTATCACGCTAAGGTAAGTCATACTATTCAATTTAAAAGTACCTTTGTTTTCATGGCGTGGAGCTATCTGTCATGGAAAAAAGGGCATCACATCGTGGAATCACGTGTAAAACCACGGCGAGCATCATAAAGACGTTGCTCTATTAAAATTAATTCAACCATGGGCATTTTGATCTCCGCGATCTTGACGGCAAACGGGCGTGGTCGCCAAGGAGGAATTCGACGATCGGGAGAGGGCGTCGTAGGCATGGAAGGAACTCCTCTGGAGTGCTTCTCCCGCCCCCCGTGACGCCGAATCTTGTCCCTCCCCGCGACGCCCCTGCTGCCGCTGTCACCACCGTGGCCGCCGCCGAATAATTCCCCTTGTCGCCGTGGAAATCTCACTGTTTTCGACTGCCGCCGCTCTCCCATCGCTCCTCCCCATTGCCGACAATATTTTTGGGGTGGAGGCAATAAACCACCGCGATCTTCCCGTCCTCGTCGATGACGACGACGGTTGTTTAACTTCCCCTCGCCGGGATGCCTGCCACAATGACGACGACCGCGCCATTTATGGGAATCACCCAGCCGAATTTGACGACGCCATCTTTCATGGATGCCATCGTCAAGGTTGTGGCATCCCCGCCAATGCTTGTGCCGTTTAAATTCAAGTTCAGGCCAATTCCCCACTGCCATCGCCAAAAAATATCACAGCCGCCAATGGCGACAACTTCTGTGCCGACGTTGCTGCTGTTGATGGGGATATCCCAAACGATGGTCCAATGGTTTCGGGCCACAATGCCCTTTGTTCACGCGTCCCATTGTTGCATTCAACGCATGGCATGTTTTATTCTATGGTCGCGCGCCAGTCATGTCCTTTCGACTGCATTCAACAGTGGGGGGTATTTGATGAACAAACTGTTTCGACGTAACAATAAACCTTCTCTACCTTTTGGATAGCGCACTTCACCATTGAAGTTTAACCAGAAGCACGACATCGTCGAATGGCCTCTTTTCCGATGAAAGAGAGAGGCATCTGGTGTCTCTTCTGTCTTTGGGATGATACGGCGTAACCAACGATCGCAGGATGCAACTTCTTCTTCTCAAGCGACAACAAACTGTTCTCATTGCGCAAATGTTTGTTCCTATAGAAAATAGCCGTTTTGGAAAAAAAGGGTGGTTTCTTAGTAAATTTAACTAGCACCCTTTTTACCACCCTTTTTACCAGGCCACCTTTTTTACCAACGGATACTTTTACATATCACGCCAAGGTATGGTTTACTGTTCATATCTTACATTACCTTTTTTATCACGTCATTGAGATACATGTCATGGTTAAAAGGGTAGCACATCGTGGAATCACGTGTAAAAACGGGCTAGCATCATAAATACTTAGCCTATTAAAATCTAATTCAACCATGGGCATTTTGATCTCCGCGATGATTCCAGCTAACGGGGTGCATCGCTGGCAGGTTAGGAAGTTCGACGATCGGGAGAGGGCGCCGTAGGCATGGAAGGAACTCCTCTTGGAGTGCTTTTCCCTCGCCTCCCCGCGTCGCCGAATCTTGCCCCTCCCCCGCCGCCCCTTCTGCACGCTTGTCACTGCCGGGTCCGCGGGCCGCCCACATCCCCTTTGTCGCCGCGGAAATCTCACTGTTCCTTCGCCACTGCCTTCGCTCTCTCCCATCCAATGCCCTCCCCATTGCCGGCTAATATTTTGGGGTGGAGGCAATAAACCAGCGCATCTTCCTCCGTCCGCCGATGACGACGACGGTTGTTTAACTTCCTCCTCGTCGGGCGATGCGCGCCACGATGACGACGACCGCGCCATTTATAGGAATCACCCGGCGACTCGGACGACGCCGCTCTTTCATGGATGCCATCGTCGAAGGTTGTGGCATCCCCGCCAATGCTTTGTGCCGTTTAATTCAAGTTCAGGGGCCATCCCCCACTGCCATCGCCAAAAATATCACAGCCGCCAATAGGCGACAACTTCTGTGCCGACGTTGCTGCCGCTGATGGGGATATCCCAAACGATGGTCCGATGGTTTCGGGCCACAATGCCCTTTTGTCTACGCGGGGCCCCATTGTTGCATCTATCGCCTGGCATGTTTTATTCTATGGTCGCGCTCCAGTCATGTCCTTTCGACTGCATTTTCAACAGTGGGGATATTCATGAACAAACTGCTTCGACGTAACAATAAACCTTTCTACCTTTTTGATAGCGTGACTTCACCATTGAAGCTTAACTAGAAGCACGGCATCGCCGAATGGCCTCTTTTCCGATGAAAGAGAGAGGCATCTGGTGTCTCTTCTGTCTTTGGGATGATAATGCAGTGTAACCAACGCATCGCAGGATGCAACTTCTTCTTCTCAAGCGACAACAAACTGTTCTCATTGCGCGAAATGTTTGTTCCTGCCTATGCATTGTTTTTGTGCATTGAGCTTTTGCCGCCCTTGGTCAGACTGTATTTGAGATAGTTGCGCATTCAATGATAATGTGCAGTCCAATTGAACACAACAATAAACCAGATGACTTCATGTTCAAACAGAGTATGGACATTTCGTAATATGATTAGAACGTAGAGTACTAATTTTTGAACAGTACACATTAACATATTCATATTAATTGTTTTTGTGAATACACATGAGTTTATGGAGATTGTGGGGTTACTTTTTTGTAGTTGTTTGCAAGTGTAAAAAGAGTGACATTGCATTATTGAGGTTGACAGAATGTACCACCTAGAGAATGCAGTGTAAAAGTATCTGTCGGTTAAAAAGGCAAACCCATAAAATACTGTGTTGCAAATAATTGTATTCCATATGCTATTGTTAACCATTTCTTTCAATGCACTGTTTCATACCATTGTATTCCATATGCAATTGTTTAGAATCTGGCAAATAAGGGTCATTGCATTTAGTACTGTCTTGCATATCATGGTAATCCATATGTTATTGTTCACTGTTGCCTTCAATACACTGGTGAGTATCATTATCCACATCATTCATTGCTTTGAAAAAATCATTGAATTTCCATCACGCTGGATGTCATTAACCACAACATTCATTGCGGTGATAAAAATCATTGAATTCCATCATGCTTTTGTAAACCATTCCATTCAATACGGGCATGCATAACATTGTATTCGGCGTACAATGGTGTGGTTCAATTATTAATTTAACAAAATAAAACAATTAACATGCAAATGATCAGATCTAGTGAGAAATGATACTCTTCAGTATCCAAAGTGAAGGAGAAGTATTGGTCTGATTAGCACTTTTGGCTTATAATGTTGTTCTCTACCTATAGAAAATGCCATTTTGGAAAAAAGGGCCGTTTGTTAGAAAATTTAACTAGCGCTTTTTTACCACTTTTACCCTTATTAGGCAGCCTTTTTACCAATGGATAATTTTACATAGTGCTAAGGTATGCAATGCTGTTCTAATGTTGAAGTACCTTATTTCACGCCATTGAGATACATTTCATGGTAAAAGGGCACCACATGTGGAATCACGTGTAAAACGGGCTAGCATCATAAATACTTAGCCTATCATTTAATTCAACCATGGGCATTTTGATCTCCAGGATGATTGCGCCAATGGGACGACGCCAGGTGACCAGTCCAACGATCGGGAGAGGGGCGTCGAGGGTATGGAAGGAATTCCACTTGAGAGCTTTCCCCCTCGCCCTCCTTCCCTTGACGCCGACAATCTTGTCTCCTCGCCGCAACGCCCCCACCTCTAACTGCTTGAAGCTCCGACAAAACCTTCTGTGTAGACGCTGGCTCCCCACCTAAGAGGAATTTGTGGATGCACACGCCGCCGCCGCTGCCGGGGACTACTTTGTGTTCGCTTATCGAATAACATCACGCCGACAAGCTTTGCGCTTGTCACGCGGGACCTTTGCCGCCCGTTGTTAGGGCGAAGTTCCCAGTGAATTTGCCACTGCCTTAGCCAATATCACTTCTTCGACAGCGCAACAACAAATTTATCACGCCGACAGCAAAGACCCCATCGCTGTTATGCGTCAAGAACCACTCTCTCACCGCTGTCAACGAAGTCCTGGTCTCATTGATAAATCGCTGCTTCGCGGCTTTTCAAGCGATAGCCAAAAGACAAGATTGATTCAACAATCAACCAAATCAGAGTCAACCCAAAAAAATCACTGCTCATGCTTAGGTTAGGTTAGTATGTCTGTTCCCAGGAGTACTTCAAAGTACCATTTTTCAGGTATGAGTTCCACATACAGTGAAGCGGTATGTACCCATTAGTATCGACAAAAATAATACTGATTCCATACATACAATCCCCTTCTGAACAATTCGACAAATAACACATATCGACGCCCATCCACTTTGCACCCCAGCCACCTCAGAATTTATCCTTGTTAATTGTTGATTCCAACCAATCACGAAATAATTGGGATTGACAACATATCTTCTCGCAAGCCAACCAACTTGTACAAATAACCAAACGACATATATTTCGCCCCATTCAATAAAACTTTTCAAATGACATATTTGGAACAGGTTTATTTTGCACCTGATTCCCTAACCTAACATCATACATAGTTGACTTCCCAAATGACATTTTTTGTCGCCCGCCCAATTGACATCTTCTCAACAAGATCTTTGATACAAAAGAATTGACATTGCACCGCTTACAGATTTCTTTCAAACTGTTTCCAATTAACATCGAAGCAATGCATATAATGTTGTTATAAATCTCACCTTCCCATATTTTTTCAGCCATAAATTGTTCACTTGCCTTACAATATAATTAATTATTTATCTCAGACAGAATTATGTCTGGTCATGCCTGACCAGGTTAGGCAAAAGAAAGTCGCTGGATTTCATTAGCCTCTTAACTATGGTTGGACAAATCACAAAACGACATATTTCGGCGCCGCCAAATCGACCTTATTCAAACAACATATTTCGACGCTAGTATACTATGCACCAAATTTTCCTGATTTTTAAGGAAAAGGGATTGCCCTGGATATCAGTATCTTTTAACTCGCTTAGACAAATTCCCAACTGACGTCCAAATGACATTTTCAAATCACTTATTTCGACGCGACGTGCTTATTATTTGATGTGTGCCATACATGTGCCCATAGTTATCCAAAACACCGTGATGGCCTTACATCATACCTAGTTGACTTATCAAAAGACATTTTTCGACGCCCGTCCAATTGGCGTCGCCTAACATCATACCTATTTGACTTCCCAAATAATATTTTTGTCGCCCGTGTAATCGACCTTTCCTCAAGGAGATCGTTGATACCACACACTTAACATTGCTTCTTTCACATATTTCTTTCGATTCACTTTCCAATTGACATCAAATTGATGCATCTAATGTTGTTATTAATCTAACCTTCCCATAATTTTTCAGCCATGAATTGTTCACTGCCTTAGAATATCATTAATCAATCTCAGACCGATAGAGAACCAAAAGCTAAAACCAATGCAAAGAACATATTTTGAGGTGGACAAAATTCAAATGTGTCCTCTTTACGGACAGACAGGTTCCTGATGGCATTGTTGCACTCATGGCGCTACATCATACCTAGTTGACTTCCCAAATGACATTTTTCGACGCCCGTCCAAATGACTTGGCATAGGTGGTTAGCATATTCGAAATCACATGTGTTTCTTTACGGACAGTCGTGTTCCTGTCCGCATTTTGCACTCATGGCCTTACGCCTTACCTAGTTGACTTCCCAAATGACATTTTTGATGCCCGCTTTTAATGACATGGCATAGCTGGTTAGCATATTCGAAATCACATGTGTCCTCTTTTACGGACAGTCATGTTCCTGTTCGGATTTTGCACTCATGGCCTTACGCCTTACCTAGTTGACTTCCCAAATGACATTTTTTGACGCCCGCTCAAATGACATGGCCCATCGACATACCTAGTTGACTTCCCAAATGACATTTTTCGACGCCCCGCCCAATTGACATGGCGTAGCAGGTTAGCATATTCAAATCACATGAGTCCTCTTTACGGACAGTCATGTTCCTGTCCGCATTTTGCACTCATGCCCTTACGCCTTACATAGTTGACTTCCCAAATGACATTTTTCGACGCCTCGCTCGAATGACATGGCCTAGCATCATACCTTGTTGACTTCCCATACTCGCCCCATTGACATGGCCTAGCAGGTTAGCATATTCGAAATCACATGAGTCCACTTTTTCGACAGTCAGGTTCCTTTTCCGCATTTTCTCTTTATGTCATACCTACTTGGCCTCCCAAATGACATTTTTCGACGCCCGCTCTAATGAAATGGCCTAGTATCATACCTAGTTGATTTCCCAAATGACATTTTTGACGCCTCGCCCAATTGACATGGCGTAGCAGGTTAGCCTATTCGACATCACATGAGTCCTCTTTACGGACAGTCAGGTTCCTGTCCGATGGCCTTACGCCTTACTTAGTTGACTTCTCAAATGACATTTTTCGACGCTCGCTCAAAATGACATGGCCTAGTATCATACCTTGTTGATCTCCCAGACGCCTCCGCCCAATTGACATGGCGTAGCAAGTTAGCATATTCGAAATCACATGAGTCCACTTTTTCGACAGGCAGGTCTTATTCGCATTTTCACTTTTATGTCATACCTAGTTGACCTCCCAAATGACATTTTTCGACTCGCTCTAATGAAATGGCCTAGTATCATACCTAGTAGACTTCCCAAACGACATTTTTCGACGCCCATCCAATTGACATGGCATAGCAGGTTAGCATATTCGAAATCACATGAGTCCTCTTTTTCCGACAGTAAGGTTCCTGTCCGCATTTTGCACTCATGGCCTTACGCCTTACCTAGTTGACTTCCCAAATGACATTTTTCGACGCCCTGCCAATCAATTGACATTGCTCCTCTTACAGATTTCTTTCAAAGTCTTTCCAATGGACATCGAATCAATTAATCTAAAGTTATTATTAATCTCACCTTCCCATAATTTTAAGCCATAAATTGTTCAATCCTCTTAGAATATCAGTAATCAATCTCAGACCGAATGATGTCTCGCCATGACTGACCAGGGAACGTAAATTTTGATCCGCTACAACAAAAAGAGTATTTGATATCCTCATCATTTCTTATGGCACGGACAAAATCTGTCCCCCATGGGGAAGATCCCAATAAATATGCTTCCTTTCACTCTCAAGAATACACTACCCCCACCGAAATGTTGAACGCTTGGGCCACAATGAAAACACAATTCATGATGGAAGTGTTCTTCAGAATCTGGGAGATGCCCGAAGAGTCTTAACGCCACCAATCATGGCGAGCCCGGGCTACAGGGGTGACAAGGATGATGAAGCTGGGAATGAATTTCAGGTTGATTTTGTTGTTCAGAATCAGCAGGAAGGTGTGCATTGCGCATTGCGACATGACACTATCTCTGAGGTGGATGTTGCTCAAAATCTTGGCCAACGTGATATGCATCAGACCGAGGGATCTCTTACTGCAATATCCGCATCTGTTGCTCCAAAGGTCCAAGAAAGTACTGTCAAGGGCAGTGTTGAAAAGGTTGACTTCAAAATGAACCCCATCATCTTGACAATGTTAATGGTTTCAAATTTGGTGGGAGCACGGGAGGATGACTTGTTCATTGATAGTCGAGCATGCCCCATGAACGCACGATACATATACATGTCACGGCTTACCTGCCTGAATCCAGAAGACAACTTGTTCATGAAGCTGTTGAAAGATCGCCGCAGTAACAATGTAACGCCAGTTTTCGATGGAAATTTCCTGCTAAGCTTGACTGGATTAAAATTTCGACCAGCAGGCTACCAGTGCCTCAATGAAGAATATTCTTTCCTTTGTCAACTTCCCGAACAACTTCGGATTGAGCTTAATCTGGCACTTCTGTTGCTGTCCCCCTCACAGAAGAGATTTTGGTACACGCACTAGAAAAGCTTGATCCTGGGAACGACACTTACAAAAGTATGACTAAGTCAAATCTTGTCAGGGCATTCTTCAGTGCTCTTTTGCAGCGCACCACTCGATAACAAGTATGATACCCTCACAGCCTTCATCAAGAATTTCATCCAGCCATTCTTGAACAGGAATTCAGAACTATGGGGAGTAGACCGCCTAGAATCGAAGCTGGCAGAGAAAGACAGGAAGTTTCTTCGGCGGTTCATTCAATTAAACTTCTCAAGAATCTATGGCATAGGATTGCATGTGGCAGATAGCATTCATCGATTGACTTGTGTCAACAATGCAGTGTGTGGATTCAACCCTTCGAAGAAGCTCCCTGACAGCCACAAGTTGGTCGACAACTACTTTGACAGAATGCCTCACTGCAGCGATTCAAAATCATTTGCAAAATTTGAGAGGAAGGTCACAGTGTACATTCCCACAAGGCTGAATGAAGAGCTTTTCACACATTTCATTAATCTATCATTAGAAAGCCAGAGGGCTCAGAATAGTGGCCAACCACACAACCTCCTCGATTTTTATTCTTTGGTTTACAGAAATCTTCATGTAATAGAACAAAGGACATCGTACATTTGGGACAACGAGATCCTGCACTCTGCCCTATCCAACAACATCTACACGAAGTCAGGACAAGAACAGCAAGCAGCGCATACTTGATGTGGATATTGTGAGAGGTTTGTTGCATCGAGTGGGCATAGAGGGACGCGAGTGTGAAAGCAGGCTAGCTGAACTGAAGGAGCACCAGAATGCCACTGGGAAATCGAAAGATATCAGTGTGGCGGACTTGTTGTTGGCGGCATCATCGAACATACTTATGTCAAGGTCATTTGTCAAGCTATTATGTGCACGCCGATTCCAACACATCTCCTTCAAGTAGCAAAAACGAAGGCAACATCAATGTGGAACGCTTCCGGGATCCTAAGCTAATTGCAAGGGGAATATTTCAAGTAAAGTGAAGAATACTTTCGGGCATGGGTGGAGGGATAAGGCCCTTCCCTTTCACTATGAATGGATTGGAGGACATCTTGACAATTTTTCAGGAGAGCATAAATCCTTTCTCTCATGAAAAAGGAGTCTCTATTCAAGAGAGATTTGGACGATGGCTGTAAACTCACCCAAGATGAAGTAATCTTCTCCTTTTCTTTCCAGATGTCGAAAAACACAGGTTGCTTAGCTACTTCTTCCAGGGCTCGGTTCTACCTCCACAGGCCCAACAAACCCGCCTTCCAACAAACATTCTATTACATACCTTCTTCTTTTTTCCTTTCAACAAACTCTTCAAAACTTATATGAAAAGTCATTTTCCAGAAGAAGAAGTTTGCCCATCCCATCCAGGAACTTGATGATGACCTGATTTTCCTTACACTCCTTCCAAGGGGGGTGGAAGAGGGTATATCTTGGATGTTGCATCGAGGGATATCACCTGTGCTCACTCCCGCAGAAAGAGACCTCTGCAATGATCTGAAGGAGAAGGCCAATTTGAAACAGTGCCAATGCCAAGAAACAAAATTGTACGGGTGCAGCTGTGCTATCCCCTTGGCAACATGTCACTGTATTCTATCTTAGTGTTTTCCCATCAGATGACCTTGCATAAACCTGACAGCAGGGCTCAAACTGTTTTCAAAGAGTGGCTAATGTCCCATTGGGAGGCGGAACGTAAGCTTCTCAGAAACCAAATCACGGCAACAGAGTATGCAATGACACTGTATCAGGGAGGGGGCACGAACAGAAAGGTATTCTCAGATTGCATCAGTCACCTCACTGTCGGTGGGGCTACAACCATAGATCCCAGGGGGCGGGACGGGTTACACTTATTCAACCTAGTTCGTTACAGCCCTGAGTCTTTCAATTTTCCACATGGTCTAATCACGTGCCACATTTCTGAGTTTGGCAAAAGCGAAAACCATGTCTCGATCTGGAAAGATTTCAATGAGAAAGCTAAGAATTGGAAGTATGTCACGGAGGTTCTAGCCATTTCATGTCCTGTCCTACGAAGGCCTAAGGATCGCCAGTCTCTGGTTCTACCTGATGTGAGTGGAGTGGGCAATCGTACTCTCAACAACGACAGCAACAACAATTATGCGGACAGTGCAACTGCCCAGATTCAAATCAAAATTGGGGCATTTACCGGTTTGCTAGGTGGTGGGGCTGTGGTGCTACCTAACAATGCAGAGGAAGAAGTTGGAGGATGCCCTCTCTGAATCTGATAAAGTAGAGGAAGAGGGAAGTGTTGGCACCAATGAACCCGGTGAAGTAGAGGAAGAAGAGCGTGGCGTTGGCACAAATGAATCCGTGAAGTAGAGGAAGAAGAGCGTGGCGTTGGCACCGATGAATCTGATGAAGTAGAAGAAGAAGAAAGTGGCGTTGGCATCGATGAATCTGGTGAAGAAGAGGAAGCAGAGTGTGGCGTTGGCACCAATGAATCTGATGAAGTAGAGGAAGAAGAGGGAGTGGTTGACCACACCAATGAATCAGATGAAGTAGGGAGTACCGTCGGGAACACCAGTGACTCTAATCGACAGGAGAATGAAGGGGTTGAAGAGAGGGGATCAGATGAAGGGGAGGGATCCAGTGCAAATGAGAATGACTCCGATGAAAGCTCCTGTTACTTCCTGGAGACAAAGTCGGGAGGAACTTTCTGCGACAAGCCAAACAAGGTGTGTTATCCTTACAATATATTCCCTCTGATACCAACGAACAGGGGCAAATATACATCAGTTTGTAAAGTGGACTGGCTGATATTCCATCAAATGCTTTGTACAGTTCAGAAGTTGCAGGAGGGAGAGTTGCCTTCATCTCTTCTGAAATACGCAGATAGGAATTACATTACAAGATGGAAAACTTTGGACAAGTCCTTTCGAAACCTACTGAGGTCTTTGCAGCAGTCAAAGGTATGTGTAGTTTGCCAAAACAACAAGGCAACCAACTTCGACAAATCAGTAAAGCGAACCCTTCGCGGATACTGCCAGCAATGTTCCAATTGGGTTGAATCAGTAGAGGGAGAAATTCCTGGTCTTGTGGTTTTAGCCAAACAAAAGAAGAAGAAGGGAAAGAAAAGATCGATGAAAGGGGAGGAAAACACATTGCCGCCACCAAAGAAGAGGAGGATAATCCACAGTGACAGTGACAGCTATGATGGGAATGGTAGTCATTTAAGTGACTTCCAAACGATGAAGGATTCTGGTGCCTTCAAGCCTGTTCATGATGTCCAAATCTTCTGGGATAAATCCTTCGCCAGGCGAAACACGCCCACATCGCCCAAAACCACTTTTAGGATACTTGGATGAAAACAAAATGCCTAATCAATCTTCATACAAAGATCGAACACGTGATGACGGTTCACTATCTCAGATGTCTGATATAACAAATGATGACAAGCTATTCCGCCCAACACTGAACTAGTTTGTTCTTACTGTCAGGGCAATGCCTCCCCGATCAAAGAATGTACAGTGTGTCATGACAAGGCATACCACCTTGGTTGCTATCAGCAACAGGAATGCCACACCCTTTATGAGAGGTTCAAACCAGATGGGTTGTGCTCAGGATGTTATAAAGGCATGCTTGATTCCTTGACTCTCTGTTGTGCTGGCCCAAAGTGCATTCATCTAACAGATCAAGGAGAATCCAAGTCTTTCCCCGGATTCTCTGTTTCTGTACTCAGGTGTGGTTGCTGTGAAAAATTCCTTCACAATGAATGTGGGTGCGGCTTGGACGATTTGCATGAGCTGCAGACGGGCAAGTTAAAGATGAAAGATGAAGATAGTGTTCTCTGCAAATTGTGCTTCAACCGATATATTGTCAACTTTGTCCACATAGTGATACCCACTACTAGACATGAGATCGGTAGCCCATAATAAATGTGAAATATGGTAAAGTGGGGCATGACATCAAAGATATGCCAAATGACATATTTCGACGCACGTCCCACACATGTCGAAACCCCTGCACACCTCCCTTCCCACCCATGCACGTGACACATAATGTCGATTACAAAATTGGGAAAGACATCCTACGATTGTGGTGGGACAAAAAATGAATCCCTGTATTTCATCCCCCTTCCTCGAAATGTTATAAAGTGGGATATGACATAGAAGATATGCCAAATGACATAATTCGACGACGTCCTACACATTTTTAACCTTCACCTTCACTCCCAATCATGCCTTGGACATTTAATGTAGCGTATAAAATTGGAAAGGACATCATAGGGACATATTTCAACGATCGTAACAGTACCCTCTCTTTTCTTTCCCATACACTTTCGATCGATACGTGTTATGAGGCTCATAATCTTTATTACCTGCTCGCATGACAACACGCCTACTACAACACGCCTTCAACTCTGCCAACCGGAGTTTTGAGTATTATGGTTTAAATTTATCTACCAAAGTTATGTAGTCACCGCCAGTCAGTCACTCACATATTTTGCAAATGTACAACAATACATCGGAACCCCTCTTTTTTATATCTAGTTCATGGCCATTCACAGGTTAAATGGCATAATGACAACACGCTTAGCTAAAGTGTTGACATTCCAAAATACATATTTCGACGCGACGTCCGACGATGTCAAAGCCAACCCATTTCATTTTCCCTTTCCTCGATGTGTTAAAAGTTGGATATGACTATGACATCAAAGATATGTCAACTAACATATTTCGGCCTAAAAACCAATACACATGTTTATCGGCCCTTCCCTCTATGTGCATGCCTGAACATAATGTATGCTCATAAATTTGCAAAGGATTCACCTTTTCATTTCGTTTCCCTACATGCCATGAACGCCAAATAACATCGACATGCCAAATGACATATTTCGGACGATCGTTTCAGGACATGTCCATTCCTCCTCACAAATGCTCATAATTTTTAAAATCCGCCTCACCAACAACTCGTCTCTTTCGAGACCGGGCTTTTTGATTCAAGGCCCAATGTCTTGGTCTTGTCAATGCGGGTCACGCCCTTGGGTGACCAACCTTTCCACAAATTTATTTTACCTATTACAAAGTGTTTTCCAACAAACCATTTCGCACGTTTTTCCAATGCTGACCTCAGGAAGATTTTCCTTCACCTTTGAGGAAGGCGCCTGGCTTTGTCCTCGATGATTCCTTTGTCACATGTCGCTCCCACACTCTTGCTTCAAGAGATTATTGAATGTATGGGTCCAAGGCCCCGCGAAAAGAAATGCACATCCCATGGCTTGTCCAGTCAATGCAAGATACATCTCGTCACCGAGGTTCACAATGCATTGATGAAAAATCCAATATATTCGCCCAGATCCTTCAAGCGGTACGGTCAGGCAATTAATAACATTTCACCATTACAAAAGATTATCATGTAATTTTGACATCGATAACTACGCATCTGATGGTCACTGATGAAGGCAAATGCATCTCAGGTCAAGCAAACGGGAAAACATCGACACGGTATACTACAGCTCCCTTCTTACACCAGACATTATTAACAATGCATTGCTGTTTTTAAATACCAAATGCGCAAATCTTGATCGTGGACGTGGAGGCTGCCCGCAGCTGCGGGCGGTGAAAACATCGAACATTTAAAAGATATCCTCAAACAGCGATCCCCGACCAATCGGCTATGATTGTGTTTCAGACAATTGCTTTGATATGTAAAGATCACTCGGAATCAATGAATGCAGACTTAATCTTCCAAACTGATCCGGGTCAATCGACACGTCACGATTCTTTATTAATATAAAACATTGTCATCGACACCCTGAAAGAGTTGGATGAAACTACAAAAGGCGATTCTCAATCATGAAAGGGTAACTCGCTCTCTATCAGGGGACGGTATTGCACGATAATACCGATTTGGAATATTTGTTTTCCTCTATATCTCCCATCTAAAATCTATCCTTCCCAAGGACAATAGGCTGGATTCATTGAAGAGCTTCATTCAAACATACTTGCACCCTGAGGTTAGGGTTAGGGTTAGGGTTAGGGTTAGGGTTAGGGTTAGGGTTAGGGTTAGGTTAGGGTTAGGGTTAGGGTTAGGGTTAGGGTTAGGGGTTAGGGTTAGGGTTAGGGTTAGGGTTAGGGTTAGGGTTAGGGTTAGGGTTAGGGTTAGGGTTAGGGTTAGGGTTAGGGTTAGGGTTAGGGTTAGGGTTAGGGTTAGGGTTAGGGTTAGGGTTAGGGTTAGGGTTAGGGTTAGGGTTAGGGTTAGGGTTAGGGTTAGGGTTAGGGTTAGGGTTAGGGTTAGGGTTAGGGTTAGGGTTAGGGTTAGGGTTAGGTTAGGGTTAGGGTTAGGGTTAGGGTTAGGGTTAGGGTTAGGGTTAGGGTTAGGGTTAGGGTTAGGGTTAGGGTTAGGGTTAGGGTTAGGGTTAGGGTTAGGGTTAGGGTTAGGGTTAGGGTTAGGGTTAGGGTTAGGGTTAGGGTTAGGGTTAGGGTTAGGGTTAGGGTTAGGGTTAGGGTTAGGGTTAGGGTTAGGGTTAGGGTTAGGGTTAGGGTTAGGGTTAGGGTTAGGGTTAGGGTTAGGGTTAGGGTTAGGGTTAGGGTTAGGGTTAGGGTTAGGGTTAGGGTTAGGGTTAGGGTTAGGGTTAGGGTTAGGGTTAGGGTTAGGGTTAGGGTTAGGGTTAGGGTTAGGGTTAGGGTTAGGGTTAGGGTTAGGGTTAGGGTTAGGGTTAGGGTTAGGGTTAGGGTTAGGGTTAGGTTAG
>JABMIG010000623.1:0-14091 GCA_013187285.1 Cyclotella cryptica | reverse complement strand
TTTTTGCATTGTCAACAGCCGGTTTCACATCTTCCTTGTCTAAAGAATTGGAATCGGGTTGTACTGTACTGATAGCTTGAACTACATGATTTTGCATCGCATCTTTACTGTCAAGAATGCTATTATCCTCTCCTATGGTTGTCTTCAATGCCTCTCCCAAGACAGGATTGCTCGTTTTGTCATGTAGCACTGGTGCAATGCAAGAAGAATTCGGTTTGCCTTCCCTCTCTGTATCATTATTTGAAGTGATTTCGATGTCGGTTGACCTAGGTGTTGGAGAGCCATCTGCCGCCAACGGAATCTTCTGTTCCTCGCCACCAGTTTTCTTTCTTTCTTTTTTTCTTCTGCTTCATATCGGTGTTTGTTGCATTGATTTCTTCTGATGCTTTCTTGATGCCATCCACAATGTTGGCAGCAGTCATGGCATTCTTGGCGCCGATCACCCATGGATTCTCTGCTGGGTATCAGCAAAGCGGGAGCTCGTGGTGTAACTATGGCATCGAACGAACACAAACGCTGACAAAGCTATGGATGCTACCGCATCATCCGGATCACTCCGCAGAGTAGAGGCCACAGTCCGAACAATCGCCAACAACATCCCACGTCCTCCGTCTCCCCATGGTACACAGACTCAATTCATCACGAGTTGCAAAAGAGATCGTTTTACATTAGAGTACGCGAACAGGGAACTTGAACCCATGGAATATAACGTAGTTAGGCATGTTTGGGTAATGGAGTCAATGGTTCCTCGTACGTTATTCGGGATGAGGCCACCGAATGTAGATATACTTGCGGCCAGTGCATTAGAACAAGCTTCTCTGTATCATCAATGAGCGGGTGCATTCGAGTAATAAACATGGTCAGATGACCAAGAACACGATTCAATTCATAAACAGGTAAAATATGGATCGAAACTTACAAATAATGTCGAAGAATTGCTACAGCGGAGTTGAATTGCAGTGCAGAGAAGAGCTCTTTTTGCTAGGCAGAGGCGGGGTCGGTCGATCTGCGTGCGTGGAATTGTGCTGTGCGTGAAGTGTCACAGCACAAAAAGCGAGGATACCTAGTGACGGACGGTTTGTGGTGGATGATGGACGACGTCAAGGGGGACAGATGGGTGAAGTCGGAATGTCATTGGCACCTTTAGTTTTCGATATGAGTGATCATGTGGAGCGGCTTTTTTACCATGGCGGTCGTGTAAAATGGTTTGGGCGGGATGATGGGATGTCGAGAATTTCGCTGCTCCGCCAAAAAATGCCAAAATAAGCGACACCGTCACCTTAAGTGTAGAAAATAACGTAGTCGTGAGAATATAACGTAATAATTTATGTTATTTTCTCACGACTACGTTATTTTCTTACCACTAGATAGTTTTCACAACACCATAGTAAATAAGATGGTAAAATATTGTTATTTTCTCACGACTACGTTATTTTCACACAATTGTGAAAATGACGCGAGCTTGTGAAAATAACGTGAGCTTGTGAAAATAACAGCCTAGATGATGTTATTTTCACAAGCTAGCGTGATTTTCACAAGAAAGAGTCATTCACGAGGGTAACACGTGTTTCCAAAAAGACTGTGTAGCTCGCTCATGATCTCAGTCGCACCTTCTCAGCGTATCAAAAACTTATCCATTTTGGTCAAGACCTCACACAGCATGGGATCATAATATAAAATATTACCAGCAGCCGCTGCAAGATTTTTGCAGCGAAACAGATTGCGATTTGTAGAGACAGAGGAAGACGTCATTAAAATAAAGTGGCTTGTAGTGCGAGTGTATGCCAAAATGGGCGGGAGCGCCTCGCGCGTTGCGGGCGCGGGCGCCAGCGCTCGCGCGCGCCTCCCAGCGCCTTTAGTTTGTGAAATCATTTTCTTGTTACACACTCTTTTGTGACACGATAACATTCCCTTCAAGTTTTAAAGAACCCTTGTTTAAAATTTTTGTCTCTACGTCTTAAAATGATTTGTGACTAATGTTCCCTTAAAGTTTACAGAAACATTGTTGAAAATAATGTCAGACGTAACACACAAAGATATATTTTTAAAGGTAGGCATATATTAAAACACTAAGACTACCCATGTAAGTCCAAGCGAAAAATGAATTATTTTTTCAGGTAAGTTGACATCAACTTCATGGTAAGTACCTGTTTTGGCAAAAGCAAAAAACTGTCTCACTGAAGAGAAGGAGAAGGAGAAGAAGGAGAAGAAGGAGAAGAAGGAGAAGAAGGAGAAGAAGAAGAAGAAGAAGAAGAAGGAGAAAACGGCTCAGTTTCCAACACAACTAAGATTTTAAAAAAAATCTTGATTTAAAAAAAAATCTTGATACATTGTATATTATGTCTTTGGTGCTTGTCCTCCCTGATTCAAGCCCTGGGGTCTATTTTTTTGTATTTGGTTATGATCCCTATATAGACCCCCGATCGGCGAAAAATCGCTGCAGCCCTGGGGTCTATATGTTAGGCCAAAAGCTTGACAAAGTTCCATTGCTAAGCATTCGCAAAGTCCACTTTGCGAATCCTCGTCGATAAAAACTTTGCGGAGGATTTGTAAAATAGCCATTTTGCAATTCCTGACAACTGAGGTTTAAGTTAGGGATTTCAGCAATTTTTTCTATTTTGGCATCAAGTTGAGAACAACACAAACGATTGGCATCCAACGCACAGGCAAAGACAGAAGAATGGTGTCAATTTGAAGTGACATCACGATTCATTTTGTACAGCTGTAAGCGTCAATATAAGGTCCTAGGATTTGTATTACCTATTCGATGTCAACTTGAGTTCGATTCCTAGGAATTGCAATGAGTACCGTAACGTAAATGTAATTCTTTAGCAATCGTAATTGAGTAGCTCAGGATATCTTTGTGTAATTCTCAAGCAATTGTAATGGAATACGCCATGTTCCGGATTGATATTCCTCAGCAATTGCTAAATGCTTCCGAGGTGCGATTGCTAAGGAATCTTACTTGAGCAGCGAAGTCGTCATGTTACTTGACACCACATAAAATCGAGAACACAGAAAGATCTCGTGCTACGGGAGGAATTAATACATAGAACAATTCTGCCAGTTGGATGCGTTTTGGCGCCAAAAATAATACCAAATGCTACCAAACACGATTAATTCACACTATTTAAAACTAATTAGGCTGTGGACAAAGAATGGTTTCTACGTATTCCTAGGGGTTTTACAAATCCTCCGCAAAGTTTTTATCGACGAGGATTCGCAAAGTGGACTTTGCGAATGCTTAGCAATGGAACTTTGTCAAGCTTTTGGCCTAACATATACGCTCTGGGGTCTATAAAAAAATAGACCCCCGACTTTTTTTATCGACCCGGGGTCTATATTTACCGAATATAGACCCGGGGTCTATATTTCAATTTTTCGAAGGTCGACCGGGGTCTATATTTTTATGGGGTCTATATTTTTAATTGTATGAGTTCCTCCCGTTGATTTTAACGATTAGCTTCAGCAGCCCCTCTCCGACTTCGCGGAAACTTTGGTCTGCTGGCTCAGTTGGTTCATCGTAAACCTGAAAAACAAAAGTTCACGCGTCCGGTTCCCAGTGTGTTCGTCTCATCTTAATTTATTCGGAAATGGTCTCCGTGAAATAGACCCTGCGATCAAAAAATATACAAAAAATATAGACCCCACGGCTGCACGGCCATCACGATCCTCTATTTTTTATTCTCCGAAAAATTGACCCATAACCCATCAAAAATATAGACCCAGAAAAATATAGACCCCACGGCTGCAAACGGGCGTTGAGGGAATTCATGCGTTGTGTGAAAATAGCACAATTTTTTACTAGACACTAAAATTACTGCGATAGGGCTTACACACTTTTAGAGGTACTATACTTAATTTCTCTACAAACATTAAAGTTCTCAACAAATCATTACTAGCAGCCGCTGCAAGATTTTTTAGCAGCGGCGGGAGCCCGAACAAAGGAAAAAGTTATAACAGTGGCCACGCGCCGGCATGACTTTCGTAGTAAGTGCTTTCCCATAACCTAGCGTGGCACGCACTGGCACAACTTTTGTAGTACTTACATCACGTGCTTTCCGATGTAATAAAGCAAACGCGCACGAGTACCACTTCTGACGTCATTTTGGTCGATTATGACAAGGTGGCAGCTACCTAGGTAGAGTTGTGCCAGGTTCCAAGATGGACATAGGTTTTGCTGTGGAATGAATAGAGTTTTAAAGTAGGGTGAGGTCAAGTACCTATCCCAACAGTCTTGCAAGAAAGAGAAATATTGCCCAAGTTTTATTCCGAGGATGAGGAGGAGTTGCATGCAATGAGTCTCATTTGAATTTGCAACAGCTCTTATAACATGGGAGTTCATCGCTACGCATAAATAGCAGAGCGTGGGAGTGATCGCTGAACAGCCTGTTGACGAGTATGGTATAGATCCGCCTCATAACAAATTTCTCTAGAGTCTTACGCTAGTAGTCTTTTTCGAATTTGCAACAGCCCAGATAACCTATGTTAGGAATGTCGCGACACAACATGTTGGCTGGGGGGTACCAAAGACATGTCATGTCGCGACATTCTGCAACACTGAAGACATGTCTCGAATGTCGCCGCGACTTGTCAGGAAGACATTACCAGTTTAATTGTAGTACTGACGCACCCCGTTTTGTAACAAAAAAAACACGATTCTCGTCAATTTTCAGAATTGCATGTAACTTTTCCCACAGCCCTTGCAGCGGGATTTGTGCAAATTACTACGGATTCATCTTTTCACGAGCTTTCCAACGGCATATCGGTCGATGGGTGTCTGGCCACTGCAAGTCATTCAAAATTGTGCTTGAAGGGACATTTTCAGGAAAAAAATGTTGACCAATTCATCGTGCACACTTGTTACACGGTCAATATCTTCCCTGTTGACTCAAATTATCGTGACAACATATGTGCACCTCACTCCTAACATAAATAGGAGTGAGGCAGAGCTTAAGGTTCTTGTCAAGAAGGCTGCCAAGGCCAGAACATACCATGCAAACCTGGCGTTGCTGTTCATGACAGTGGCAACTTTCAATGTCAAGGAGGAACAAACACTCACATCAATTGTCAGTGCGCAAGATTGGACAGAATTTGTCACTACTAGGAGAAGCCCAGAAACATCACAATGCAAAAGAACAAATAGTTTGACAACACTGGGTGTGGTGTGTGATCAACTATTGGCCAAAATCGAGCATATTGCATATGCAGTCAAAGAGAGAGACATGTAATAAATAGTGTCAGGAAATTTGTTGCTTTAAATTAAACTATGTAATTAATTGCATCTTCGCCTGGAATAGTCAACTAATTCATTTTGTAATGAAACTGGAATGTTTGTAGGACTAACAGGATTGATCACTTCAAAGAACCACACGGCAACCAAGGTGAACTATATTCATGCTCTGATTTCTGGTGAAAAGGTAATACCTAGAAACAAGCCATTTTCTCTATGATTCTACCCACATCAATTTCCATAATATGTTTCTGATACATCGTCACTGGGATATCAATCCTCAGTGTCAGTGGCAACATCTACAGGAGGCCCATTTGCGTACCATCATCTGCGACAATAACAATTACATCAGCACCTGGGGGTCTGCCATCTGATGCCGGTACGTCGTCACTGGAAGTCCAACAGTCCACCCAGGATGACAGAGAAATAAACAACATTGAAGGCATCGATGAGGCAACAAATTAATGCAAAAATGGGGATATGAGCACCAAAAAAACACTTACCATGTCATAATTTGCCATCTTCCCTCCTCGTTGTCGCAATGGCTGCCGTGGAACAAAATTCCCTCCTAAGAAACGGTGTGATTCCTCATAAAATACGTGGAATCTGACCAAACCAAGGCGGAGGATGGTTGCAGGTGATGTTGCTATGAGGGCGATTGCAGCGGTCCCGGTGTTGGGATGATATTCGCCATGATCGATGTGATGCGGTGGCGGCGGCGGAAATCCTCATGGTGATATACGCCCGACAATATCATAAAAAGTTTTTATGATGGATTTACCTTTATTATATTACACGTAAAATTAATATGGTTCGTGTAACATTGTTATCGCGAAGAAGGTCTAACTTCTCTCGTGATATTTATTTTTTTAAGATATTGTACCTTTCTTTTTCGTTGATTTCCTCACCTCAAATCGTTACTCGGACAAGGTCTAACAAAACAACTAGTACGTCGCTCAAAAAAATACATGTCCAAAAAATAACCTTGATGCTACTTCCAATTATTTTTGATACTGTCCCCCTACCAGCCCCATGCACATGGAACACACGAGCAAAAAATACTCTACACCACCAAATGCATCCTCAAATAATGTTGCAGCAACTTCCCTCCCTCAGCCCACCTTGCAATCATCTTCCAAGGTACCTTATTCTGATATTATTGGTGCCTCACGTGGCATATCATATTCCTCTTTTTTCTATTAAAAGACATTAGCTTGTGTTGATTTCAAACACAAGTAAATATTACATTACCACTATGAAGATAATAATATTTGTCAATTACACAGGTTCATATGTGATTTCTTAGTTACAATATAGATGCTCTTCATGGGAAGGCGGTGCAAACAAGCCTCTGAAAAAGCTGACATTCACATTCACCACTCTCAAGTCTCTACAATACACACCATGATCCTGATTGTATGGTTGAGGTGTCAGATAAAGCTATATGGTCTTGATCATATAACAATTAGCGGTTTGTAGACCCCCAATCTATAAACCCCACCTCACAGTCTATAGACCCCCAGCTAAAAGTTAAATGGTGGGAAAATTAGACGATTAAAAATTCTTGTGATAGTGATAGCTTTTTAACATCATCAATTTAGATTTAAAAATGACATAGATATTCACATTACCACAAAAGTCACACAAGTCATGAATGAGATTAGGTAATATTATTATTGTGTACATGATTCACACCTTTTCTAACTAATCTCATGATATGGCAAGTCTAGAGGTATTTAGAGAAGAGTCTATTGGTCTATGACCCTTAACCATAGTCTATAGACCCACCATGACAGTCAATAGATGGTCATGAGGGGTCTATAGACCCTCTGTAACAGTCTATAGACCCTCCTCCCATGAAAGTCTATAAGCCCCCCATGACAGTCTATAACCCCCCTTCCCCATGTCAGTCATATAACTGGGGGGTCTTCAAATGTTTTTTTGTTAAATACAGTGGAGTCTATTGACTTTAAGGGGATCTACAGACTGTGAGGTGGGGTCAATAGATATGGGGATCTACAAATGGGCACTAATACATACATTAGCAATCAAAAAATCTATTGTCTAGCAGCAAATAGTGCTAACAAGCTCTAGTTTCTGGAACTACATTGCAGTGTCTTATCCAGTGATACCTGTCACCTATAATGTAGATTAGGTAGACATATTCACAGTATGATATATGTAGGGGCAGACTGAAATAACTTTCTCCGTTTTGTTGCAGTAGAATCATACTGTATTCTACATAAAGAAAATACTTCACACTTTTGAAAATAGTTGGATATGAATTCATAACTTCAACAGCCAAAAGTTGCTCCCTATTTCTAGTTATGCCAGGGGTCCTGTTGCTGTCATAGCGACAAGATTCTCTGTCTAAACGGACTTTGTAGAACTCATCTTTGTGTTATTTTGGTGGTTTTGTATCCAATCCTTTAATCTCATCTATTTTTCAGCCTCTATGTCTGCTGCCTATGGCCACATATACACGACAAAAATATTTTTCTTGTAGTCGCCATTGTGTAGAAGTATGTCATAGTGAAGTGACAGCAATCTCTGCATCCATAAGAACTGCAAAAAAAAACCTTTGTGTTGTGTAGATGAGGCTGGTGGTATAGTATATTAGTTAGATGGGAACTATGATGTGCATTGAACTGTGGCATCATACCATTGCTGATTGCCCGAAACACTAGATACTCTAAAATTACATCAACAAGAGAAAACAAATATGGACAGGCCTTGCTAGTTGGATTCATAATATTATACTCGATGGTATTTTGTGAGACATACGTATTGTATCGCACTATTGTATCCAGCGGTATGATAGTTAAGGATAGTTACTTTTACATGTATTGTGCGATGCGCATTACGTATTACGATAGCAGAAATATCATAAAACATTTTTATGATATTGGCGTCATCTTTTCGACATGGCAAAATAACCACGCTTTTGTCACAGCGCGCGCGAAATTCCGATTCGCCAATATCATAAAAAGTTTTTATGATGACCACGCTAAAATTGCGGGATTTTTTATGATATTGAAGGCTGTTGATGAAGAGTAGTGTCGCGATTTTATTTTTTGTGATAATTAGAATCTAGTATGTTACCTATGAACGCCAGATGTAGCGTCAGCACTAAAATTAAACTGGTACCGTTGGGGTGTCTAGAAGACATGTGATTGTCGTGACATATGACATGTCTTCAGCGATCTTTGTACTCTCTAGTAGACATGCAATGTAACATACTCAGTGTAGATAATGTGATGTATATTCAGTATTGATTCAGAGACAACAAAGATATTACAATTAGATCTAAGATATTCAGTATTGACCCAGAGACAACAAAGAGATAACAATTAAGTGTCACTACTCTCCCTCGCTAACCTCTTCTTCTCACGTCCTTTCGAACTATTTCAATACGGTTTTCTGCTGACAGGATGCTACGATAGTCCATAGTTGTTGGCCAAAGTTCATTTTGAATTGGGAGGGGTATGGTGAGGAACAGTAGGATCAGTAGATTGAATTTTCAATTAAATAGTTGAAAAGAAAAAAGAAACTGGCAGAACTCACCAGTCAGGTTAGTAATGGACCTGTTTTTTTGCCAGCAGGGCTCTTGATATGAGAGGATGCGGCGATGGGCCAATGGGGTTGATTTGAAGTGGGAGGGGTTTTGGAGAGGAAGAGCATGGTCAGCGCTGACATTTTCAATTAAATAGTTGAAAGAACAAATAAAAATTGCAGAACTCACCAGTCAGGTGAGTAATGGACCTGATTCTTTTTGCCAGCAGGGCTGTTGCTCTGAGAGGGACGTGGCGACATCGCGATGTTGTTGATTTGATGTCGGAGGGGTGTGGAGAGGAAGGGCAGGGTCAGCACATTCAGTTTTCAATTAAATAGTTGGAAATAAAAAACAAAATGGCAGAACTCACCAGTCAGGTGATTATTGGACCTGATTCTTTTTTGCCAGCACGGCTGTTGATCGTAGAGGACGCGGCGACGTTGCGATGTTGTTGATTTGATGTGGGAGGGGTGTGGAGAGGAAGGGCAGGGTCAAGCACATTCAATTTTCAATTAAATTGTTGAAAATAAAAAAATGGCAGAACTCACCAGTCAGGTGAGCATTGGACCTGATTCTTTTTTCCAGCACGGCTGTTCATTATAGAGGACGCGGCGACGTTGCGATGTTGTTGATTTGATGTGGGAGGGGTGTGGAGAGGAAGGGCAGGGTCAGTAAGGACGATTTTCTATTAAATAGTTGAAAATAAAAAAATGGCAGAACTCACCACTCAGGTGAGCAATTGACCTGATTCTTTTTGCCAGCACGGCTGTTTATTGTAGAGGACGCGGCCACGTCGCGATGTTGATGATTAGATGTGGGAGGGGTGCGGGGAGGAATGGCAGGGTCAGTAAGGACGATTTTCAATTAAATTGTTTAGCACGTAAAAACCAAAATCAGCATAACACAACAACCAACCTGTCTTTTGAGGGGGCGTTAAGGACGTCGTGTTGGCGCGATGGCTGGGAAGACGATGAGCCAACTCGCGGCTCAAAACTCCATGAACTCACAGAGATCGAAGGGATGACTGTCTGCGTGAGCGGAAATCCCATTGTTTTGTTTTGTTATGGGGCAATGCAAAAATGGCCGCGCGTGGCCATCTGCTTGATGATTCACGCTTCTCTTTACAAGTAAGCATGTATTGAATTTTTGGCCATGCTACAAATTGCTTTTAGATATAATTTTAGAGGTAATCACATATCAACAGTCAATAAATACCCATGCGTATATACCTAAAAACTTAGGCTTTTACGGGTATTTCGAGCAGTGTATATATGCATTCACTTATAAAATCCAATAGTGAAAAAAAGGTCTTTTGAAGAAAGAGAAGAAGACGAAACCTGCTCAGTGATAAACTAAGATTTTTAAAAAAAATCTTGATACCACTACCATACCCACGGAATAAAATCATCAACATCCACCAACTGTGACAAAGCAGTGGTGAGCCAGCTTTCACCTTGTTCACTAAGGTACTTAGCAGTGTTGCTTTGCTTGGCAGCACCATTTTTAGTCACATGGTGTTGTCAGTTGTGTCGGTGTGACTGAATTGGTGCGTCAGCGAAAGAATCCGTTATTTTCACATCATGTGGTTATTTTCACATTTTGAAAATAGCGTTATCTATGAAAAATAGCGTGAGTCGTGAGAATATAACGTAATAATTTATGTTATTTTCTCACGGCTACGTTATTTTCTCACGACTACGTAATTTTCACAACACCATAGTAAATAAGATGGTATATATTGTCATTTTCTCACGACTACGTTGTTTTCTCACAACAACGTTATTTTCAACTTGTGAAAATGACGCGAGCTTGTGAAAATAACAGCCTAGATGACGTTATTTTCACAAGCTCGCGTTATTTTCACAAGAAAGAGTCATTCATGAAGGTAACACGTGTTTCCAAAAAGACCCCCTCGCTTTCTCATGATCTCAGTCGCACCTTCTCAGCGTGTCAAAAACTTATCCATTTTGGTCACGACCTCACACAGCATGGGATCATAATATTACCAGCAGCCGCTGCAAGATTTTTAGGCGAAACAGATTGCGATTTGTAGAGACAGAGGCAGACGTACATTAAAATAAAGTGGCTTGTAGTGCGAGTGTATGCCAAAATGGGTGGGAGCGCCTCGCGCCAGCGCCGCCACGCTCCCGCGCCCTTTAGTTTGTGAAATCATTTTCTTGTTACACACTCTTTTGTGACACGATAACATTCCCTTCAAGTTTTAAAGAACCCTTGTTTAAAATTTTTCGTCTTTACGTCTTAAAATGATTTGTGCCTAATGTTCCCTTAAAGTTTACAGAAACATTGTTGAAAATAATGTCAGACGTTACACACAAAGATATATTTTTAAAGGTAGACATATATTAAAACACTAAGACTACCCATGTAAGTCCAAGCGAAAAATAAATTATTTACAGGTAAGTTGACATCAACTTCATGGTAAGTACCTGTTTTGGCAAAAAGCAAAAAAACTGTCTCACTGAAGAAGAAGGAGAAAAAGGAGAAGAAGGAGAAAACGGCTCAGTTTCCAACACAACTAAGATTTTAAAAAAATCTTGATAAAATATATATAATATTATGAGCTTGTCCCTCCCTGATTCAACTTTCAATTGAACATTGAGATCCACTATTTCCTGTGAATCATATCCCTCTATGTATAGTTTTCTATGTGATTTTTGGACTCTAGTAATTCTGACTCAAACAGTACTATGTGAAGATTATGTTAAGAATAACAGTTTTCCCCCAGCCCCACGGTCTAAAGGCACTACTTTCATACGACTCAAAACGTGTTGACAGTTTGAAAAATGCATCTATTATTCAATTTACTCGACTTTGAACTTTAGGACATTTTCAAAAATGCTACTATTACTCGTCTTTCAACTTTTGGATATTGTTTTAAAAATGATACTTTTACTCAACTTTCAATTTTTGGTTATTACAATAATGACTACTTGGATAGAGCTTTTACTTTCTTGCAACTAACACCCCACAAAATTTTATTAACTTTCACTGAAGTTAAAAAGTGCAACTCTTGAAGTCTGGAATATCTTTCTATTCGGGCAACCCCACATGGCACCATTGCATTCACTAGTTTCAATGACTCTTATCATAACCAATGGGCAAAGGTGGAAATTGCGAAAGTTTCTGGAGGTTCATTGTTAAAACAGTTCTGAGTATGCACTATAAGTTTGATCATTTTTACTAATGTTATAGGAGCTCTAGGTTCATCTTAGAGACCTTATGGCGCCCTGTTTCTGCCTTTTTCTAATAAGCAAAACTTGGTATGGCACTCTCCCTTAATTATCCCCATTTAAGGTCAACACTATATGCTTAGAATCTCACATTATGCTAATATAGTGTGTGGCATAAGGTTGGGGTTTTGTACAAGTGTGACTGGATCTAGAAGAATCGCACACAAAAAGCGAACATTTGCTGAAGTTCCTCGTAAATGAGATAATGGGGTCTTGGGATTGACTTAAAACAATCCTTTGCTATGAGAGAGTTCTAGGTATAGGTGCAATTACATTAACAAGAGATAATAAGTTGAATCGCATTCCTCTTCCTCTGTTTCAAAAGGATATTTGAGAACACGAAGGTCTGAAATGGTCAACTGTCTGAGTGCACAGCCAAGAACACACCACAAGCCAAACATTTATAACTCCAAATAGATGAATTTTTCCAAATGTCTGAATTACGAACCCGGATCAAAGCATTGCAGGACACACCATTCCTTACTTTGTTTGATTCTTTACACCTTCAATCCTTGCTCGGATCGCATCTTGATCTCCCAAATAACGTCCAGTCAATGGAGGCATTGCGCCCTCCTGAGGAATAGGCTTCAAGTCGTCATCCAACTCATAGACCAAGGGGGTTCCCGTAGGGATGTTCAACTCTGCAATCACATCCTCTCCGATGTCGTCCAAATGTTTCACAAGAGCGCGAAGACTGTTTCCATGAGCAGCAATAATTACTGTTTTTCCATCCTTAAGTTGGGGGGCTATGTTTTCGTTGAAATAGGGAGTGACGCGCTCCAAGGTAGTTTTCAAACTCTCCGTCCACTCATCTGGGAAATCAAACTTTGCATACCTTGGATCATTAGACGGGTGGTGAGGACTGGATCTGTCGACGACTGGAGGGGGGATGTCGTAAGAGCGGCGCCAGATAAGAACCTGGTCCTTTCCATACTTATCAACAGTCTCTTGCTTATCCAAACCCTGAAGTCCGCCATAGTGCCTTTCGTTGAGTTGCCAAGCCTTGGTCACAGGGATCCACATGAGATCGGTCTTTGCGTCGAGAAATGGACAAAGAAAAAGATGTAAGAACCCATCAAAGATATGGTTGCATTATGCAAACGTGAAAGTTGCTGGATGCATGTTTGCAATTTAGTCGACGATGATCTAAATTGACATTTACCTCCTCAAGAACATGATTCAAGGTCATGATCGCACGCTTCTGGAGCGATGTGAAGGCTACGTCGGGACGATTCCAGACTCTTTGATAAGCTTCCCGGCCTCAACCACTTCTTCGTGTCCCTTTGGCGAGAGGGGAACATCCACCCATCCGGTGAATTTGTTCTCGAGGTTCCATGTTGACTCTCCGTGACGCACGAGGACTAGAGTGCTCTTTTCTGCAGTTTGGAAGGCAGCAACGCTTTAAGAGACGATTAAGAGAAGAATTCAGATTCATGTGAGCGCGTTTGAATGCAATATCACGAAGTCATTGGATTCATAGGATTAACGATAAACATGAATGCAGTCAGAAGACAGAGGATCCGTTGTTACATGAACCAGAGCGAATTGAGTCAAGACCAATCGAAAGATCCTGATCACAGTGTCATCACGCCGAGTTCAGCTCAGATACAACTCAGCACAAGTAATCTCACGTTCGCGTGCTCGGAAACACACGAGCGTGATTGACTGCGGTGCGAGAAGCTATGGAGAAAGCGTTGCGAGCGGCGACAAACATGGTTGGCAAAAATAATGTTGCAAGTGGCAGTGTGAGAGAGTTGATGGCAGCATGCCGTATTGCATGGTGGGGTCTGGTAGATCGTCCGGATTTTGTTAGAGACTTGAGAACGAAGAGAAATTAAAGGTGTACGTGTATAACTGGTACTGTGCTACTTGTGTGATACCTACAAAAGATATTAATAGGGCGACAATGGTAAGTACAGAAGATATTGAGACATTATGGTATCTTCATCAGTCTTTGCCTTTATTAGTGGCATTTGATTATATAGAATGAAATACTTGAATCAATTTAAATCCTGTTAGATGATAATGGAAGTTAAAGGTACATCGACATGGCC
>JABMIG010000069.1:633826-647223 GCA_013187285.1 Cyclotella cryptica | reverse complement strand
TGTTGTGTGGAGAGTGGGTAACTAGAAACTCAAGATGTCTAGTACAAATTTGACAAATAAAAACATAGTGGCTGCAAGTTGTTATGCCGACATTGTACCACAAATTCAAGGGACAATTCAATGACTCTCTCCAAGGGCAAACTGTTTGAATGGTTGATTGTGATCTGTTCAGGTGGGTAGTAGATGAGATGACCAAAAGTATAAGTTGAAAAACATAAGACACAAGATTATACATCCCCACCTTTTGGTCCCAAAAGGATGCTTCACCCTGGTGTATCCCATCAATTATTGAGAGATGCAATGGACTGGAGTTTTTACATGGCTGCAGTGACATGTGCTAAAGCTGGAAGTGCACCAGCAGTGTAATAACCAATTAGTTAATTAAGAAGATTAAATGAAGGAGGGGGAACATCGGTGGAAATGGACAACACTTTCAGAGTATTTCATGAAGACAACATGTAGAAAATTATTTCCAGAATGTTCATGTAAGGGTTTACTAGCAATTTGCATACCAAAATAATTATTTCATGAATGCTAAGAAAAATTGCAGGCAACATACGTGCTCCAGGAAGCCAAATGGAATATTTAAATGAAAAGAACCTTATAGAGCATAGAGATTTCTTCTAAACAAAAATCTCCATCACTTGAGTGGCCTCCAGCAAGATATAGATAAAACGGCATCAGATATCAATAATATGCATGAACGTTCATGTATTAACGTTGCCATTTCTCAGGCCGTTATACGTCGAGAATACCGAGAAACGGGGCACGTGGGGGTTTATGAAAAATCATACAATATTCGTATGATTTTGATGTGTCTCAGATCACAATATGGTACACAAAAATAATGACCGCTAACATAGTTCGCACTTTTTTGCGACTCCTCAAAATCATACAAGAGATTTTTATGATGGCTAGGTCGAAATCGCGGGAAGTTGTATGATTTTGATGGTTGCTGACGCTGCATGTGATGTTTCTTTACTTGATACCTACTAGTAAAAAATGTCACGCGTCATTACTACACTTAAACTTGTACCGCAGCAACCAGTGTTTAAAAAAAACTCAGCCCCGGGATTAGGAACTGGCACCCGTGATTTTGAAAAAAACTAGAAAAGTGAAAACCGGCATTTTCAAATGTTCAAAAAACTAGGAAAATAAAAACCGGCATTTTCAAATGTTCAAAAAGACTAGAAAAATAAAAACCGGCATTTTCAAATGTCCAAAAAAACTAGAAAAATAAAAACCCGAATTTTCAAATGTTCAAAAAAACTAGAAAAGTAAAAACAGACCACAAATGGGTGCAAAAAGTCCAAGCTTTTAAAACTAGCTTTTTTAAAAGGGGTACTTTTAGTGTTACCATAAACAATGTCAAATCAAACTCAAATTTCAATATGAAAAACAATCACTTCAACCCTCAAAAATTTGTATGCTCGTTAGTATGCAAATCACGCACACTTTAGATCCAACGCACCCATCCATCCATCCATCACATCCCAGCCGCGCACTACCGGTGTTCGGATTCCTCGACAGTCAAGAATCTCAGATGGCTCGGCGAATCACTGAACAACATTCACTGATTCACCTCCATCTTTTCAGCGGCATAGAGTAGGTGCGTAGAGTAGGTGCAGCCCTGACAGGATTCGACCAAGCCATCATATTCCTCTTTGTTTGGCAAATTGTGGACTTGGCTAGCAATGAAGGAGACTTCAAGTATGCAGTGTTCGTCCAGGCTCTGTCCCTGTTTAGTATGCAACCGTTGCTTTTGCGTAACGCACAGATTGTAAAACACTCACACCGTTGCACCCTCCTCCTGTTCGTACCTATCACGCTCGTATCTACCCCATTAGGCCAGTTGGTTAGTGGATATGTCCCAACTAAGATCATCCAGGCGGTGGCAGGAGTGTTAGTTACACTCGTGGCTTTGTGGGAACTCTATTGCAAGCGACATCGGTTCCTTTGCCCGTGTAAAAGGAGAATGGTGCTCTGGTGCAAGAGGTGAATAATAGCGATAAACTTGACGTGAAAGCCGACGTAGGTATGGGAGGATTAGAGGATAGGACGGCGAAACCTGAAAAGGACGATCAGTTTGAAGAAAATCAGGAGGAAGACACAAAAGGTGAAGGAAGGCGCAAAGGTGAAGCCGGCACAGGTGTAAACATCAATCCCTGATGCCTTCAATGATCAAGAATCACAAGCAGCTCAAGATAATCGGCTGTAATAAGGTGGCATGGTACACGCTTCTCGCAGGAGGGCCAGTGGTTTTCTAGGTGGGATGGTTGGCATCCGTGGACCGCCTCGTAATATTCTACTTCCTTCATCCTCCCCATCCTGTAACATTCGACAAGAATTCACAGCGAGCTAAGGGAGTGGTTATCATGTTCTGCAAATGTACTGTTGGGCCAATTATTTAACCTTGTCAACACCTTCACTGATTCTGATCAAATCGGTATGAAGGGGAAGACTGGCGCCTCTACGCTTTCTATAATTGTGGTCTCCACTGCGGGAGGGTTTGTAGGTGACAAATTGTTTCATTTTCTAAAGGATTCTCAGGACACGATTAGGGGTATACTTCCCATCATTTTGTTCGCCTGTGGTGTCAGCCTCATGATTTCTCGCTTTTAGTTAGGAAGGGTTTGCACATACTTTTCTCAGGAGTTAATCAATCATCGCCAAGAATGAAGTTACAAGTATTAAGAAGCAACTGCCATGAGCGAGGAAGCTAGGGAATGTTCTAAGAGATAGGCAGTAGGAGAGAGTAAGAATTGAACACTTTATTGTAGAGTATTAGTTATTGAAAGCATTTGCCATTTTATTGTAGAGTATTAGTTATTGAAAGCATTTGCCATCTCAGTCAACGCATTAAAAACTGACGCTAATGAAATTTAAGGAGGTTGGGGTAGGCTAGAGAATAGCACACCATAATTTGGAAAAACTAGAAAAATAAAAACAGAGGTTTTTAAATATTAGAAAAAACTAGAAAAGTAAAAACAGATGTTTTCAATTATTGAAAAAAACTAGAAAAACAAAAACAGACATTTTCATATCTCAAAAAACTAGAAAACAAAAACTGGGTCTGGAAAAACTGTTTCGGGATGCTAGCTCTAAAACTAGTTTTATTCTTTTGAAAGTCTGGCAGCAACCTCCTGAGTCGCGACTACCACCAAAGTCGTGAAGTTACGACATGTTACTACCTCAAAAGTCGCTAGTTACTTAAGTTACTACCTCGAAAGTCGCCAGTGACAACCATGTTACGACAGCCAAAGTCGTAGTTACGACCCGCTTATGACAACCAAAGTCGCCCCGCGATCTCAATTCTGTTACGACAGCCAGTCGTTAGTGACTAACTGTTTACGACCGTTTGTCGCCGTTCGAGGATAACTGACGACTCAAACGGTCCAACTGACGACAACTGACGACCCGAATACATTCCGCCAGGACAGACTCGCCAAGATTTTTTCGCTAAAATGAAGATATTTTAGCGAAGTTGCCTGTCGCCACTGCAAACGAAAACACAGGTAACCTCCCCGGGCACGGGAGGTTACCGTGAGCCCTCGGATAGCCGGTAACCTCCCCGTACACTTCGGTAACCCTCCGGAAACTAGTGTACGGGAGGGTTACTGAGTCTACCCGAGGTTACCGGAAATTTGAGACCAAGAGGAGCTTATTGATTTTTTCTACATATGATAGGAATTGGTACATTTTACAGGAAAACAGACTCTCAGTAAGTCTTAGAATTGATATCAATCTAATTAGTGGCTATAACTGCATTACTTAGTAGCTAAAAAATGTGTACCGTGGCATACCGAAGTGTAATGGGAGGGTAACCGTGTACGGAGGGTAACCGGAAGGTTACGGGGAAGGCTATCGGAGAGTACCGGAGGGTTACCGGAGCATACAGGAGGGCTACCGGAACGTTACAGGAGGGTTACTGGAGGGCTACCTACTGTTGGACTGCAATAATAGAGTATGTGTAATAATTTATCTCCACTAATATAGTTAAACATACTACATTAACATATTTTAGGGGCCCGCCCACCACCCCGACCTCACCAAAAATGACACAGGTGCCAAAATTTCTGCCCCAAGCTGCTCCAAGATGAAAAACGATACTGTGGACAATATTGTCACCAAGGTAGAAGAAAATTAATTATTTAATTGAAACTAAGCTGAAATGAAAACAATTGAAATATAGTATGACTTCAATAACTGACCATAAAAATTCACATGCCTCTGCAAACTGTTGTGCAAGGCAAAATGCCAAACTCAGTCTGTGGACTGAGTTTCGCTATTCCTGCCTGGCCTGAAATAAAATAATTGAAAATTAGATGTAGTCAAGACATGTAGAAATAATTGTATTCTATTCAACTCACCTCTGTTAATATACCCGCTGCTGCCAAATATTGTTGGCAACACGGCGGCAAAAGCCAAATCCCAAACTCAGTCTGTGGATGGAGTTTTGGGGATTGCAGAACTGGGCCTGTAACTATTTAATTGAAAAAAATTAACATGTGTTGAGTATAATAGAGTCAAAAATAGTGAGTTCATCACAACTCACCCCAAAATATACCCGCCGCTGCCAATTGTTTTTGGCAACACGGCGGTCCAAGGTGGATTGCCAAACTCAGTCTGTGGACTGAGTTTTGGCAATTACGCCAGTACACCTGTAACTAATTAATGAAGAAAAAATGGACTTGTGGTGAGTATAATAGGGTCAAAAAATAGTGAGTTCATGAAAACTCACCCCAAAGTATACCCGCCGCTGCCAATTGTTGTTGGCAACATGACGGTCCAAGACGGAATGCCTAACTCAGTCTGTGGACTGAGTTCGCAATTCTCACGGCAGGCCTGCAAAAAATTAATTGGAAAAAATTGGCCGCGGTTGTGAGTATTATAGTGCAAAAATGGTGAGTTCATGAAAACTCACCCCCAAAATATACCCGCCCCTGCCTATTGTTGTTGGCAACATGGCGGTGCAATGGAATGCCTAACTCAGTCTGTGGACTGAGTTTCGCGATTTTCCCGCAGGCCTGCAACTAATTGATTGGAAAAATATGGACGCGGTGGTGAGTATAATAGTGCGAAAAAATGGTGAGTTCATGAAACTCACCCCCAAAATATACCCGCCGCTGCCAATTGTTGTTGGCAACACGGCGTCCAAGGCGAATGCCTAACTCAGTCTGTGGACTGAGTTTCGCGATTTTGCCCGCAGGCCTGCAACTAATTAATTGACAAAAAATTGGCCGTGGTGGTGAGTATTATAGTAGAAAAAATGGTGAGTTCATGAAAACTCACCCCAAAATATACCCGCCGCTGCCAATTGTTGTTGGCAACACGGCGGTCCAGGGCGAATGCCTAACTCAGTCTGTGGACTGAGTTTCGCGATTTCGCCGCAGGCCTGCAACTAATTAATTGAAAAAATTGGCCGCTCGTGTGAGTATAATATTGTAGAACAAGATGAAATCGTGATTACTCACCCCAAAATATACCCGCCGCTGCCAATTGTTGTTGGCAACATGGCGGTGCAAGGCGGAGGGATAACTCAGTCTGTGGACTGAGTTTCGCCATTCCCATGATGGGCGGTGGGGTATCAGTGATGTAATTGAAAAATAATTGTGTGATGTGAAAGCAGTGAGAGGGCGCACTGCTATTGTACCATACTGTTGTGTCTGGGTCAAGCACCATTGTTGTAGTATGGTACCATACATGATGTACTAAAACTGTATTATCATACAAATACGCCACACAAGAATTAGGTGATGTGATACAAAGGAATAAGTAACAAACACGTAGACACACTACGCCAATTTTCAGCCCCACTTATTATTCTTATGTGTTCTCATTTTTTGGCGAGTCACTTCTGATAGTACCATATTATTTTGAAAATATGAATAGGCCCAAAGCGCACTCACCAAATGAAATCACAGATCAAGCCTAGAATTGAAACCAAAACTAGACCCAACAGGTGATCTTGCTGTTTACAACTCGTGATTTGCAAAATGTGAGTCATGAAACAAACAACCACTCGGAAGATTTTTTTGCTTCAAAGCTTAGCGTGATAAACGAAAATGCGGCTTAAGTAATGTATAAAAAACCGGTAACCCACCCGCACTCTTGAAATTCTCGGTAACCTCCCCGCACACTCTGACGTTTTGCGAGTGTACGGGAGGTTACCGTGTTTTCGTTTGCAGTGTTGCAGAAGAGATCAAGAGGTCACGGTGTTCCAAGTGAAAGGGAGTGTCATCATGAGCTATATTGAACGTCAACATTGGTTTGAGCATGTCAAGGGTTGTGCTTTGGCAGAGATGTTCATTGTAGGGGATGAGAGGGATGAGAGAAAGGAGTATGTTTTGCTTTAATGATTGGATGAGTGTTTTTGAGTGTGTTTCGGGCAAAAATCTAGTCCAATAAATAGTAATTTCTCTAAAAGAATGATTTTGTTGGAACAGAGGAGGTACATTATTCAAAATGGGATTTCTCATCAAAAGTTGATTTTGTATGAACAGAGGAATAAGGATTCTCCACAACGCTACTCCTACCAGAACGCCGGCGCGCGATGGCACAGTCAATATTAGTAAATCTGTTAGTAAGGATTTCGGAGTGAAGCATTTTGATCTCGATCAACTCTGTTAGCTAAAACATTAGCAAAAACGGATGTTGTTAGTTAGACTGTTAGCAAGCAGGTCAAAAGGCTAGAGAGGACGGAGGTCTCAAACTTACTAACAATTTATCTAACAGTTTTGATTTTTCACGAACTAGTGAGAAAAAAGCACCAGTATAACTCCTACATACAATATGTTAACAAGAGATAATTTGTCACTACCAGTCTTGCTAACACCTCATTTGCAGTGAAGTGGTTGTGAAAGCAGCTTCTTCTCATTAATGAATATCAAACAATATAATTGATGTAACTACTGATACATCTGTAATCCATTTATATTGTTAATTAAGTCTGATTGCTTTGAGACTATATATCTCTGAAGACGCGTGATTGTTGGAAGTTATGTTGTGTTGTCCGGGCCCAGGAATATCTGCTTGATGTGATGCTGGAAGTTGTTGTTGGTCGAACTGTTGTTGTTGTTGTGACGGGCTGGTGACATGTTGCGGGTGGCTGTCTGTACGTTGATTGGAAGTTGTTCTCTTGTATGGGTTGGCGATCTTTATTTGTGAATGGCCGTCATTTGCTGCGGGCATTTTTGTTGACCCGCTCCCGTTGCGACGACGGTCGTCAGTTGGGATATCTGGGTTCATGGCGCGGACAATGTTTGGAATGGTTGCTGTGATTGTTGGACCTGTGCTCTTATGACAGTGCTTTGAATGAGCTTGGTATGATGATTTTGATGTTGTTAGTGATGGAAGCAGGTGCGCGACGGTGGCAAAATAATGTGCTTATGGCTGTGTGGTCAAGATGAGCACACATACATTTCTACATACTGGTCAAGATGAGCCGGTTGGTCAAGAAGAGCTAGTGTTTATTATGTGATGTTGCGGTCTGTATGTATAATTTACTAGCTCTTCTTGACTGGGATGGCCACTTACTATAGGATCACAGTTCTGTACCAAGAGATCTTGACAAAAGGGTATATTTCATCCACAAGATAAAATATCTTTGTGAATACTTCACCTCAAGAATAAACTCAGGATTTATCAGGTCGTGTTGTTCATTGATCATGGATTCTTACAGTGCTGATTGTTCCCAAACATGTAAGTCCTTCAAAGTTCCTGGAAATCCAAATGAGGCATGGCAAAACAACGCCGCTAGAGCAATTGATGCAAACTTTCCCTTCCTTCATACTGTCCTATTAATACAGTGGGACAGTTTTTCCAATAAACTTTCTTCACATCTAATGATGCAAGCATCCCAGGCATCTTGTGAACCCTACTGTTCATGTCAGTGACATTGTGGGCATCAGCTTTGGTGGCTATCTCAGGTACATTTTATCAGGTGCACGGCAATTCACCAATCCCTTGCCAAGTGATGAAGACAGCGCAAAGCAATTTAACATATGGGGTGATTGTTTCCTTGCCTGCTCTGTACACTGTCCTGATCCAAAACGTATCTCAACAAGCCAAATGGTTAACAATGGGGTGTACCATGTGATGCTTGATTCTGAATGTGTTCTTGAATTAAATGTATTTTGAATAAAATAGAGTTACGGAGTTCTTTGCCTAGGAAGTGAAATCAAAGTTTAGCAACGAACACAGATCTTAGATTTTCTACATTAGAATTAATTTTTGACGTTAGATGAATAATCCTTTTCTAGCCGGGTGATATTTCTAAATTATACAATCTAGATCTAACACATTTTGAGTATCTATTTTAGCAATATTTGTTGATCTGTTTAGGGTATAATTCTATGAGCTAGACATTTATTCAGTTTTGCTACATTAGATGTAGATGATATCCATGCTTTAAAGTTATCACCAATCAGTTGTGCATAGTAATATAATGGTATGCCTATTAATTTTGAAAGAACACATGCCACTGGAGGAAGCAGTTACGTACAACTGTACTCTTTGAGTTATAGCATTAGGCACATACAGTATATCTTAGTTCATAAGAGCCAGAAAATGTCAAAGAAACATTAAAAATATCTTATAATTGGTGCAAAGTTACTGATCATAACAATAACATGGAAAAATTATATGTATCCAACCTATTTACCAAAGTAGGTGTTGGTACTGTATGTCACGCCAATTTCATTTCATTTTTGTGCTGATGCCCCTCCGATTCCCCATGTGTGTTGTGTGCTAAGAGTTTTTTGATGCATTGAAATAACTCAGCAACCAACCAGAGTTACAATGAGCTATGCATATGAGTGTGTAAGTTTCAAATTCCTGAGTAAATTACTCAGGAATTCCGATTCCTGGATTCTTACTGCCTTTTTGGGACTTTACTGTTACTGTAGGCTACTTAGTTTAGGCCACTTTACTGCGAGGCCATGAAAAGACCCATTTTCAGTAATGTGCATGTTAGCCCAGTAACAGATAATATTAGCATAGAATCACTCCCAAGTAATTTTCAGGTGCGGTCTGGCCACATGCCAGCTCACGTATGATGCGCCAGCTGCTTGTGGCCTCATACTATGCTTGTGCACTCATATTCCAGCAATGCAGCCACAGCTGCAGCTATTCCCATCACTTCATCACACAATGCAACAATGAGAATTTCTGCCGCTGCCGCCATCTCCTCCCTCCCCTAGCATGAATACAAACCCCACGCCCCATGCCGCGCCTCTCGTGGCATCAGCGCAACAGCCTGAAAAAAAAGCAGGGCAAAATCCCACTCCAGTGGTGAGTACTCCCCATTTTTCATTTTTTAACTATTTAATTGGAACCCGCCCTCCCCAACCTGCCATCTTCTCCCGTGCCCCCTCCATGGAATATAAACCCCGCGCCCCACGCTGCACCCTCTCGCGGCATCAGCGCAACAGCCATAAAGAAGCAGGGGAAAATTCCACTCCAGTGGTGAGTATTTCCCATTTTTCATTTTTTTAACTATTTAATTGGAACCCGCCGTCCCTAACCTACGATCTTCTCCCACGCCCCTCCATTGAATATAAACCCCGTGCCCCACGCTGCACCCTCTCGCGGCATCAGCGCAGCAGCCTGAAAAAAAGAAGGGGAAAATTCCACTCCAGTGGTGAGATATCCCATTTTTGATTTTCTGAACTATTGAATTGGAACCCGCCATCCCTAACCTGCCATCTTCTCCCACGCCCCCCTCCATGGAATACAAACCCCACGCCCCACGCTGCGCCCTCTCGCGGCATCAGTGCAACAGCCTGAAAAAGAAGCAGGGGAAAATTCCACTCCAGTGGTGAGTAATCCCAAGTAGGGGAAAATCCCAATCCAGTGGTGAGTATTCCCCGCTTTCATTTTTATCACTTTAATTGGAACTTTGCCGTCCCTAACCTGTCGTCTTCTCCCACACCCCCTCTCCATGGAATACAAACCCCATATGCCCCATTAAGGACGATTAAAAATGGTTTCACCAGCTGAATCGAATGTACATGGGCCTGAAGAAGAGTTTCCCTATGACATGACTCCCAGGAGCTTAGAAGATCTGTTGGGAGATGGGGATATGCCGCCCCCTCTATGATACAGATTGCTCCCTTATGTCTCAATTCCATTTGGGATTCATTAATGATGACAGTATACCAACAATGTGACTGGCCAAAAGAAGAGATTCTATGATGAAGATCATGATCGTACTGAAAAGTTTTGTGAGATTGATTGTGCAGTGCTAACAAAGTGTGTGAAGACAGGGCCCCTCAAGACAATGGCACAGGGAATGGGTTTGGATTTTTCTACACTGTCTTGGGAACATATCAGGGATTTGATAAAGAGTTAAACTTGGACTGCCAGTCTGAGTTGCTGTATGATAATTTTGAGAGGTATTGGGATTTCTATGAAATGGTCATTGATTATAATGACAAATATCCGGACCCAGAGTTAAAGATTGTGAAAAAGGATGTGGAAGTAGATGATGGAGGGGGGAAGCAGCCAATGGAGGAAGGTACAGATGAGAGTTCAGATGATGGGGATAGTGAATAGAGCAGCTAAAATAGGGAGTATATGTTTAATACTACTTGGAATATGTTTACATGGATGCAAATAATGTACATGCATAATTTACTTTTGTTACTGAAGTTTTGTCAAAGACAGTAACTTACTGTCCTGGAAGAGGAGGATGAATCTCGTATTGAAATCTGATGGGCCTTCAGTAAACTGGCCGACAGTTTACTTTATTACTTTTGTGTTATTGAAATTACTCGATTACTGACCCATTTCAGTAAAAAGTAATAATATTAATTTGAAACTTAGTGAGTGTGTTGCTGTGGAAAAGGAGAAATGCCTCATGAAGACTGTAGAATGTCTGTGGTGTATTTTATCAGTGAAAAATACAAGTGTATCATAAAAATCCGCTTTAATCTGTATTCTCTTATATGAACCAAGATACATGGTAGATATCATTTAGTGAACCCTTAACCCCTTAAGGGAACTGTTGAAACCTTTAACTAACGCATAGTACTTCCAAGTGACTCCAAATATATGACCCCAAGTCAGAAATTCTGGGAAGTTGCTGGGAGAGAAATGGTATGTTTGTCACACAACAATTAACTTTCACCAGATCCCTTGGCATTGTTGAATCTTTCAATAGTAAAAACGGAAAGAGATATTGCACCATACCTTCATGCTTTCTCTGTCCAGAAAGATCCAGACAATTTGGAACAAAGAAGTTAAATGGCAAAATAATCCTTCAACGTAATATTTGGCAAGAAGATATCAATGAAAGTAATCTCACAAAGTCTAAATTCATGATTATAACAGAAGAAAACAAAGAGAATGTAGCGCATATCCAATCTTTATCCATGAGAACATTCAATGATTTAGTCCAGTATGACCTCCAGGAAACAAGTCATTGTTACTGCCAAACTCAATTGAATGTTTTTGAACATTTTTAAATGCTTTTGAACATTTTTGAACATTGTTGATCACTTTTCATTTTTGATCACTTTTCAACTTTTGAACTGTTGAAAGAGGTTCAACAAGATTCAAACATAAGCGGTTTACATCAACTATGTGTTACTGAACATTTTTGAGCATTTTTGAGCATTTTGATCTCTTTTGCACATGATCAAAAATGTACAATAATGTTCAAGACCACATTGGCTTCAAGCCTTTGTCTTTGACAGTTAATGCCATTCCTTAATCATGCATACATGAACCTGAATGTGAAAATATTTTTCCGTTCACATTCACGTACAATACCATCCTTACAAAGCCCTTTTTCAACATATCACGAAAAAGTTTGTGCACGATGGGTTATGAGCGCAATTCTCATCCTGAACTAAAAAAGTTCACATTCATTGTACACAAACTGTTTTAGATGCTTGTTGCATGAAAACATTGTGACGCATCTTTGCGAACCACTGCACACGAATTGTTAGTAAGCTGTTAGTAAAAAGCAACACTGCTACCGAAAATATAGTTGTGGTTATAGTTGCAAGAGCTCAACTATAACTCTCCCTACAGGTGCCTATAGTTGACTTATAGGATAGAAATCACAACTATAGGTCACTCAACTATAACCACAACTATAAGCCGAGACACCTCTCTCTCCAACGCATGGTATATTTATTGATTCCAAAGTTAATATCCAAGCATTTTCTATCATTGAAGAAATGCTCACAATACTTTTATTATAATAAATTCTTGTGGGGCTTATTTATTTTATATAACCGGCAAAATAGAGAAAGAACTAGACCCTGAAAAAGTAACATCTAGAGTCTTATGTACATCATTTGTTGTCATTTGGCGGGAAAATTCTCCAGGCAGTCTGTGACATCAGACACCTGAAAATTCACCCACATTAATTTTTGTCCATAACGGGGAGCATTTCACTTGCAACATGGATATTATGTTGCTCATGAGGGGAGAAGGGTTTGCTGATGGAGGAATGAAGCTTGCATCAGGAGACAAATAATGTGGTTGGGGGTTTTGCAAGATCCGCTCCAGTATTTTACAGGCTCTCCTGTGTGAATTTTTGCAGGCTCCACTCTGATTATTTGATTTGCTCTTTTCTCTCTGAAAGAAGCTTTTTGTCCTTGCTCCTAGGTAAGCATTTGCTCTTTGCGTCCAAGGTATAATTTTCATGCTTATCTATGCAGTGATCATTTTGTTACTCCAAAGTAACCTTTCTCCTCATGCTTTGATGTATAATTTTTGCTCATGTCTCCAAAGCAAGACGTTCACAATTCCGTCCGAGGTGAACTTTTCACTAAATCACCACTGAGGGCATTTATCTCCTGTACCACTTGGGTACGTTTTTTATTCTAGCTTGTGTAGGTAAGCTCTTCAACTTGGCCTCTGACGGTAAGCTCTCCCTGCTACCTTCAACATAACCTTTCTGTTGTTGCGTTCAAAGTAAGCTTGATTGCTTTCCATTGCTGGTGGTACCCACTTCACGCTTGCTTAAGAGGTAAACATTTTGCTTGTTGCCTCCAAGATAAGCAAATTGTTGTGGCCTCTGAGGTAAGCTTGTATACAAAAAACGGGAGCAAGGGGGAGCAAGGTAGCTGTGGGTGACATTTGGACTTGGGTGTCTTGGATGGGCGTAATTTTGATAGCAAGCGGAGCTGTGTCTTTGTTTGTTTTGCGGGATTACTTGAACCCTGCCACGCAACTTTGTCTTTGTCACTTGATTGGACGTCGCGCTCCTTACCGACGTGATCTCTGGTCTTGACCACTCAGGCATTGTCAGTAAGACGTACAGGGGGGACAGTTTTCTCCTCAAAGCAACAAAGCAGGAGCAAGGGGGAGCAAAGAAGCTGCGGGTGACATTTGGACTTGGGTGTCTGGATGGGCGTAATTTTTGATAGCAAGCGGAGCTGTGT
>JABMIG010000069.1:367838-633816 GCA_013187285.1 Cyclotella cryptica | reverse complement strand
GTCTTTGTCACTTGATTGGACGTCGCGCTCCTTACCGACGTGATCTCTGGTCTTGACCACTCAGGCATTGTCAGTAAGACGTACAGGGGGGACAGTTTTCTCCTCAAAGCAACAAAACAGGAGCAAGGGGGAGCAAAGTAGCTGCGGGTGACATTTGGACTTGGGTGTCTTGGATGGGCGTAATTTTTGATAGCAAGCGGAGCTGTGTCTTTGTTTGTTTTGCGGGATTACTTGAACCCTGCCACGCAACTTTGTCTTTGTCGCTGATTGGACGTCGCGCTCCTTACCGACGTGATCTCTGGTCTTGACCACTCAGGCATTGTCAGTAAGACGTACAGGGGGACAGTTTTCTCCTCAAAGCAACAAAACAGGAGCAAGGGGGAGCAAAGTAGCTGCGGGTGACATTTGGACTTGGGTGTCTTGGATGGGCGTAATTTTTGATAGCAAGCGGAGCTGTGTCTTTGTTTGTTTTGCGGGATTACTTGAACCCTGCCACGCAACTTTGTCTTTGTCGCTTGATTGGACGTCGCGCTCCTTACCGACGTGATCTCTGGTCTTGACCACTCAGGCATTGTCAGTAAGACGTACAGGGGGGACAGTTTTCTCCTCAAAGCAACAAAACAGGAGCAAGGGGGAGCAAAGTAGCTGCGGGTGACATTTGGACTTGGGTGTCTTGGATGGGCGTAATTTTTGATAGCAAGCGGAGCTGTGTCTTTGTTTGTTTTGCGGGATTACTTGAACCCTGCCACGCAACTTTGTCTTTGTCGCTTGATTGGACGTCGCGCTCCTTACCGACGTGATCTCTGGTCTTGACCACTCAGGCATTGTCAGTAAGACGTACAGGGGGGACAGTTTTCTCCTCAAAGCAACAAAACAGGAGCAAGGGGGAGCAAAGTAGCTGCGGGTGACATTTGGACTTGGGTGTCTTGGATGGGCGTAATTTTTGATAGCAAGCGGAGCTGTGTCTTTGTTTGTTTTGCGGGATTACTTGAACCCTGCCACGCAACTTTGTCTTTGTCGCTTGATTGGACGTCGCGCCCTTACCGACGTGATCTCTGGTCTTGACCACTCAGGCATTGTCAGTAAGACGTACAGGGGGGACAGTTTTCTCCTCAAAGCAACAAAACAGGAGCAAGGGGGAGCAAAGTAGCTGCGGGTGACATTTGGACTTGGGTGTCTTGGATGGGCGTAATTTTTGATAGCAAGCGGAGCTGTGTCTTTGTTTGTTTTGCGGGATTACTTGAACCCTGCCACGCAACTTTGTCTTTGTCGCTTGATTGGACGTCGCGCTCCTTACCGACGTGATCTCTGGTCTTGACCACTCAGGCATTGTCAGTAAGACGTACAGGGGGATAGTTTTCTCCTCAAAGCAACAAAACAGGAGCAAGGGGGAGCAAAGTAGCTGCGGGTGACATTTGGACTTGGGTGTCTTGGATGGGCGTAATTTTTGATAGCAAGCGGAGCTGTGTCTTTGTTTGTTTTGCGGGATTACTTGAACCCTGCCACGCAACTTTGTCTTTGTCGCTTGATTGGACGTCGCGCTCCTTACCGACGTGATCTCTGGTCTTGACCACTCAGGCATTGTCAGTAAGACGTACAGGGGGGACAGTTTTCTCCTCAAAGCAACAAAACAGGAGCAAGGGGGAGCAAAGTAGCTGCGGGTGACATTTGGACTTGGGTGTCTTGGATGGGCGTAATTTTTGATAGCAAGCGGAGCTGTGTCTTTGTTTGTTTTGCGGGATTACTTGAACCCTGCCACGCAACTTTGTCTTTGTCGCTTGATTGGACGTCGCGCTCCTTACCGACGTGATCTCTGGTCTTGACCACTCAGGCATTGTCAGTAAGACGTACAGGGGGGACAGTTTTCTCCTCAAAGCAACAAAACAGGAGCAAGGGGGAGCAAAGTAGCTGCGGGTGACATTTGGACTTGGGTGTCTTGGATGGGCGTAATTTTTGATAGCAAGCGGAGCTGTGTCTTTGTTTGTTTTGCGGGATTACTTGAACCCTGCCACGCAACTTTGTCTTTGTCGCTTGATTGGACGTCGCGCTCCTTACCGACGTGATCTCTGGTCTTGACCACTCAGGCATTGTCAGTAAGACGTACAGGGGGGACAGTTTTCTCCTCAAAGCAACAAAACAGGAGCAAGGGGGAGCAAAGTAGCTGCGGGTGACATTTGGACTTGGGTGTCTTGGATGGGCGTAATTTTTGATAGCAAGCGGAGCTGTGTCTTTGTTTGTTTTGCGGGATTACTTGAACCCTGCCACGCAACTTTGTCTTTGTCGCTTGATTGGACGTCGCGCTCCTTACCGACGTGATCTCTGGTCTTGACCACTCAGGCATTGTCAGTAAGACGTACAGGGGGGACAGTTTTCTCCTCAAAGCAACAAAACAGGAGCAAGGGGGAGCAAAGTAGCTGCGGGTGACATTTGGACTTGGGTGTCTTGGATGGGCGTAATTTTTGATAGCAAGCGGAGCTGTGTCTTTGTTTGTTTTGCGGGATTACTTGAACCCTGCCACGCAACTTTGTCTTTGTCGCTTGATTGGACGTCGCGCTCCTTACCGACGTGATCTCTGGTCTTGACCACTCAGGCATTGTCAGTAAGACGTACAGGGGGGACAGTTTTCTCCTCAAAGCAACAAAACAGGAGCAAGGGGGAGCAAAGTAGCTGCGGGTGACATTTGGACTTGGGTGTCTTGGATGGGCGTAATTTTTGATAGCAAGCGGAGCTGTGTCTTTGTTTGTTTTGTGGGATTACTTGAACCCTGCCACGCAACTTTGTCTTTGTCGCTTGATTGGACGTCGCGCCCTTACCGACGTGATCTCTGGTCTTGACCACTCAGGCATTGTCAGTAAGACGTACAGGGGGTCAGTTTTCTCCTCAAAGCAACAAAACAGGAGCAAGGGGGAGCAAAGTAGCTGCGGGTGACATTTGGACTTGGGTGTCTTGGATGGGCGTAATTTTTGATAGCAAGCGGAGCTGTGTCTTTGTTTGTTTTGTGGGATTACTTGAACCCTGCCACGCAACTTTGTCTTTGTCGCTTGATTGGACGTCGCGCTCCTTACCGACGTGATCTCTGGTCTTGACCACTCAGGCATTGTCAGTAAGACGTACAGGGGGGACAGTTTTCTCCTCAAAGCAACAAAACAGGAGCAAGGGGGAGCAAAGTAGCTGCGGGTGACATTTGGACTTGGGTGTCTTGGATGGGCGTAATTTTTGATAGCAAGCGGAGCTGTGTCTTTGTTTGTTTTGCGGGATTACTTGAACCCTGCCACGCAACTTTGTCTTTGTCGCTGATTGGACGTCGCGCTCCTTACCGACGTGATCTCTGGTCTTGACCACTCAGGCATTGTCAGTAAGACGTACAGGGGGGACAGTTTTCTCCTCAAAGCAACAAAACAGGAGCAAGGGGGAGCAAAGTAGCTGCGGGTGACATTTGGACTTGGGTGTCTTGGATGGGCGTAATTTTTGATAGCGAGCGGAGCTGTGTCTTTGTTTGTTTTGCGGAATTACTTGAATCCTGCCACGCAACTTTGTCTTTGTCGCTTGATTGGACGTCGCGCTCCTTACCGACGTGATCTCTGGTCTTGACCACTCAGGCATTGTCAGTAAGACGTACAGGGGGGACAGTTTTCTCCTCAAAGCAACAAAACAGGAGCAAGGGGAGCAAAGTTGCTGCGGGTGACATTTGGACTTGGGTGTCTTGGATGGGCGTAATTTTTGATAGCAAGCGGAGCTGTGTCTTTGTTTGTTTTGCGGGATTACTTGAACCCTGCCACGCAACTTTGTCTTTGTCGCTTGATTGGACGTCGCGCTCCTTACCGACGTGATCTCTGGTCTTGACCACTCAGGCATTGTCAGTAAGACGTACAGGGGGACAGTTTTCTCCTCAAAGCAACAAAACAGGAGCAAGGGGGAGCAAAGTAGCAGAGATTACTTGAACCCTTCCACGCAACTTTGTCACGTTGCAAAGGAGAGTAACATTTCTAGAATCATGGTGGTGTTGGTGTAAGTGATACGTAAATATGAGATCCCAACTCAAGTTTAGCATTGTGGCTTGGTTGGATGTCACGTTTCTAAGGTAAGTGAACCCTAGCGCTGATCACTCGTTCATCAAAAACAATATGTTAGAGGAGGGATCATCTTTCTCAGAGGTCTGCCTTGACAACAAAACAGAGACAGAGAAGTGAGAGCAGGGTTTTTGCAATTATGGTGGTGTTGGCGTTGGTTTAGTTGCTGTGAACCCCGTGCAACATTACCGGTGGGTTTCTATATCCATGGAGATGTTTGTGTTAGTTTTATAGGAAATTTGAATTCCATACAACTCTGTCGATGTGGCTTGGTTGGACGACTTGTTTAGGGTTATGGTACAAGTTCTCTGCGGCCCTGCTCAATATTTTTGATATCAATCTGCATAGCATTGGTCAAATATTACTTGTTGGAATCATAAACCCCGAGCAATGTTGACCGCTTGGTTGGATGCTGTGCTACTATGGTACCAAGCTATACCTCTTTGTTGAAGGTGGAAACGAATTTTCAATACAATAAGCACCGTGTTGGTATTATCTTTTGTTGAAAATTGTGAATTGCTGATGACATACTACAGTTGGATGCAACAATCAACATTAGGATATGATATATTGCCTTTTTGTTTGATACTACTTAAGCAATATTAGCGGCTTGGTTGGACTCTGTGCTACTATGGTACCAAGCTGTACTTCTTTGTTGAGAGTGGAAAGATGTTAGTATGATTTTTTGATGGAAAATGTGAATCCCTTGGATAATCTTTGTGGATTGGTTTGATGCCATATGCTACTGTTGAATGCAATAATCAACGTTAGGGTAGGATATGTTTGATATTTGATTGATATTACTTTAAGACAGAAAATTATTGAACTGGCTCTGCCAATATCTAGCTTCTTCAGTACCTGTGTTGAAATACTCAGTGAGATGACGCTGTGCATAGAGATTTTGAGGTGGTCCAATCCCCATATCAGTAGCATGGGTGACATAAAATCGTCTTGCTTGACGTGTTGTGCTTCTCCAATCCAACCAAATAGAATTTTGTTTTCCAAAGATTCCACGTTTTTACTGAAGTGGTCATTATGTTGTCCAACTGGCCAACTGATGAGAGACATGGAATTCACTGAAATGAATGCTTTACAAAGAGAAGCATATGACTTCTTTATCTGAAATGCACCTCTTGCATATTTGATGTTTCTCATCTCATAGTATAGTGGTCCTTTGCAAACTGGATACCCCAAAATGTCGAGACATTGTTCATTCATAGTTTGAAGAAGAAGAGTGACCACCATTTTCGTATAGCCAAATTCTCCAATGATTTTGAAGTAATCAAGTATTGTGCCATCTAACATGAATGATCCTCCAGGTTTGGGAGGACTATATTTGTGATAAGCAACAGGATGTTGTGTTGTCTCATGATCAGTTTTGCTCCTCATGTAATACACAGAATAGAACTTTTTTGAAGGAATTATTAAACATGCTCCTGCTTTTCTTGGTAGAAGTGAATCATTTTGCTTGAGAATGTACAACAAATCTTTTGTTGACTGATCACAAGTATAACCCCCTGTGCCACCCAGCCTGGTAACCTCGAATCCTTGCTTTCCAGAAATAGGACGTAGATTACTATAAATTGACTGCACCATATCATCTGAAATTGAGCTTGTTAGAATACTCTGCATTCTTGCACAGAGTAGTTTCCTTCCACAATCGACCAACTCTTGAGATGGTTCTGCAGAGAAGTCACCAATGAAGAGAACATGGTCTGCATTCCTTCTAACATTGTGCCACGAGTATATTTTGCATTCCAACAACTCTTCTAATGGAACTGTCATTCTTCCATTAAGTGCTTTAACTGAGGCTACATCAACACATTGTTTCACCAGAGCAATGTCTACTGACCAGTCTCTTGTTTTCTCATTGTCTTCTGGCAAAGGAACATTTCTCACAGTTGTACTTTGAAAGTCACTTGATTGAAGGTATGTTTTTTGGAGCCAGTTGTTTTATAATAACTATGGAGTGCAGAAGCATCAGTTGATGACAAAACCATGTGGGGAATAGCTGGAGTATTGTCTGTTGTAGAACGCGCTAGTCCATGCATGTCAACGTAGAGCTTGCCGTTATCTGCATAACTGCAGAGTAGTAACCGATGGGAAGGAAAGTACGTTGCTCCTTCAAACTCATTCCCAACTAATTTATTTTTCAAGAAAGAATGATACCTTGGAGGTCTGAAATGAGTTTGGGTTTGGTACCCTGAGAGATAATTCATGTTGTCACTTGAGCTATGGAATGGATTCTTTGGATTCCTCATATTCTTGATACACTCAGCAATAGCCTCACGGCGGAACTTTTTGGGGGTGATGTCTTCACTCAATTCATCATCTGTCTCAATATCAGGATAGGCACAGACAGGTAGATTGGATGGAATATTTATGTTTGTGAGAGATGTTTTTACATGCTTGGGAATGTATGCAGATGTCACGCATGATATACAATTGGTGACACTGATGTTGGTTGTTGGGATGTCAGAAGAGATGTAGTAAGGCATCATCTCTTTAACCCATGGATGTGAAGACCATGTGGATTCTGGAATTGTTGACTTGATCCGCTCGAGGAATAGAATTGCACATTTGTAGAACTGTCTCTTTTGGCAGGAAACATTCTTACAAATTACATAAAGAGCATCAGGCATTGGTGACCCTTCACAGCTTGCGTAGGTTGTAGATTGCAGACGACTTGAGAAAGCACTAGCCACCACAAGAGACCTTGACTGCATTGAACAGCAGAGACAATCATTTCTTACTTCAGAAGTGCAGCCCATGGTAAGGTTTTTGTCAGAGCTCTCGGTAGACTCAAACCTAACCACCTCAGGATCCATTCCGCACAATGCGTCAAGGATATCCTTTGGTTTTATGGAACTATACAACTTAGGAAAGATGACGTCCTGATGGACAAATTACTTTATTCAAGCAAAACCAAGACAGCAAGACACAAAGTTGATCACAAGAAGTTGCTGATCTAGCAATGCAAAAGAATGACACCGTCACGATGATTTTTAAATCAGGCAATCACCACAGCTATCGCGGAGCTAACGAGCTATTGCGAAGAGGTCCCAACCGAGCTATTGCAAAGAGGTCCCAACCGAGCTATTGCAAAGAGGTCCCAACCAAGCTATCTCGAAGAGGTGCCTATTGAGAAATTGCAATCGCAAAGAGGTGCCTACCGAGCAATCGCTAAGACGTGCCAACAGAGCAATCGCTAAGACGTGAAAAACAAAAAATTGCAATCGCAAAGAGGTGCCTATCGCGAAATTGCAATAGCAAGGAGGTGTCAACACAGCTATCGCGGAGATATGCCTACCGAGGTATTGCAGAGATATGCCTATCGATGCCAACCAAGCAATCGCGAAGACGTGCCCAACCGAGCTATCGCGAAGAAGTGCCTACCAAGGTTTCGCAGAGAGGTGCTTATCGAGAAATTGCAATCGCAAAGAGGTGACTATCAAGCAATTGCGAAGAGGTGCATATCGAGCTATCGCGATCGCAAAGAGGTGGCTACCAAGCTATTGCAAAGAGGTGCCTACCGAGCGATCGCAAAGAGGTGCACCTCGAGCCATTGCAAAGAGGTGTAGATCGATCGATGGCAAATAGGGGTAGATGGAAGGATATAGGTGCTGGTCGATGCTGATCGGGTGATCGCAATGAGTTGATGATGGGGCGATGATGAGGTGATGATAAGCTACCAAGGGAGCAATCATATCACGACGGCAAGGCAAGTGAACAATATAGTGTGGTATGTATTGTACTGTTATCACTCGAGAGATATGATGTGCCAAACTTCTCTCAAACTTCTGCACCACATCATCACTAAACAGTGATGACGCGACAAATATTACCTTAATTTTTGAAAAACATAATACTTACACCGATAATTTTCATGAGAATTAACATTGAATGCTGCACTTCTTGAAAGGTAAAGTTTTCCAGATGTCACACCACAAATAATAAATAATACATAATATATGCTAAGGGAGTCGCCACTCTTATGGGCATGCAAAAAGACTTCCCATTTTCAACCATCTCAACAATGACATTGGTCCATGTTAGCAAGAGCAGTAGGCGAATCTGGCAGGTGAGTTTCAGAATAAACATATCAGGGTGCATATCAACATATCAGGGTACATCAACATATATCAGGTCATGTGACAGACATGCAGGGTAAGTTGATAGACGTATCATGGCACGTTGACAGACATATCATGGCACGTTGACAGACATATCATGGCAAATCGACAGACACATCAGGGCAAATCGACAGACACATCAGGGCACGTCAACAGGGAACATTGACAGACATATCAGGGCACGTCGACAGACATATCAGGGCACGTAGACGTACAGCTGCAATTAAAGCACTTCTCAGTGGAGGGGCACATTTCCTGGGAGTGAAAGGCAAGTCCTATATGACTTGTTCTTGAAGAATTAAATCCATCTAAATTTTACTTTGTTTGTTTTTTGTCAAGAGGGGTGCAAGGAAAGCACTTGTCAGTGGCATTTGGGGGGGGAAATCGAAAGGCAAATCCACTATGGCTTTCTTTTCAAGTATTTACACAAACTTTAATTTTCCTTTTTTCATTTTGTTGTGAAGAAATTACTTACTTTCATAATAAAGGAAGGTTGAGATGAGTGAGAGCAAAAGTGAGTGCATTATATGAATTTCGTGCTTATCTTGGTTTATCCAATCTTGTTTTCTGATCATTGTTGTTGGTTCAATCATTACAATTTGGGACGACAAAAAGGTAATTTATCCTGTAAGAGAAATTTCAACGAAATTGTTATTTCAGCTTACATTTTGTCTTGTTGTTCTTACCTGTGAAAGTGAGGAAAACATCACTAGAAGCACTTTGATTCAACATCAGTGTAAGATCGCTACCAATTTAAAAGTGTTTGATTCACAAAGCATCACTTACACTTGCATTTTGTTTTACCATTAAGCCCAATTTCAGAATGGCTTGTTATGTGATGAATTCTTTTGGTGAGATAAATGTATATCTGCCCACTCTGATTTTCAAAACATGCTGCTGCTAACGGTATTATTGAATGTTTGACATATTTTCAAATGAATTCTGAGGTCTCTTCTTTTGGTGAGTTGCAAAGTTTTTCGTTTAACTATTATTTTATCATGGGTCCACTTCTCACCAAATGTTTTCTCAATTACATCATGTGTTTGGTCATGTAAATCCTTTGTCACCTTTTACTTCAAACGCGGTCAATTATTATATATATTGTTTTAAACCACTGTGAAGGATTCTTATTTTGCAGTGCATTCTTCTCCCCCAAAAACAAGAACCACAGATCTCCTGGAAAACACAACAGTCTATGGGATGGGCAAGTGCTTTATGGAAATCGCAGACATAGCAAGGCCTCTGACAGGTTGATGAGATTTGCAATAATACCAGCACATAGTATACTATGCTTGTTTGACTGTACTCTTTCCAGTTTGACTATTTCCAATGTTGTGAGGTGTTATTTTTACCGGATTTTGTGTTGCCTAATTTTGTGGACAATAAATTTAAAAAATGAATTGTGTTGGATCGTCCGAAGCCGGATTGTATGCTAGAATTCAAAAAAAGCTTTTGATCAAACAGAGTAGTTTCCAATTTCAAAAGAATTATTTTTGCTGGAGCAGAGTAGTCCTCAGTTCTGTACTCCCACCTTTGGTCGGAGTTGATTTTAGCTTGACATCGATAGCTATAGTTGACTTATAGTTAGAATCTATAGTTAGGGGCCCAACTATAACGAGGTATAGTTGGCCTATAGTAAAAACTGCATATCGTAGGTAAGAGTTATAGTTGTGAAAATATTTCGCACGATGGTCAACTAGCAAAACTTAGTTCACATAGGAATTCAATACATCTACATCGGAATCAATCTTTAGACATACCTGAGCCTACATACAGGCACCTATAGTTGGCCACTTCTGCAACTATAACCACAACTATATTTTTGGTAGCAGTGATGTCTCGTTTAGGGGCTTCCAACCACAGGGTTTTGGTGTCGCCATCGAAGGTGAATCCCAGGATATCTTTTCGTAGCATCCAAGTGCCGTCTCCCTGTCGTAGTTTCTTGAGAGAGATGGGGTCTTCGGTGTCCTGGTCGTGTGCGGGGAAGACATCGTGAATTCCGTGCATTACGGCATTGGCGGCGTGGCAAAGTTGATCCTGGGAGGCGGGCATGGCGAGTCCGATGTAATCGTCCATGTACACCTTGACTACATACGATAAGCCAGTATTGAGATTGGAGTCGGCGGGGAGCGCTCGGAAGGCATCGCTGTCCACCGTCCACGTGATGAATTTGTTGTCCGGCTGAGAGCCAATGCGGGTTTCCAGGTATTGCGCCGTGACGTCACGTGCAGTCTCGGAGGCGGCGCAGAAGTATGGTGGTGACTCGATCCACCCCATCTGTAGGGAGGTGGGCACTACGAGCTGCACGTCGGTGGATGGGCTTTCTGGCGGCAACACATAGGCAAAGTTCCATTCTTGGCCGTCCTCGCAGTCAAGACGCCAAAAGCCGTCCTTGATGTCCCATTTTGCGAGGAAGATCTTGGCATTGGGAGGCGCCTCTGCGAAGGCATGGATGATCCATGAAAGCGCGTGCCCCATTTGGTCGAGTGCCCCATGGGGCGCCGTCTTGACGGTTGATTCGTTGACCAATGGTACCTTGCGCCCGTGGAGGCGGATGTTGAAGGACAAGTCAAGTATCGCCCGGAAGCCCCGTGACTTGTGTGGGATCATAGCGATCGGGGATATTTTGAGTTCGCGTGGGGGGTTGGATTTAATCTCCTTCCATTGTACGAGTCGCGCTTGGCCTTTCTGCACCTTGTCGAGTGTCTCCTGGCGGACCTGGCGCAGGGCGGCTGGCTGCATTGCTGACGGGTGTGGTCCCCTCGCAATCGACGCTTCCATCTCTTCCAGCGACCAGAGTGCGCCTGTGCGATTCGGGCATCCCTTCGTCGCATACTCCAACAGGAGATCCGCCGCTGGATGATACAGTGCGAGGTTGCCCGGTGCCATTTTGTTGCGGTGAGTGGGAGCCCGGGGCCGGGAGGGTGGGAGAGTCGCAAGCCCCTGATGCTCCTGCCAGTAGGAGCATTGGTGTTGCAGCATCTGTTTAGCCTTTCGCGCGCGTTTGTTGTGTAGGCGAAGCTTGTCTTTGTCGGCGCCCGTGACCATTTTGCCCGTGACATGTCACGGGGCTGCGAGTGGGTGACGCTGGTCCGGTGTTAACGACGGGCCGAGTGGCCGCTGTTGGGCCGCTCGCAGGATCGGCGCTCTGCCAGGACGAGTTGACTCGCGGGGTGGCTCCTTGCCAGGACGAGTTGTCTCGTGAGTGGGCTCCTTGCCAAGACGAGTTATCTTGCACGGGGGCTCTTTGCCAGGGCGGTCGTTACTGCAAACGCTAACCGCAGCTGTGGTGCAGTGTATTGCCGTGAGTGCCGTAACCTTTCACGTCAAGCAGACAAATGTTGGGTCTATCCCGTCACGTGTGCCGGTCATGGCACCAACAGTGAGGCATGGAGCAAAACGACAACACCATTTCATGCAAGGCAGAAGGCGGCAGGTCCATGCACCATGGGCCGTTTGTGCGGCAAGACCGGCATGCATACATAAAAAACCCGGCAAATACGTGTTGTTCACAGCATAGACAGGACAAGCCAGGAAAAGCACCAGTGGCATGCTAATTTTAAGTTCGCACAAGCGTTAACATTGTTTTACCTTCTCCATTGTTTAAAAGTTGTCAATGTGCCCCTTCGAGTGCGTTGGCAGGTTGTAGCGTAGCTGGCTCGACTGGTGTTGGGTGGTGAACTGTCGACGCGTTGCTGGTGACGAGGTGCTCCGCCTTTACCAATGCTGTGGCCACCGCCGCCCTCCTTGCGCCCAGTACAACCGCCCGCCCCAGTGGGGCTGTGCCCTCATGTCACATTTTCTGCTTTTTGGACGGGCTTTCGGCATCGGATCCCGGTGCAGTGGCCTGCATTGTGTATTTGATGCCGGGTTCGATTTGTTTCCATAGCCCCTCGGCCCAGGCATCAGGGATCTTTTCTTTCGGGACGTGTCCCTTTCTGAGGCGACAGGGATGAAACGTACAGCGGCAGCAAATGTGGTTGAAACAGAGCTGATTTTTGCCGCGGTCGTCTGTGTAGCCCTGCAGCTTTGGGAGATCCTCCCAGGTGAGGTTCGCCGCTTTTAAGACCTTCCCAAACATCATGCTTCCACGGAACATGCTGTGATAGGTGGCTAGGTGTCCTCTGAGTGCTGGGTGGACGTGCTCCAGTTTGTCTGTGTGCGAGTTAGCTGACCGTGCACTCGATCCCCCGGGTCGTGTGGGGCCGTTCGACGGGAGGTGGGGGTGGAGGCGCTATCCCGTAGCCTGCCGGTGGTGGTGGTAGCGCCTGACCGAATTGCTGTAGCAGTGAGTAGTGTGGGGCCGCCAATCCGGCAGGTACCCCTGCATAACCCCAGTGCTGTTGTGGGTAGCCCGCGCCCCAACGGCTGTCTTGCCCTATTCCCTGTGTCATCCACTGTGATGGAATGCTCCGGTGGATGGGCTCTTGCCACCTTACATTGGGGTATATGGCGTCGAGCAGTGATGTAGGAAACGGAATCTGTTCGAAGGGTAGTTTGAACTTGTCGGGATGTAGGTGCTGGTTGAAGAAACCCCTGCTGTCATCAAGTACGGCCCATACAATTTGCCGGCGGAGGGTGGCGGTGAAGTCGTGCCGTTTTTCTTCCACTGCCTCATTCCTCATTATATTGTAAAGGTTCCAGACTTTCTGGAAGTGGTCGCATCTGGGGCCAAAGAGTACTGCTAGCAAGCCGGCGTAGGTCGCTGTTAGGAGGCGGAGTTCATGATAAGTCGATGGCGGGTACCATGGATTGGTGGTGGAAGCTTTGAATGCCTCTTCTAGCGTGCGGTTGCCCTTGGATTCCTGTAGTGCTTCCTCTCGCTGGATGGAGTGTTCCCGCTCCGCCGCGCTGATGGGGCGGCAAGCGAGGATGGAAAGCCCTACCCCCACCAACCGTAGGACCGCGGTGCCGCGGCCCGGGTTAAATTTTAGATCGACAATGTCGTCTAAAGTCTTCTTTTCAAAGAAGACCCCGCCATCAAGTTCACAATTATGCTCCTTTGCAAAAGCCTGCATTCCCTCCTTCAAGTTGGCTTGAACCTCGTCGGCCTTCCGTGCCGTATGGAACGTGAGCCAAATGCATGGGATCCCTCTTGCTTCCGTTGCTCCGCAAAAGCCCTGCAGCGCTGCAAGCTCGTAAGTTGTGTAGATGTGTTTTGTTCCCGCAGCCGCCGATGACGTGGCCCCCACGCCCGCAGTGGCGGATGTTTTGTTGAGTGCGTCGACGAAAGCTTTTAACGTCTCTGCCGTTCTGAGGGAGATGCTGTCGAGGGCCGTCCTGTCGGAGGACCTAGGTGGCAGTAGTGGTGGTGGCTGCGGCTCAGTCGATGGCGCTGCCCCAAGGGTGCCATTGAGGCGGGCCTGCATCCACTCGGTGAAGGTGGGATCAAAGGATAGCACGGGCTCGAGCTCCATGCTAAGGATGCTCTTGCTCCCGTCTGTTGTTTGGGCGGCCGCCATACTCCATAGTTTTACCAGCTCCGCCTCGTCATGCCCGATGGGGTTGTCCTCGGAGGAGATGAGGCGTTTGACCTCGGAGTAGAGGTCCCACGGGGTGCGTTGTTTGTTGGAGAGGAACGGCGCGACCAACGTTGGGACAAAGAGCACGATGGGGAGTTGTCTGGTGGTTTTCAGCCCCACGGGCTGGTACCAAGCATTTCTGGTAGCGGCATCCTCATGGAAGCTAGCGAACTCGGCTTCGTCGCAGCTGAAGGATACATTCGGCCAGCTCCAAGGCTTCTCCGGCTTGAGGGCGACCGGAATGCAACCCTGTCCCGGCGACCGGTCCCCGACGAACGCTATAGTCTTGGGTGCGGCATCGTCCCCACGAGTCGGGTCAAAGTAGACTGCTGCGGAGTGGAATACATTCATGTGGTGATTCCCCAGTTGCATAAAGGCAAAGAGCCGGAGGGGCCCCACCAGGGCTTGCTCCTTGAATGCTTTGGCGCGGGCCGAGGCCCCGTTGACGTCCAGTTGCCATGCCCACTCTCTCCGGTGGTAGACGTCGTTGGGATTGCCCCGTGCTGCCATTCGAAGGACGGCAGCGTGGAGAGTGCCCGGGAGCGTGGTGTGTGCTTGCGCTGGCAGTGGGGGTGTGGGAGGATTCGTGTCTGGGAAGAGGGCTGCTGGTGCCGCCGCCGGTGTTGCTGGTGTGCCGGCCGGCGCGGCGCCCGTGACAAGTAGCCAGGCATCCGGGTCGTCGTCGGCCGGAGGATCCATGCCCCCCGCATGTGGGGGCTGATCTCTGAGCTCCTGCGTTTGCGTTGGTGTCGCCGCCGCTGTTGGGGTTGGCAGGGGTGTCTCCCCAGCCAGCAGGCTCTGTCCCACCGTCTCGAAGGCCTCCGCCAGGAAGTCCTGTGTCCCCGACAATACGCGCGGCTTTTTCTGTGTGGTACGTTGGTTTTGGCAAGGTGCCGGAGCGAGTTTTTTGGAACAAAGAAAACTATCTAACAACCCAACAATCAACCCGCAGTTGCGTTGCCTCGTTGGGGTGTTGGCGGCTCCGAGCACAGAATGAGATCGACGGTGGGTCGAGCTCACTTCTGTGAGCGTGCGTCACCAAGCTCGTCTGTCCATCACCCAGAATTTTTCGGGGTCTATATTTGCATTTTTGACCACCCACCCCTCCGTCTTTGTCTGACCATCGCCCCGGTGGGTACCCTCATCTGCAGGCAGAAAAAAAACGAACGTGTCTGTGCACCCCATTTTGGTTCAGCAAGACAGGCAACTCGCTAAAAATATCTTCTTTTAAGCGAAAAAATCTCAGCGAGAGTCGTCACTTCAGTCACGACGAACGTATTCCGGTCGTCAGTTGGGTTGTCCGAGTCATCAGTTACTTCTTGAATGGATGACAAACGGTCTTCACATGGTCTTAACTGACGACTTTTGTTGTCGTAAATTGGTCGTCCTTGACGACTTTGGGTGTAATAACATGGTCGTCACTGACGACTTTCGCTTTCGTAACATGGTCGTCACTGACGACTTTGGCTGTCGTAACATGGTCGTCCGTTACGACTTTCGAGGTAGTAACATGGTCGTAACTTACGACTTGGTCTTCATATGGTCGTTGCGGTGGCGGCAGCGGAAATTCTCATGGTGTAGGAGAGTAGTGTCGCGATTTTATTTTTTTGCATTCTGTAGAATCTGTTACATTACGTACGAATGCCAGATGTAACGCGTCACTACTACAATTAAACTAGTAGTAGGTTGTAACTTGTCGTAACTTACGACTAAGGAGGTAGTAACGTGGTCGTCATTGACGACTTTGGCTGTCTTAACATTGTCGTCAGCTATGACTTTTGGTGTTGTAACATGGTCGTCAGTGACGACTTTGGTTGTCGTAACATCTCGTAACATACGACATTTTGACGACAAAGTTGTCGTCACTCGGTTGCAAGTCGTCAATTTCCTTCTCCGAGTCGTCTCAATGTCGTAAGTTTCAGTCGCGCAAGTCTCTAAAGTTGTCACTTTGCCAAACTTTTATCGCCAAAATGTCCCATTTTTTTGCGAGTTGCCTGTCTTGCAGTTCCACGCTATCTAATCGTGAACTTGATAGCTGTTGATATGTCATGACCACTTTAAGACAAGAATGGTGTAGTATGTACGAGGTACAGTACCAAACACGTACAAACCAAGAAAAATAAAAACCAGAAACAAGCGTGGGGTAGAATTTGTGACGTCAACATCTCTAATGAAAGGGGGTGGGTATTTCTGGGTGGTCAAAAAATGTTTTCTGCAGCACTGGCGACCGCGACCACCCCGAAAAAGCCATACTCATAACCCATTAGGGTGGTTTTTTTGTACGTGGGTGGATAAAAAATTCTGCCTACAGAGATACCCTGATCCCATTTTTCTGAGAATAAAAAATAGACCCTCGTGATGGCCGTGCAGCCCTAGGATCTGTATTTTTTGATCGTAGGGTCTATTTCTAGGAGACAATTAACATGGGACGTACACGACTGGGAGCCGAACCCATGAACTTCCGTTTTTGAGATTTACGATTTACCAACTGAGGTAGCCGATCAAACTTTCTGCAAAATTGGAGAAGGGCTGGTGGAGCTCTTCGTGGAATCTCCGTGTAGGAACTAGTACCTAAAATATAGACCCCGGCCAACCTTCGAAAAAATAAAAATAGACCCCGGGTCTATATCGGGTCGATATAGACCCCGGGTCTTTTTATAGACCCCAGAGCGTATTGACCCCAGGGCTGCACGCCATTTTTCGCCGATCGGGGGTCTATATTGGGGATCATAACCCAATAAAAAAATAGACCCCAGCAAGACAGGCAACTTTGCCACGTGGAAGTTTTGGCGAGCCAAACTGACGACAAGTGGCGACTTTGGCATTTTTTCTCATCTGACGACTTTCCACGACCATCTGACGACCCTGACGACTCCGTGTGACGACATTTTGACGACCTGACGACTTTTGGTGAAGACTTTTTGACAACCCTGACGACGTTATGTGACTACGGGTTAGAATCACTTTGAACCACGTGATGGACTTTGAACCACGAACGACTGGATTTACTATTCCCACGTACGAATGTACGCGTCGACCCTCAAAATTCGTGGACACGAATTGTCAGATAGTCTGACCGTGCCAGCTACATAGTTGCGTGAGAATTGCTTGTGTGCGAGAATTTTTATATTGCTTCTAGAGCTTCCCATATCTGACATGCCTTACTCCGTAGAAAATATACCAATTTCTACGGGATGGACTTTGAACCATTTCGTCATTTTTGGCTTGCTATGGCAGTGCAATTGCAGCTGCCTTCCGTCGAAGCTGAGGACCTGTAGAGCTGGACTTAAGCCCTTGAGATAGTCCCTAAGGGTTGTGCAATCTTGGCTGGGTGCCAGGGATTGGATATTGATGTCACACGAGTGGTCAAAGATATCTGACATCACGTGGTTCAAAGTCCATTCTGACTTGTACCATTTGACGACCCATGTTACGACTCATCGATTACCTCTTGACGACCCTTCTGATGACTCTGACGACCCTTCTGATGACTTCACGGCCTTCTACCAATAAGTACAGTTAGAGCAAGTCCCGAACAGTACGACTCCATGACAACCATGACGACTAACGACCCAAACTGGCGACCCAAGAGATCTACTGTGACGACCGTGCGACTCCACCTGGCGACCACTGGCGGCCCAAGTGACGACCAAAAAATGACCCTGACGACCCGTGACGACTTTTGTGACGACCTCTGACGACCCAACTGACGACCGGTTGACGACCTCAAAAATCTATTGACGACAACTGACGACTCCATCTGGCGATACTTATCGCCAAAGTCGAAAATTGCCTGTCTTGCAGGGCTGCAAACAGCCTTACAATCTGTCCAATACAACTGTACACTCGTCCTCCCTTATTTAAGAGGAATTCTTGAATCATAGAAACCTGTTCGTAAGAGTTTAAGGCCCATCTGCAAGACCCGCTCTTTTACACATGGATCTTTTTTCAATCATTTTTGGCGAGTATTAAATTCTTCAACTTACGAATACGGACGAATTCTGACGAACTTTTCACCATGCCAAACCTTCGGACGAACATCGGACGAACGAGGGACGAACGTCTGACGAACATTGGACGAACGTCAGACTAACATGGGACGAACATGGGACGAACATGGGACGAACATGGGACGAACATGGGACGAACACGGGACGAACACCGGACGAACATGGGACGAACATGGGACGAACACTGGACGAACAGTAAGGCTGATCCTTATTTAAAATATATTTTAAAATAAATGTATTTTTGTTGATGAAGAAATATATCTATAATATTATGTATGTTGGCCCCCATATTGAAAACCGCCCATTATAGATAATGGACGACCCCGCATCGATAATGGGACGCGCGGTCCCAGTATTGATGACGGGGCCCGTAAAAATCGGGCACTTTCAATATGGGGATTGTAATCTTGTGACGTGCGTGGATGGGTAGGGCGTGTTCTTTTTTTGTCGACACTGGATATTCCGAAATTGATGGAACCAGTATTGATATTGGGCGCACCCGGTATCGATACTGGGCGTCCGATATTGATCTAGTTTAAAAATAATTGAGAAGGGAAGTAAGGGCCGTTCTAAAGTGCTGAAATTATCAATATGGAAACATTATCAAAATGGGCCACGCTAAAAAATCCCAGTATAGATACTGGGCGTCCACAATCAGAATTGGAATCCCGATATTGAAAGAAGGGGCAGTTAACGGGCCTCGTCATCAATACGGGGACCGCGCGTCCCATTATCGATGCGGGGTCGTCCATTATCTATAATGGGCGGTTTTCGATATGGGGGCCAACATGTATATCGTACCGTCCTTAATTACAAACCCGATTAATACAACATTATTTAAAGAACAATACTACTACTCTGCTATTAAACAGAGGAGTTGTCCCTTTTTCTCGTTTGTGGCAACTTACCAGCCACTGAAAAATGTGGCAAAGGATCCATCATCCATCGACCCATCATCATCCAGACGTCTGGGCATCGCCAGATTAAGTTGAGAATTTATTTTCAACTAAATTTAAGAGAAACTTCGTTGAGAATAGTGGCGGGAACGATTTCAACAAAATTTTCAGACCGATGAAATTTTGTTGAGAGTGGATTTAGTTTAAATAAGGATAGTAGATTAACAAAATGTCCGAGAAAAATAAATTTCTTTGAAAATTTATTGTAAATAAGAATGAGCCTAAGTGAGTCTTCATCACGAATGTCAGACTATCAGCATGAACTGGCCAAACAATCTACGACGATATTTTTTGCAGACTAAATCGCCCAACCACAACAACAACAACTCACTGTGTCCAAAGGAAGATGACCCGCTCCGTTCTGCTAGGGGCATGCGTTTTTTGGGCTGCTGTAGAGGAGGGGGTGTGGTCGATGTTGTGAGCTGTAGGCGGCTTCGAACGGTGATGACATGTTGGACATGGCATCGTCACTCATCACTGTCAACAACTTATACAACAACCAACCAGGCCACATTGAGAGAAAGACAACCCGCTCGGTTGTTTCTAAGGGCATGCGTCTGTGTCGTTTGATTTGCTGTAGAGGAGGGGGCTCCATCAATGGTGGGAGCTGTGGGCACTGGCCAGTGACACCATGTCGGACATGCCATCGCCACTCATTGCCATCAACAACTTTATACAACAACCAACCACTTGGAAAAGGCCACAACTGGGACCCAGAAGATGGAAGAAGAGAGAGAAAAGGTGGAGTGAGTGAGAGACCCTCCACTTTGTCGGCTCTATCGGAGGGTTCAGGCGAGTGGTGAGGATGTCGTGAACCTTTGTGAGCTTTCGACGGTAGACGGTGATGCTGCCATAGCAGATATGGCAACAGACATGGCATTGTCACTGTTAACAAAAGAACACAACAACCAATCAATAGTAATGGGGCACAAAGGGATGAAGAAAAGAGGTCACGGGAACAAGATCATCCACTTGAATGGCTCTAGCAGAGGGTTACTTGATGGTGTTGGCTGTGGGCGGATTCGTCCAGTAAAGCCATGTCGGACATGGCACCAACAGCTTTACACAACAATGAACCAATTTTAGCTGGGAAAAACGGCAAAACCGGGGCACAAAACATCTAAGAAAAGACGTGGAGGGAGCGAGATCCTCCACTCAGACGGCTCTATCAGTGGGTTCCTTTGATGGTGTGAGATGTGGGTGTCTTCAGAGGGTGAGGTGATGTCGAGCTGGGCAAAACCGCAAAACCAGGGTACGAAAGAACAAAGAGCAGAGGTGGGGAGAGCAAGTTATTTCTAGTCAATTGCAGTCGTTTGCACTTTCATAGTAATAATAGGTACTAGAATAAATTAGAAATAGCATTGTGTTCATAGCAGGGTAGTATCTTTTTGGATAGGTTAGGGTTACTTGTATAAATGAGGACGGAGGGATCCACATTGTAAAATAAATGTATTCCTTCCGAGCAAAAACAAATTCATTTTAAAATTTATTGTAAATAAGAATCAGCCTAAGTTAATCATGATTTTGACCATTAGTTCACTGGAAAGTCTCCTGTTCCAACTTGGACACAACACAATAAAAAGCCAGTGTCCATTCATCCCTTAGCACCTCTTGTACATATTCTCTAACCTGTGGACCCTTAATCAAAGTGAAATCTTCCACCTTTGCTCCATTCCCCACTCTATGTGCCAATATAAATCAACATGCTGCATGAGACACTTGAAATGATACCTACAGCCTCCTACCACCTACTTGCAGCACCACTTGTATTAATCACCAACAAAAACATTAAGACATCACCTTTCACTCCCCCTTTCCATATTGTCAATGATGCATGGTGCCAAGATGGTACAATCTCCCCTACGTCATTTTGTTCACTTCTCAGTTTGGAAAACTAACTTTTCCTCACTTCAAGCTTTGATCATGGCTTCATTGTAAAATACCAACAAAGAACTAGCCACCCAAAATACACGAATCTTCCCAAAAGTTATGAAACGGAAACAGGGCCGTGGCATACGTCAACAGTTTTGGTTGCACCTCATTCCAAACCTCCAATGCAAAATTTCACAACGAGACTTTCCATGATTCTAAGGGGATTGCACACTTGATGAATATTGTACACAAATGGAATGTCGCATGTGTCGTTCATACTGCATCCCCATTCATCCTGAATAATCTGGTATCATTCCTTCTTGCCAACATGCATCCCTATTGGTCCCATATGAGCACAGGGTGGTCTGTCTGAGTGAGATCACGTATAGAAAAGAGTGAATGAAGTGTGAAAGGCAAGATCGGGATTATCGTGTGATGATGATGTGCACACGGACAAGTTGTTGTTTGGTTGTGTGCTGTGTCTGCACAAGATGATGGGTGTACTTATTGGTATCATTTTTTTCTACCACAAAATTAATTTTATTACGAAATTTTGAAGTAGGCTTGCACAAAATGACCATACGTACTCAGTCCATATGACAATATTTTTTGCAGACATGTGGTGTATAATAAATAAAAATTCTATCATACCGTAGTATTGCACTGTTGTGTCGCACTGGCATTGGCCCACGTAAAAAACATACCAGATTCGACGTAATATAAAAAATTAAATCACGACACTACTCTTCCACTCCATGACAATTTCTTCCACCGCCACAGCATCACCTTGATCATGACGAATACCTTTGCAACACTGGTTCTGCCATGATCGCCCTCACCGCATCATCACCCAGGACCATCCTGCCGCTTGGTTCAGTCAGATTCGCTACATTTCCAGAGAAATAGCACCATTCCTACCATGCAATTTTGCTACACGGCGACCATCACGACCTGGAGAGGGAAAGATGGGAATTTATTGATTGTAAGTTTTGTTTTACAGTGACTATTCCCTGATTTTAATCACTTAATCATCAATTCATGGGGGTGTTCATTGGTGTTCATTTTTGTTTATCCTGGGTGCGCTACTTGGTAAGCTTTTTGTGGTGTTATGTCAGGTGACAGATGAAGTTAAAATTCAATAATCAGCCAGAATGTCATAGAGTGTACAGAGTCTGAGCCTAGAATGGACAGCACTAACTGTGGTAGATAAGGTGGTTGCGCTGGGAAAGACAGATTGCATGAGCGATGGGATTTGCGGTCCAGTACATTTGATAAACTGTTGTTTTTTGTGGTTTGTAGAAGGTCAAAGAGAACTCAACACAGATGAAAACATGAAAGTGTTGACAATCATCAAAATTCGATAGATGATCTTTCAGCTAAGGCTAGGTTTTGTAAGGGCTCACTGATGGTGCAGCAGGAATATCATTTAATATTTGAGCGTGAGAAAATTAAGTTTGTGGATTTTAATTCATACCTAATGAGTCATGAATTTAATTATTTTTACTTTGACTTATTACAATGGCTTGGGTAATTAACCATCCTATACCATGCAACCAAAGTGAACGAGAATTATGAACCATCCATTGGATTCATTGTTGAATTGTGAGTCAAAAACACATCAGCAACTGCATTTGATCAGACAACCTTTCCTGGATGATTGTTGCACGATTGACATCTGACTTCGAACTCCTCTTCTGCCTACCCCCAGCATCTGTTATTGTATCTGCCCATTGCACTTAAGAATTTCAGTGTACCAGCATGGCAGGTATTAGTTTGTTAATTGAGGGTGGAGAAACCAATGGCAGTACCAAGGTGAGAACTTCATCCACCTGCTTGGTGAATTTTGCAACTCGGAGCTGCATCAACAGTCAACAACAATAATCACTTGCTATATTGTCTTCTTGAATGAACAAACCATTCATCACCCTTGAGTGGGAAGTCTATTTGCTTCATGAAATGGAAAAGTTCCCACAGATGATCATGAATGATAAAAGCATCGTCATAAAAGGAAAATGTTACGGAGCAATCTCTCCCTAAACAAAACTATTGAACTATATCTATGCAACTTTAAATGCATACACCCAAATCCACTCGTTTTCATCCAAAACCTCTCCTCTTGTATTTGTGAATTTCTGTGAGTCTCAAAACAGGTGGCACAACGAGAAACCACATTTAGTACCGTATGGTACGATGCACTCTTGTACAACACCACCATACAACTCTCCATCCCAATTACATACAGAAAAAGCTTGACAAAAACCATGTATTTTTTGAGGACAATTGTCTTTTTCTCACATTGCATTATTAGGTAGTCCTAATAACTGATAAGTATACTTTACTGTCTAAGTTACCACATTAATACTTGACAACAGGAAATTGTCCCAGATAATGTCAGTTAGAGACCTAGTCACAATTGTTGTCCCAATAACGCCTCTGCAACATCAAATGGCAAACCAAGGATGTCATTTCATGGCTTCCCCTTGGAATGTACTCACTGGTTGCTAGCAAACCAAACATATTCCAAGCAGTTAGCAACCAGGAAATTACTTTTGCAGATCTGACTGTGATTTCAGTAGCAAACGGCACCACTTTAGTCAATTCAACTCCGTGCTGTTATGCATTTCATCCAGAAGAGTTGCTTTTATATTGCAAGTTAGTCTTTTGAGGGAGTCCAAAGAGATGGCCACCTGCATGGTGCTGGACCTTCTTTTACCTTGATATGCAACAAAGAAACATTATTTGTCACCAAGCTCCTTAGATATTTTCCCAATATTCTTCCAAGCAATACAACAAACAGTAAACCAAGACAAAATAAGACACAATGTTGATGGAAGAATTGTTGAAATCAAAAGTCTAAACTTTCTGACATTTGTTTTATTTGGTTTCATATATTGCTTGATTGTCAGAATTTGTCGACCGCTTTCAGAACCAGATGGAGATTATGCAGGTGCTCCAAGAAAAGAAAGATATGCCCAAACACAACAAGCATTCTACATGGGGTGCAAAAAGTGCCATAGTAGTAACGTTGAAACAGTGCTTTTGCCAAATGGAATCCGTACTGTATTTGGTTCTGTCTCTGCCCACCTTCATGATGCAGCTAGTGTTCTTAATATGAAGAAACTAAATAGATTTACTCTACAAGAATACACATTTATAGCATATTGCTTCTTTGACCAATTCTGATACAAATTCAGCTACATGTACTATTCCCTTTTGAGAGTACAAAGTACATCCTAAGGTACATTGTCACATGGGAATCGACATGTTTTCTATGGGAAATCACAAAGGAGGTACAAAGTACATTTATGTTCTTTTGGACGTTCTCTGTACGTCGATTGTACTGTGTACTTTTTTCTCACTGTTGAAAATTTGGAGATGTGCGTCAAAACAATGCACGAAAACACGATTTAAATACATAGTGTTAGGAATTGAATAATTTTGTCTGCTGCAGATAACTCACCTTTCTGGCAACCCCACCCACAATGCCTTCAAATACTGTTTAAAATACCTAATTTTTATTGAAAGTTTGCTGTTTTCATTTTCAATGTAAATTTCCCTAATCCGTTGGCAAAATTTTAGTATGTACTTTATCCTATGTTTTAAACTGCAAAAATGCATGAATGCATTTGTTAGGCCAAAAGCCTGTCACAAATCAATTGTCAGGCATTTGTAAAGTCGTCTTTGCGAATCCTTGTCAGTAAAAACTTTGACAAGGATTTGCAAAATGACACTTTGCAATTCCTCGTCAACTGAGGTTTAGCTCGGGATTTCTGCAAAGACATCCAGTTTGGCATCAATCGGGTAGGGGTTGGGGGAAAATTGTTATTCCTAACATAATTTTCACATAGTACTGTTTGAGTCACAATTACTAGAGTCCAAAAATCACATAGAAAACTATACCGCATAGGGATATGATTCACAGGACATAGTGGACCTCAATGTTCAATTGAAAGTTGAATCAGGGAGGGACAAGCTCCAAAGACATAATATATTATGCTGTGTGAGGTCGTGACCAAAATGGATAAGTTTTTGACACGCTGAGAAGGTGCGACTGAGATCATGAGCGAGCGAGGGAGTCCTTTTGAAAACACGTGTTACCTTCGTGAATGACTCTTTCGTGTGAAAATAACACTAGCTTGTGAAAATAACGTCATCTAGGCTGTTATTTTCACAAGCTCGCGTTATTTTCACAAGCTCGCGTCATTTTCACAATTTGAAAATAACGTAGTCGTGAGAAAATAACCTAGTCGTGAGAAAATAACAATATTTTACCATCTTATTTACTATGGTGTTGTGAAAATAATGTAGTCGTGAGAAAATAACGTAGTCGTGAGAAAATAACATAAATTATTACGTTATATTCTCACGACTACGTTATTTTCTACAGATAACGTTATTTTCAAAATGTGAAAATAACCACATGATGTGAAAATAACGGATTCTTTCGCTGACGCACCAATTCAGTCACACCAACACAACTGACAACACCATGTGACTAAAAATGGTGCTGCCAAACAAAGCACCACTGCTAAGTACGGTACCATAGTGAACAAGGTGAAAGCTGGCTCACCACTTCTGTGTCACAGTTGGTGGATGTTGATGATTTTATTCCGTGGGTAGTGGTATGATTTGTTGAGAACTTGAATGTTTGTAGAGAAATTAAGTATAGTACCTCTAAAACTGTGTAAGCCCTATCAAAGTAATTTTAGTGTCTAGTAAAAAATTGTGCTATTTTCACACAACACTTGAATTCCCTCAACGCCGTAGCCCAACAGAAAAGGTTGGCATCTAACGCACATTGCGATGACAGAATGATGCCAACTTGAAGTGACAACCCCATCCATTCTTCACACATTTCAAGCAAATATAATTGCTAAGGAATTGTAATCACGCACCTACAAACTCGCGTTAACTAACACTCTCTCTACATTGAACGAACGTTGGACGAACACTGGACGAACATTGGACGAATGTCTGAAGAAGGTCTGACGAACGTTGGACGGTCGTCGGACAAACGTCGGACGAACGTCGGACGAACGTCGGACGAACGTCGGACGAACATAGGACGAACATAGGACGAATTACAAACTGACCAACTGACGACTTCTAACGAAAGGCCTATCCAGGCCTATCGCCAAAAGTGGATCCACGTGGAAATATCTTCCAAACATGCCTGTCTTGCTGGACAAAACGTGACTAAGATGTACCGTACTATAGAGGAGCCTCGCATGTGCTTTGCATCGTAAGCTACCTCTCGTACGTTTTATGTATTGTACCGTAATGCGCTTAAGATGCGCTTATAATATTATCTAATATATTATGCACACTGCTCGTCGGTCATCGACACCATGCGACACCTACCTCCCCCGAAAGTTATTCCTCGTGGGTGATGTCTGGTGATATAACCCAACTATAACACGACCACTAATTCTTTTTGCCCCATCCCCTGTGTTCCCATCGGGAGTGATGAAATTTGCCATGAGCTTATCTTCCTCTTTCAGAGGAGGCCTCATCACGACAAAAATCCTTTTTCTCTGTCTGTCGATCTTCCACTTGGCCATCGCCCACAACGAGGATATTTTCTTTACTTCATCGGCGCGATCGAGTTCTCATCAAACCCAAACTGCTCGCCGTCGACTGGCCCCTGAAGCCAGCATCATCGATGCATTAAGTCAACAGCTTGCCGATGGCATTGAACATCCTCGATTCACGATAGCTGCCAATTATTTCGATGGTGATAGTAACCTCTTTGACGGATCTGGGCCATTTGAAATCGATGTCGTTCTGACCAATCCATCTGTCACTGAATTGACCTCTTTTTCGGTTGACGGTATCAGCTCGCCAGTGAAGAATTCAATCAAGTTACTCGTCGCAGATCAATCTCTTCAAGATGGGACGCGTGCAAATAATTTTGCCATCCTTGCTGTCGATGAAAACAAGGGTTCTGTCAGTGGGATCGTTCAAAAGAACAAAAAACTGCTCAAGTTGGAGCAAAGTCAAGGCGGAGAGACCTTAGTGACAGAAGTGAATTACAATCCTCCCACGAATTGGACTTGTCTCGTAGATGCCACAATGTACGGAGAACCAAACCCTACTCATGGACACAGTGATGATCACCATAATAGTATATTTGACGTCGCTACGAGTGCATTTGGAAGTCGCTACACTGAAAATCGTCGACTCTACGCAACTGACACATTCCCCAACGCGTGGTCTTACCAAGTGGATTTATACATTGAGGTTGATGGCGACTTGGTGAATTACCACGATAGCGACACTGTGAATATGCCCAATACCATTGAGTACGTGAACGCATTGGTCACAGCAGTGTCTGCGATTTATGAGCAAGAAATTGATACACATTGTAAGTTCCGCGTATAGGTTGCTCATTCTTTTTATGTACCCCATGCCATCCGACTCCTGATTGAAATGCATTTCTCCATGCGACAGTAAACGTTCTCCACATTGCCAAGACTAACATTTACGACGGCGCCGCCAATGCATCGCACGCTCTCGACATAATGAAAGGAACATACGAAGGTGATACGTGGCATTATACCGACCCTAACACGGGTGAGAAACCTGATGTTCATCACGCAATCCTATTCAGAGAAGCAATTGTGGGGATCGCGTTCGTTGGATCTTTGTGCAATTCAAAGTTTGGCTATGGTGTTACTGGTGGTATGAAGGGTATGCTATCGGATATTGATGGTGCTATGTTTTGGTAAGTCCGCAGAAAAATCGCACTCTTTCATCGCAAAGTTTCGTCAAAAGTTACATTGTTTTGCATCGCACAGGGACTTGGACAACCTTGCGCACGAGCTCGGGTAAGAGGTGACATGAACTCTTGCACTACTTGCAAAACCCAAATTTGTTGACTCGCCTACTCATTTTCGTCATCTCATTGTCGCTTGTATAACTAGGCATAGTTTCGGATCGCTCCACACCCATGATATTAATGGCTATAATGTAAGATTGCATCATAGTTTCGAATGCACGTAAGATTGAATAACGCGAATGAAGTCGCCAGTCACTCATATTCGTCTCTGTTTGTTATTGTTGTAGCCCTTAGTTGACGCGTGTGGCAATGGACAGTGCACTAGTTTAGTCAATAATGAACAGGTTTCATCGGGCGACGCCACTATTATGTCGTATTGTCAAACATGCTCGGGAGGAGGTACGTTTCTATTTCAACCCATCCATACTTGATCAATCATATAAATTACCAAAACAAATGTTTTCTTTCAACCCACCATAACAAAGTTGCGAATATAGCAGCCACATTTGGCGGTTACTGGTACGAAGACGACCGGAGTAATGCTGATAACTGGAACAGTAAGTGAAACAACAAATTTTGGCAATGGTGGCATCCATTACGAAAAATTCTAACAAGTTGGAAACTATCACAACTATCACTAAGACAATAATGGTGTACTGCCATATAGCCAAGAACCAAAGCGAGTTCCCAACGTGCGTATTCCGTTGCTATGTTTAGTCATGGCCGCATGACATGCTCTGTTTCATTCGTGTCAGTCTTTTTCGTTGTGCTTAAACATGTTCTCATCTAGCTTTCGCATACTATCGACAATTCGATTAGGTCATGTATAAACATGTATCAAGCAGAGGAACCTGCGTCAAACCGTATCTGAACATCGATATCCAAACCTGTAGCGTGGACGCTGATTGCCACGACGGAAGGAGCTGCACTAGGGATACTTGCAATCGCGATCAACAATGCTCCAATGCTTTATTCGAAAATTGCTGTGGAAACCTCATGTGTGAAGTCGGGGAGTCAGATTGTGGTGATTGCGGTCCTTTTACCATAGCAACGCCTGATTGTTCAATGTGCAATCTTCCATATGGAATCATGTTCGATGTAGAATCGAGAGCCGACGTAACTCTCACAAGCATTGAGTTCAAGCTTTACAACGGAACAAATAATGTAACTGTCTACACAGCGTCTGGGGGTTTCTCGGATAAGCAAAACGATGCGGCTGCGTGGACTAAGATTTTCCATGGCAGCTTCGAGACAGAGAGTAAGTTGATGCGTCTGTGCGATGACTTCTCGCTTAGTATATCAACTTGAATTTCTATATTCAATTCTTCTTTAGAGTGGAGCTTTGTTTCAGTAGACTTTTCAGATATTTCATTGAGTGCAGGGTCAATTCAAGCTTGTGAGTTTTTCCAGAATTGTTGGAATTTCGACCAGTTGCGAATCAATTCTGACCCATCCCCGCATATCAAAAACTATGCGCCTATAGTCTATATTTCATCTACAAATCTGCTTGCCACTTTAGCAAACAACACTTCCAGTCCACTATCTAGTGACGACAACGTCATACTTTTAGACTCCAATAGACCGGTTGCATCAGAGGAATTCGGACCTCGTTATAGCAATGAACTTTCATGGTAAATGCCGATGTATGGATTGTCATTTTTTCTCGCGCCTCGAGGTCAACACTTGATATGTGATTCTTTTTCGTCCAATTATAGGGTTGGCAGCGTGATTTATACCATAAAGGCTCCAGTCACGTCTCAACCAACGAATACTCCTTCAAAAGTAAGCACCAGAGTTTAACGATCATTTTCTTGCCGTTTTATCGTGCACGCGTGAAGTTCTCACACTAACGTCTACATTTATTACCGCAGTCTCCCTCTTATTCACCATCAGATAGACCCAGTCAATCTCCATCGATGTCTCCATCGAATTCACCATCTGTGAGACCCACTTCGAGCCCAAATGCGAATCCCAGCATGTCACCATCTTTGCTTCCGTTGACGTCGCCTTCTACCTCCCCATCAACAAAACTGACATTAACCCCCACCTTGACTCCAAGCACAAATAAAGAAGTCACTTCTCCCCCTTCTACAAGCCCAAGCAAGTTTACATCATCGTCTCCTTCAAAGTCACCATCTGCCACCCCAATTAAAAATCCAAGCAGAAGCCCAAGCAGCACCCCGTTGTCATCACCTACCACAGCACCCAGCAAATTCCCTTCCAAAAGCCCTTTGGCAACATCTGCGACTCCCACTTCTATCGTAAGTTAAGTTTTTGAATGGTGAATGGTAATCGCTGAATATGTCTGAAAGTACTACTGAATGCTACTCCAAAGTCTCCATCGATTTCACCATCGAAGACGCCAAGTGCAACACCAAGTCATTCACCAAGTAATCTAGTATCTACTTCAGCACCATCGTCCATTCCAAGCAAATCGCCTTCCACTTCCCCGACGAAGGTAAGTTTGACTGACGCATTGTACTTTGTACGGCTGAAAGACTTGTTGTACTGGTGTATAGATTTTTAATGTTATCCCTGCCAACATCCTATGTGATGCAGTCTCCATCCACAACTTCATCGGAGTGGCCAAGCTCATCACCAAGCCATTCACCAAGTAAACCAGGAGCAACTTCTGCACCATCGTCCAATCCAAGCAATTCGCCCTCCACTTTCCTCACGAAGGCAAGTTTGAGCTTTTTCCGTGACGTATTGTACTTTTAGAGGTGCAAAGGATTCGTTCTTCTGGAGTCTAGATGTTATCTTTCTCCTCACAATTTTTTTATTCCCTTTCACCGTACTGCAGTCTCCATCGACAACGCCATCAGAAAGACCAATCTCGTCTCCAAGCCATTCACCAAGTAAGACGGGAACTTCTTCTACACCATCATCCAGTCCGAGCACGTCGCCATTAGCTTCCCCGACGAAGGTAAGTTTGATCTTTTTGCAAGGCACTGCAAGTGTGTTGGCATCATTGCTCTGTTCTTGTTTTGGCTCCTCACAAAAAAATACTGAACCATCCTCTACTTCAACAGTCTCCATCGACGACACCAACCGTTACCACTGGCGCGCCCACCGGTTCACCGAGCGAAGCTACTGCTTCACCTTCGTCAATCCCAACCAACTCGCCTTCCAAGTCCCCGTCGAAGGTTAGTTTGAGCTTGTTGCTTGACACATGTAATTCGATCACTCAATATCATACGTCATGGCCGTGTCATTTTTTTATTCCACGAACGCTACCATAATATGTGTTAAAAACACTTTTGCTGCCTTTACTGCACCTCTTGTGGCACAGTCACCTTTAATGAGTTCATCTACGCCTCCAACGTTGGTTCCAAGCCAGTCCCCCTTTAGTAACCCTGTGGCCAAACCCACAAAATCTCCATCAAAAGTAGGTTCAATCAGCGTTGTTTGGCCTCTTCAGGTTGCTTAACTCCATTCCGTCCTTACTACGTCTATCTTCGTGAAAACACTGGCTCCACCTTTCTAGGTTCCCAGTATTTCGCCATTGATGTCTCCAACGCACACACCGAGCGGACATCCGTCGTCAAGCCCGTTGTCGTCCCAATCCACCAACGGTGTAAGCACTTGCCTCTGTCACTTTGAATCAAAACCATTCGACTTCGATGTAATTTTCTCATCTTATAGCAACATCGATCAAAACACTAGCCATCGACTAATATTCCCACTCCAGGGCCATCAAAGCCTCCCAGCACTGTCCCAACAACACAGCCAGTACGTGTTGATATTGAGTGTCTACTTAAAGCTTTCAGATCTTTTATGAACTCTAACCAGTTGAACTACTATGTGCGAAAATTCCATGTTTAAAGGCCAAAACTCCGACAAAAACTCCCTCTTTTGCACCAACAGTGAGCTATTCGTTGCGATATCTCTACTTACTTATTATATTATTGTGTTTGGAGTCTAATACAATGTTTGAAAATTATGCCCCATGAAAGACTACATCTCCCACGAGCAAACCAATGACAGTTCAGCCATCAAAGCAACCTGTCACATTTCAGCCCGCCACTGCTTCACCTTCTTCTGGGCCTATCACCTCGGTGAGGTTTTTGCCGGGTATTATCTGTAAACCACATGACAAGCCGCGTAGAGCTTGCAACTGAATCAATGTCTGCTTCATCTCCCACCTGTACTCGATATAGCAACCAACAATGAGACCTGTGAACCTTTCGGTAATTGGCATTTTCGTTGTCAACCCTTTCTGCATTAATTTGTCCCTCGTGTTTCTTACGTGTTACCTACATCTCTCTGCATCAAAAGCCTACTCTTCTGTACTCTGTGGATCTGTGTTACCGGGGGTGTGGAAATTTTACGTCCATAGACACAAACAATGATTTCAATGACCTCCTTTTGAAATCCATCCCATGCAGTCCAGAGCTATGTGTTGTCAATATTGTAGCACAATCCAATCAATGCTCCAACTGTACTGTCCCAGTCTTCAGACGTTTCCGTTCCCTTCAGGATTCAAGTACCAACTGGCTATCTTCTGCAGTAACATTTGAGATTAAATCCAAAAGTCCTCTGAATGAAGAATTAGTTACTGCCAACCTTAACGATAATTTGGCATATGCCAACAACGTTTTAAGCGCAAGCAATTCACCTCTTCGAGTGGATAGCAATTTCACGACTGCAACACATCAACCGACTGTTCTGCCAACACATTTACCGACCCAAACCAAATCAAGCAAATCATCGGGGAAGTCGAGCAAATCAGAAAACACAGTGAATCCTACACCGAAACCCGTGCCTAAGCCTGAACCCAAGTCAGGAAAGCCCAAACCTGAACCCAAGTCAGGAAAGCCCGACGATAACGACAAAAACCACGATGATAAAGATAAAACGGTTGGTCCAACATTGTTGCGCGAAAATGCACTTCACGTATATCAAGTTGCGCGAATTAACTTGTTTTCCTTTCATTCTTCACAACTCCAGGACAGAAGTGGAAAAAGTAAGTCGCCGCATCGCCATCACTATTGACGAAGTCTATGTGCGACCGTGACTGTCTGCGAATGCGAATATTTGATATGCTTCTGTAGAGTGTTGCCTTTTCTCCCTTTGATAATTTTTGATTGTTTGTGAACGTTAATGGTGTTGCTTCATTATAAAACACCCTCTGATGTGTCACTCTATCCCATTCTGCGTTGCTTCAGAATAGGATGTTACTGGAAATTTGAGACAAGTGTAGCATACCTTATGATCGGGAGTAAAGTCTGACAAATCATGGTGAATTATTGGTTCTTACCTATTCTCCGGTGAGCATTCAGACAATTAGCTATTGTATAGACTCAGAGCAAAAACTTCCTAAAAATGAAGTTCAAGAATAGTCATCAGTATCTCCCTTTGTGTTCTTATCTGGAATTGTTTCAAAATCGTGAGTTATCTTAGATAACCTCGCTTCAGTAGGTGAAGTCTTATTATATAATTTAAGACTACTGCTGTTCATCTCTCAATTTATCGTAAATCACATCGCGGCAATCCTTCTTGATCATGTTCTGAGAGCGCAACCATCTGAGGTGACCATTGAATACTGAAGAGGAGAGGTTTGTCGAAAACTATTCAACCTTTAAAAGATATCTCCAAACTTCTGCCTCTGTCCCCACAACCAACAAATAATCCGTCTTTGGAGGATTGTTGTCACCTGTCCATTTCACTACTATATCAGCACTATCCAAGTAGGGCATGTTTGCGTCGCACGCATTAGAAGCCCCTCCCCTCGGCGCCAAAAATCCAGTTGTTTGATCAGTTTCAAATGGGCACGTATTGATGTGATAAGTGTTATATTCAGTGCTTCGTAATTCACCCTGATGAGCGACTTGATTACACGGAAAAAGAAAAACGCGGAAACGTTCCCAACTCCTGTCATCATTCTTGATTCGTATCACATGCTTCACGATGCCCTCTCCCTTTCCTGGAACAAAGATTAATGTGTCAGTGATTCGCTTCCCTCTGTGCTCCGATGGGTTCATAACCCTCGTAACCCATCTTGGGATCTCTTCATCTGCATCCTCCTCGAGTCCAGCATAAGAAGACGAGTACAAACTTTCTGCAAACTCTTGCCCTATCCGCGTACTCCCTGCGAGCAACGAGTATTCGGCTTGTTGGAATTGATATTTCCCTCCGTGTAAATTATTCACCACGTCTCCTATCGATTTTTTCCCCACTTCGACAGACCCGGCGTGTTCAAATTCGTCGCCGTTAGATGTTGAAATTGATAGAGTGGTGCGTCCATGTGTTTGGAGTTGCAGTTCCGGGCTATCAAATTGATGCAGATTTCCTCTGATGACCCTCAGTGTTGAGGGTGGGATGAAGGAATCTCCTGGAAACAGAGACAAAGAAATAATCCAAAGCACCACTAGTCTTTGCTTCATGAGCTCGTCGATAGATCTGCGTTGGGTGAAGGGTGTTGACGCAAAAAATGAGGGATGGCAAGGGAAATTAAAGAAAATCTAGTACGCAAATCATTACCGTAAACTGCGGGGGATAAGTCCCACTGGAGCATAGGTTCCAATTGCCCGATCTCAGAAACATTTCGTTTTTATGCTATTTAAACAGCCAATTTAGACCTAATACCTTCTTAGATCGATTCTCCTTTCCGACAGCAACATGCCGATTTGTGTAGGACCGCATAACTCCGTGAGGTCACTGAGTTATGCCGAATTGCCGCAAACTCACAACACAGCAGAACACAACAAATCACAACTCATCTTCGTCCCAGCGATAAACCCAGAAATCATTCTTGTTGGTTTCTTGGCTGATAATAATGGCCGCAGCTGTGCGTTGCACCCCTTTGGGTGAGGGAACTCTTTGGTGGTGAATCGGGATGACGGTGGTGTTGGGATTCTGCTCCGTCTGTGCTCATTCTTGGAGCATGAACTCGCATGCTACACAATAAACCCTGACGGCTCGGACTGCTGTCGTGTTGGCTTCGCGGCCAGGGAATACACGGTGGGTGGGAATTATCTCCGTTTGGACGGTGCGATTGTTCTGCTTGTCGAGGTATTCACTGCAGACCACAACAATCGCACAATGCGCCGTCTCTTCCGTCACAACAGGGGTTACGCCTACGCTGATGTTTTGTTGTATGGCAATTGATTTGTTTGTGATTAGAATAAAAGCTTTAATATAAGTTAATCATTAAACAAATGAAACCATCTTTTTAGTTACGTTACTCCCAATAACGGTCCTCAAAACCACTCGTAGCCAGTCTTCATCCATGCATTCCTCGCTGTTTGTTGTGGGATCTCGTTGTAGACCTCCAAGACCCATTCCGCCACCAATCTTCTAGACGGCTCCTTTGCCACCCCATTCTCAAAACCATTCCCTCCAACCATCCAATCTTCCAACTTGTTACGCATTCGTGATTTGATGACTTTGTTGACACCCACATCCACGGGCTGACAGAGGTACGTACATCCCGGAGGGATGTGGACAACTTCAATCCGAGAGATTGAATTCGATTTACAATATTGCCCATCATGTGGATGTGGTATGCATCGAGAATGAGGAGCGGCACAATACCTGGCGCTTTTGCATTCTTCCATGGGACGAGGACAAGATCAAACCATTGATTCATCGCGTGCTCGTCCATCCATGCCTTTGGTTGGCATAAATAATGTCCTCCATCCGGGAAAGATGTCAAGTCATAGTTTGCGATTCACCCCTTTTTTGCTCCCTTAAAGATTAGCAAGGGAGGCCGCATGCGACCACTTGCCTCCAAGCACACGGCAAGTGTAGCTCGCTTGGTGTCTGTGGTTGACGCGCGGAGATGAACGGTCCGTGCGCCTTTGATCTCGAGGGTCTTGTTCGAATGAAAAGAAAATGGATGGGCGTTTGGTCCATGTTGATGACATCGCATGGATCTTTTCCCGCAATCTTTGCCTTGATGAATGCAATGAAGTGCTGAGACTCAACCTCTGTTTCGAGGAAGTGTTTCTGAGCGGTATGCGTAGCTGCGCGAATGGACAGCCCGAGCCTCTTCTTGAAGCATAAGACCGCCGCATACTTCGCTACAATTGTCTTGTTCCAGAAAGTAGGCATTAGTCGGGATGCCTCTTGACAAATCATCCTTGAACTCACCTTGATGCCACACTCCCTTGTCTCAAAGACAAAACGAATCAAATCATCTTTGATTTGATCCAGTACACTTGGAGGGCCTGGATGAATCTTGTGTGCATTGTATGGCACGAAGGCGTCCAAATTCTGGAGAGATTGCACCTGTGCGATCGCCTTTTTGAAGAGCACATAGTACCTGTGCGGCACTCCAAGTTGCAAGCAAGCCTTGCGGTGAGAGAGACCGGTTGCCACAATGGTATCAACATCATGAACGAACTCCCTCTTCTCCTTAAGAGAGAAGGACTTCCGGAGCAACAGCTCAGCCAATACGGCACCCAGAAATGGTGTTTCCTCTTGCACCATGGCCTCTTGCACCATGGCCTATTCCACTACGTCTGAAGGTTCAGCCGCTCGATCAGGTGCAGACGCGACAGCAGAGATTGCAGAAACCATGGTAAGATTGATGGAAATGGGGACGTGGAAGAAATGATGAAGAGTTGCCTCATGACTTGGCGCGATGTAAACGTTCATTTGTTTTTGCCCCACAGCTGACTCAACAATTGGGGGGAAACTGAACTGGTACTGTACGGGAGGGCAAGTAGGGTAACTTGTGCGGATACCAATATTTAATCACCGCGATAACATCGCTAGCTTTTGTTGTCGTATAAGTACCACCTAAATGAATCTTTTAACATTTGTGGGTACTTATAACCCGCAGTTTACGGTAGAGAGAGGGAACCCAGAGAATCGCCAAAAATTACCATTACCAGCAGCCACCACAAGATTTTTTGTAGCATGCTTGACAGAATGTGATTCTTAGAAACAGAGGAAGTAATAGCTTGAAAATTAAGTGGCTTCTCTACGTTTAGTTGCAAATAGAGTGTCCACGTTTTTAAAATTTGCGAGCGACCTTCATGTGCCCATTGGCCCAACTGGTGAGATCATTTGGAACTAACCCGTGCTCTTTGCAATCGTTCACGCTCAGAACACCTTTCACTTTCACACTGTGACACAAACACAAACATCACGTGTTCACACACCTGCCTGTTCTAAGTCACCGGTGTTCGGGTTTTCAGCATGAGAGTGTCAAGGAGCACTATCCTCTCCTGCTCTTTGAACACCACACCCTTAGTAAAATGGGCGAAGCACACGGGAACGTTAAATGCTCAGTTTTTCACCAACGCCCAGTGTCGACCCAGCAATCTAATTGAGACTATAACATCGATAGCTACAATATTGCGGCCTTGGCTCCAATTAGGTTGTGAACAGATTTTCCCCGGTGGTGTCTTGCTGCTTGCTTTTCCCGTTGTTGTTGGGGAGTCCGTTCTTTCAACTCTTGTGTCTCTCTGGACTCTGGGTGGGGTGTAATTACACTTGGTTTTATTTCCGTGATTTCATCCATCACGAATGCAGACTCTCTTGCCCTCTGGTGTGTGGTTACGGTGTCAAATCTGGATCGGGATTGCTGCCAGACCACTCTATTGGCAATTCCTGAAATGTTGTCCTACACATTTGATGTTGATCCGACCGCCACGTCCACTGATCTGGAAGCTTTAGAACAAGGTGTGTCTTTACTCCTGTCTGTGCAGTCTCCTGCGGCAAAGGCAATGTGCCGCAACATCAGTTGGAGTGGAAGTTGTTTTGTCAGAAAAATTCTGCTGTGGAATTTTTAATGCAAAAGAAGTTCGAGTTAGAATGGATCCCGTGGTGAGGATGTGTGGTCTTCCACCAAAAAAGTGGTGTGGATTTAATTAACCCATCAGAAGGGAGGGTGCACCAATACCTCCCATGGAACTTACAAGTTGGACTTTAAAGGGGAGCGTCTCCTTATCCAAACTCCCACAGTCTTGAAGGCAACTACACATGCTTTCTTTTCTTTGCCATACCTCCAAGTCCAAACATTGCCCGGTCTCACAATTGCCGTGATGATTTCTCTCCAAGCCCCAGCCAATGTGTGGAGGACTCTCATTAGTGATACTCCACGGGCATAAGCCATAATCAAGAGTGAAGGGCAAAATGTTCCCCTCACCATTGACACCGATCTCAAGGGTCCGTTGATGGTGAGACAAACAGATGCTAAGTCCGCCACTCAGGTATCTTGCGGCCTGGGATTTGGTAAGGAAGGTTCACCAACAGGCTACGACTTTGTGAGTGAGTTTGAGACTTTGGAGGGGGAAGGAGAAGGGCAGAAGGAAAACTTGTTGGATGAGGAAGACTCTATCAATGAAGAGGAATTCTCCTCCAACCAGTGTCAGATTCTGGGGGAAAGTGCTCGCTTGCTTGGCACTAAGCTGGACTCTGCCAAGAATGATCTGAACCCACAAGGCTACCCTCAAGACAATGAGGGTGAATTTGATCTGGAGGATCAGAAGTTTGATAACAAGGAGCCCAGTATTTCCCAAGCATCATTTGGCCCGTCTGATTCACCAATCACCTGTTGCCCTGGGCCCCCGGGAAAGGATGACGAATCCTCAGGAATTCTATCGGGATTTGGTGAGCCCCCTCGACCCTGGGTCAACAGCTCTCCAACTCCTACTACTGAGCATGTTGTGCATGCTATCTGAAAATTGGAGGGTCATCTTGCTGCCCTGGAGACTGAGAAGAAGTCCTTCCAAAAGCACAGTCAGGATTCAAAGACCATGGCAACACAGGCAATTCGTGCCGTTGTTGTAGGAAATACACAGACAAAAACCACTGCTACATTTCTCAAGAAGATGGTTGCACAGGTGAAGGAGGACGTGGCTAACGGGCAACAAATGGGAACAACAAATTTGTCTTGGGACTGAATGCCCTGATGCATTGATTGTTAGAAATTGACATGAGAAGTGAGGATGGCCTTCTCTTCTCTCTGATCCAGGAATGTAAGGGCCTGGCCGCCTCTGGGGATGTTGGCTCCTTTTCTATTGCCGGATACACCATCCAAAATGAGGAGGCAGTTCTGGCTCTTATTCAGCCCTTACCCCAGAAGAAGAATTATGCGGTTTTCGTTAATATGAAGATGCTCCTTTCTCTCTGTGGGGATGACATCACCAGTCTTGAAGGCAACATGCTTTTGCATAAAACTGCAAAGGGTGCCAATTTTGAGGACACCTTCACAGCAAGAATAAATACAGCCCATGTAGTGGGCTTCCCTTCTTTCTTTGGCCACAAGTCAACATCAGGGGACTCAACAAAAATGATTTGGAACCAAGGGTGCAAGTCTCATGCTGCCTATGCTGGGGGAATGAAATCAGAAGATAAAACTACAACTAAGTGCAAATTGTCGGTGAGTGAAATTGCCCAAACTTGGAAGAGGGGAAGTAGTGCGGGGTTTTACGTCTTGCAGGAATCAGACAAGACAGAATACCGGAGCGCATCCAAGATGGTCACACAAGATAGTCCGAGTGACGTAATTGTAGATCTAAGTCATAAAATCCAAGAACTAAACTCACTCAATTAGCTGTTACAGTATTACTGGGCTAAGAAGACTTCCAACATACTTTGAAGTAACTTGAGGAAGTTATCAACCCAAAGAGAAATCAAATCAAGAGAAAATGACTGACAACAGCTTGAGCAAGATCCCTTATTGGGATGGGAAGGCTGAGAGTTTCGGAGTGTATGTGAGCAAGATCGAAGCATCGCTGAGTTCATGGGGTGTGGGGGATGCATTGGATCCCATGTTGATGGTGAACTGTCCGACCAAGTGGGAGTTCGCGGTACTTGACGTGACGAATCCCACAAACGCTCCTCTTGTTGAGCTGTACAAGTCAAACAAGAAGCTGTGCGCTATAATCGCACTGGGTCAGGGAAAGAGTCACGGTATTGCCTTGTTGGGAAAGACAAAGAGCAAAGACTTTCCCAATGGACTTGCACACAAGTTTGTTGCGAAGGCAAAAATATAGAATAAGCCCTCGGATGCCAGTGCCATAATCAAGTTAAAGGCCGAACTTGATAAGCTTCAACTGAAAGGCACGAGGGATTTCTACAATGATGTGGTCAGAGTGCTCAATAAGTATGAGGTCACAAAGACTGATCAGGAGTTGTACATGCTGATGGCATGCAAGAATCACGACACGTCATATGCGAGCTTGATCTTGGACAAATTGAAGTCATCGAGTCCCGATTTCGATGGGCTGTGCAACAGCGTCTCAGAAATACAGAGGCTCACGAAGAGCGGGAGTAAAAGAAGTGAGGAGAAAAGGAGGTTCACCTTGCTTCTGTTGAAGGTGATGGAATGTTCAAGGCCAAGTGCAGGAACTGCGGCAAAGTGTGTGGATACAAGGCAGCAGACTGCAAGAAACACAAAGGGGAGTTGCATGGTAGTTGTGGGAACAATGACAAAGGGGGCAATAGCTCGAACAAGAAGTGCAACTTCTGTGGCCTGAAGGGTCATAAAGAAGCGGAGTGTTACAAGAAGCATCCAGAGAAGGCACCCGCATGGTACAAGGAGAAGGCCACCAAGACAGAAGTGGCATCCTCGAGTGTCGAGGTATCCTTGACATCACTAGTCCTGGATAAGCTGGGAGCTGGCGTGCCGGCCAAGAAAGGTGATGACGTGTTGGCAATATTGCGCCAGGATGACGTGTGGATCTGTGATACCGGAGCTAGTATGCATGTGATGAGGTACAATGTCACAGCAAGGAATGTTTGTGACACAATGGTGTACAGCCTAGGGCACACGGGCTCGGCAATTGTGTCTAATGCCCTGATTGACGAGTCATCATGAGCAAGGACGGGAAAATAGGGATGAAGGCAGTACTGAAAGACTGCAGTTTTAGTGCGAAGCACAATTTCAACTTGCTCAGCATGTCCAAGCTGATACATAAGCAAGGGTGGAAAATAGTACGTGGCAACCAGACCCTGATACATATCGAAAACGGGAAGGGTGGAAGCATAGAATTCGACATTGTAGCGCCCACAGAGAAAGGGGCAATATACACATGCAGGTTTGCGCGAAGTGTTGAAGTGACCGCTGGAAGCGTGAACAAGTCCATGAGGCTTAATATTAATATGGCCCATTGCTTTCTGAGTCATCAGAATGAAGACTCTGTGCACAGGACAGCTAGGGAACTTGGCTAGGTGATAACACGTGGCACGTTGAAGCCATCTGAACACTGTGCGCAATCCAAAGCAAGACAGAAGAATGTTCGAAAGGAATTGAACACGCCCAAGACGGATATACCAGGGCACAGGATATACCTAGATCTGTCCAAGATAACAATCAAGATGGAAGCATCAAGCGATACCACAATCAACCATGATGGAAGGTCCTAGTCTGCGAAGCGACGGGAAAGAAATGGAGTGACTTCACCGTGACTAAAAGTGAGACAGTGGAGTGTACGTGCCAGCACTTGCACAAAATGAAGTCACAAGGCATACCAGTGCACTACATACAATTGGACCCAGCTGGTGAGAACCACAAGCTTGAGAAACGCGCTGGGACCAGTGAATGGACAGCATTACAGCCCCTGGATTTCGAGTTCATGTCACGTGATACACCGCAACACAACAGCCTTGTCGAAGTGGCATTCCCGTATCTTGCAGGAAAGGCACAAGCTATGATGGGAGCCGCAAGGGTACCTGAGGACATTAAGTCCAAAGTAGCCCTAGAAGCCATTGCTTGCACAACACAGCTGGACGGGCTAGTCGTGGTGGACGTGAAGGGAAAATTGGCCACCAATGACATGCATCTGTTCGGTGCGAACCCCTTGTGGTCCGGTAAGCTGAAAGTATGGGGCAAAGCTGGAGTAGTCACGGAAGGTAAAGACGGTAAGACAGGAGATCACGGTGCCACAATGATGTTTGTGGGTTACGCTGATTGTGAAAGTGAGGATGTGGGACATGCGGACATCTCGGGTTGTTCTGAGTCGAGATGTGTACTGGATGAAGTGCATGTTCTTCAAGGATGACGCGACAGGCGTCATCAACCTAGATACCCTTGAGGACCTAGAATCCCAGTTAGGAACAGATCAGTTACAGGATTAGGCATCAAAAATCAGGATGACATCACAGCATCAGGACCAAGTAACAATCAGCCTAACAGGTCAGGAAGCACGGTGACGTGGGGTACTCCATTGGTCACGGGGCCCGGTACTGGACGTACAAGGGCGGGTTGTGTGATTGAGCCCCCTGACAGGATCACGTATGGGCAAGCTGTGGAACTGTGGTACCTAGGAGAGATGGCCGAACTAGAGCACGGTGAACTGGCTAACACGTATATGGCCTTGCGAAGCATGGAGGTGGCTCTAATCGGAGCGGGCGTGGGTTGCGGTATAAGCCATACAAGCCAATTGAAGGTACTGAACTACAAGACGGCCATGCAACGTCCTGATGCCAAAGAATGGCACAAGGAAATCCAAAACGAGACAGCACGATTCGACAAATATAATGCCCTAACTGCCGTCCCAAGGGATTCGCTACCAAAGGGTGTGAAGGTTCTCACCACAACATGGGCTATGAAACAGAAGTCGAACGGAGCTCATAGGGGAAGGCTTAATGCACGTGGGTTCGAGCAGGTCGATGGGAGTCACTACGCATCCGACTCTATTGCCACACCGGTGACCAATCCCATCACAGTGCATATTGTACTCATGATATACTGCATGAATAGCACATGGACGTCAGCTATTATCGATGTTGAAGGGGCATTCCTTCAAGGACGATTTGCAAACAGCAAAAAACACTACATAGAAATCCCGGATGGCTTGCAAGAGTGGTATCCAGGTGACGTCGTACTACGAATGAACGTACCGCTGTACGGTAACAAGCAGGCTGCATACTGTTTCTTCAAGACGTTTGAAACGCACATTAAGAACGTTACCTACAAGCAATCAAAGGCTGATCCATGCCTATACTATGGACGGATCAACAGGGCCTTGATCGTGTTTGTAGCATGGGGTGATGACTTCATGGTCTTAGGCCCTCCCAACCTAGTGGAACAAGTCCAATGCAATTTAGAGAAGGCATTCACGTGCAAACAGTGCTCACAGAGTACGTGGGTAGTAAGCTCTCAATCACGCGTGACGCAGAGGGACAATGCATTGTAAAATTCACTCAGCCTGTCCTTATCAAGAAGCTAACACAAGAGTATGAGGTACCGGAAGGGCCGGTATTCAAGACACCTGCAGTGGCAGGACAAGTACTGGTTAAGGGAGATGATGACTGTACAGAGTCAACTGACACAATTAAGATGTACCGGTCCACGACTGCAACATGCATGTTCATGATGCAGTGGTAGCGCCCAGACATATTTAATGCCGTAAGCCGACTAGCTAGGCACATGACTGCGCCTAGGGAGGCTCATGTCTGCGCACTCAAGACCTTGAAAAAATATGTCACACACACAGAACTTCGAGGCTTAAAGGTATCCCCAACGGACATGTGGAGTAGGGGCTACACATTTAAAATACATGGTAGGTCCGACTCCGATTATGCAACAAGTCCTGACAATTGCAGAAGCATTTCTGGGGGTTGTGTATTCGTCAATGACATCCCAATATTGTTTCGAAGCGTCACATAGAAGTTTGTGATGCTATCAGTGACGGAGGCAGAAATAGCAGCGGGAGTCATGGTAGCGCAGGATATGCTATACATTTACAGATTGCTGGAGTCACTAGAACTTGAAGTGGAATTCCCCATGATACTGGAGATGGACAATTCCGGCGCAGTGGACATAGCAAACAGTTGGAGTGTAGGCGGTAGAATGCGCCATGTGGACGTGCACAACTATTTCTTACGCGAACTTAAAGACCAGGGACTCTTGGTCATACGTCACATTACAGGAGAGTCGAATGATGCTGACATCTTCACCAAGAACGTGACGTTGGGAATATTTGACAGGCACATACCACTGTACGTGGGACACGACGAGTACTTAAGGGCCCGAGATTTGAGTGGGGAGGCTGTCGGCAAGCGAAATCACCCGAACTGAGGCTGTTGGCAAGCAAAATCACCCGAACTCGGAAGAGGGGAAGTAGTGTGAGGTTTTACGTCTTGCAGGAATCAGGCAAGACAGAATACCAGAGCGCATCCAAGATGGTCACACAAGATAGTCCGAGTGACATAATTGTAGATCTAAGTCATAAAATCCAAGAACTAAACTCACTCAATTAGCTGTTACAGTATTTCTGGGCTAAGAAGACTTCCATCACAAATTACGCAAGGTTGTGGACATGGTTTGGAGTCAGATAAATCGGCGGCCCCCCGCTCAAAAGTTATCCATGCAACATGCTATTGCATCAGCTATGCTTGATCTCTCTTCACTTGCTAGCTTTGATATTTTGGATGCTATGTCAAAGTTCCATTTCATGATGGTTAGCAGTGGCCTTTCCCTCTCTTCTGCATGGGTTAGTACCCAGAAATTCATGACACGTTTTTTTAGGAAATTGAGTATGTCAGTTCTGATGCAGGGGAAGAGGATATGTATGCTGGTTTTATCTGGACTAGCATGCTTGTTTGTAATAAAGTAACAGAGTTCCAGCACTTCCGTTGGGGGGAACATTCAAGCATCTGCTCAATTGCTCAATGCTCATGTTTTCAGTATTGGAATGACTAGGTGAAGAACGTGTCATTCCTGAGGATGCTGCTGCAGTGGATGCACTCCAGCAATGCCGTATTAACACTGAGGCCATTGAAGAACTTGTGGAGAAACAGAAGCAAGACCACGTGCAAGCGGCAGATGCCCTTAATTAGGTGAAGCAGCTTAAGGATACAGTGAAGGCTTGCAAGGAATCCGGAAAATGACCATAGGCCCTCAGGGCCAACAAAACACAATCAAACCTCAAGATGATGGAACTGCCTCGGCTATCTCTAAACTTGCATGCGGATTAAGCATGGTGGTTGGGGATGCACAACGGTATCATGTAAACATGATTGAGATAGTTTTCTCATCGGTGGGCTGGGGATTAATATCAGCTGCCTGGGGGGCAAGCATTGGAAGGATTGTTTGTTTTAACCTAGACCTTCAGTTGGTACTACAACATTTGCACCCCACGGCCAAGTTGTTGCTGCCAACTGCATGTTTCTCTTGGCAGCATGCTCCCTTTCAAGTTGATGTAATTGCCAGCTCCACATGGACTGTTCATGATTTACAGCATCTCTCGAAGCTTCTCAAAGTCATACCTGCCAAGATGCTGATTATTTCCTGCCCATCTAACATCTCCTGATGTGCACTCATGGATGCCATTGACTACCCTGACTTAAAGCAATCTTATTCCTGCTGCTTGTTGTCATCACTTGGGCATCTTGACTACGGTGGAGCCACCGTCGCGAAATGGCATTTTGCAATTTTTGTCCAACATTCGATGAATTGGACTCCACCAGCACTAAGGAAGCCTAATCTTCCACCAGTCACAATCTTCAATATGGTCAATGACAAGATTGGGGGAGGATTTAGTACCATACTGCAACAAGCACACAAGACGTTGCAAGACTTGGTAGAAGTTGCCTGGGACTTGGGGGCCCATCCACCCATGTTGGAGTATTGGGTACGATGCCCCTCAGTATATTCTCCAAACAAGCCAATAACCCGGGTACTTGGACTCCATGAAGTTGCTGCGTTGTGGGAGTTCATGCTCCCAGATGAACAAGAGCTATCTTTAGGTGATTGTAGGGTGCTTCTTGTGTCCCTTCTTCATGGGCCCCCAGGAAAGCTTTTATGAAAGTTTGCTTACAGGCCATTGCGGCATCTCTGGAAGCTTACCTATGTACCGGTTGTCCCAAGCTACCCAGGGAACTGGCAAGTTGACTGTACATCAACAATTGTGGAGGATCAGACCATTAAAGGATCACATCTTAAAGCCTCCAGGGGCGATGATTGACTTTGAGATTTGGTCATGGCCCAACAAATCTGAACTGGAGATGTGTGCTCGCAATTTGTTGTGCTTTGCTTCTCATTCATTCTGGCATTTGAATCTTTCACGTGAGGCCTTCCTATGGCTGACAATCAATCCTAACTCCAGCCATGCTGAGGGCCAACTGAACAAGGAGGCAATTGTGGATTGCTTGACATGGGCAAGTAACTCCACCTTTTGGGAATGGTCAGACGGATCGCGACTATTTTTCAGGTGTTGGCAACACTGGTGGAGGTCTGCTTGTGATGGGGAGTTGTTATTCCATTTATCTTCTCCACCAAAATGGCAATGACGAAATTTACCTGCCCCATCATGGCACTACAAATTGCAACTTTGGGAGAAGGGGGAAAAACTGGTTAAAAGACGATATCTTGAAACTGGTTTTGTTGACTGTATTGTCCCACGTTTAGGTGTTCCGAAGTCTGATGATGATATTCGTCTTGTTTGGGATGCAAGCCGAAATGGGATTAATCCAACCCTGTGGGCGCCATCCTTTTGGATGCCAACATTCCGTACCCTGCAAGACCTTATCATCAAGTGGTTGCCCTGTTCTGTCGCTGACTACTTCCAAGGGAAAATCCCAGCAGCCCCGTCTGTAGCTGATTGGAGAATCCCACATCAGTCGGACATGGATGTTGGGGAGATGTTTTTAAATTACATGTTGCATTACTCTGAAAGGCACATGTTTGGAGTCAGGATAACATCTGGGAAGGATGAAGAGGAAGCCCACCAGCTAATGCGGTTTCAGTGACTAATGTTCGGAGGGACCCCTGCCCATTTATTGCCAATCAGGGTAATGTACGAGTGATGGAATTAGTACTTGGGGACCACACTGACCCATCAAATCCACTTCATTGGGTGTCTGTGATCACCAATTGGCCGTTTGATTTTGGTTACCACCCGCCCATGCCTTGAGTCCTTTGGGTACCTGCTGATGGTGAAATGGCTGCTGGCCGTCCTGCTTTTGTGGATGATGTTAGAACGGACGGGGTTACCTGAGAGATATGCCATGCAGCTGCTCACCTGGTGAGCACTTATGTCAACTACTGAGGGGAGCAAGCACCTGCCCACATCACTGACCCCAGGGGCATGGACCGGAAAGATGTTATGGACCAACAAGCCTCACCCATGGAAGGGAATCTTTCCCCGAAACATGGAAGCTGCATCAGGGTGATCTCTTTGTTCTGAAGGGCATGATCGATGATGAACTTGACCAAGGTCGAAAATTCTTTGTCACCGTTACCTGCTGTGGCATGTCTCAGAATGAGGTCTATTCTGACCTTCAACCTTATTACAAATCATTCTATAATGCTGTTGAAGCTTGGAGACCAAATTGAGATGCAAAAGGATGGAGGTTGGATGACACCGATGAGGAAGATTTAGAAGTCTTTGATCCGGTTGATGAAAAACCCTCACCTCCTGCCACTGTCTCCGTCACACCTGAGGTTGCAAGGGACTTAGATGCTCTCCTGCTGTTTTACCAAAACAAAGAGCCAGAGTTTCTACTTTTTTGTCCACGAGGATCAACGGATGTAGTCTACTTTGGGGCAGATGCATCTGCATCTGCCTACGGGGCTGGGTCACAGCTATCTGACGGGACGGTAACAATTTGGATGGGGAAATTGGACCTCAACCGAAAGTGCCCGGGGCTCTAATTGGAGAGAAGCTTTCAATCTGGTGTAAGTATTGTTGAATCAAATCCATGCAGGCTGTCTGGATGGAAAGGAAGTATGGATGGCAATGGACAATTTGATATGGGCACTGATTGGCAACAAAGGAATGTCAAAATGAAATGGACTGTCCGACATTGTCAGAGACATCAAACTTGAGTGCAGAAGACATGAAGTTTCTTGGCTCCCTTTTCATGTCTCTGGAAAGAGGATGATAAAGATTGGCTTTGATGGCCTATCTCGGGGGGATTTTGATTCTGGTATCATGTTGGGATGTGACATTAGGACTCTGGTGCCATTAGGACAGTCAGCAATTGATGTCAAGGACAACGGTGTCATAACTTGGTTGACCTCATGGATGTTACTGTTACTGGATTTCCAGCCACCTTTGGCTGTGAAGGATTGGTTTTCACTTGGACATAAACCTGGGGTTCCTATTTGGGCCCCTCCACCAGCAGGAGCCTTGATTGCATTGGAAGAAATTGCTCAAGCAAAACTGAAGCGGCCTTTTGACACTACGCATGTGTTTGTGTGCCCTCGCCTCTTGTATTTTGAGGAGTGGAGACAAAGTTTCAACAAAGAAATGGATTTCTGACTTATGATTGAACCAAATTCACCATTGTGGCCTAACTCTGCTTGTGAACCTCTTGTTTTGGGGATATCATTCCCACTTCATAACCACAGACCTTGGAAACTTAGATGCATCCCTCAGGTGGTGGCTCTGGGTAGGAGACCACAAGAAGTGTTCAAAGATGGGTCTGTCCTGGGAGAATGCTATCTTTTGAGCCAATTTTGGAAAAACCTGTGGGGGTTTTCCGGACTGTAAGGCAGCGTGGTGTGGGTCGTGCTTTTCTCCCCACCCACTTGACCCGGCAAGTGTTGCGGAACCAATTGACTTCAATGGACAACTCCTGAACGGTTGCTTAATGAGTGCTAGATGTGGAGATCATACCTTGACTCCATTCCAGTGCCCCATGTGCCAATGTCGAAACATTAAGCAACGAAACCTCATTCTACACCTTCTTCAGGATGAACTATTCGTGAGCCAATGTATCTGAGCATCCATTGATGCCTTTTGGTCCAGAAAAAAGGGATGCTAGACAATCATCTTTGCAAGATAAAGCTACAGCTCCAATTTCAATGAGAGCTTGGATACAACTGTCTCCCACCTCTTGGACCTGGAGTCTTAGGTCACACCTGGGAATGGCCCAGTGCAGAAGTAACCAAAAGGGGACCAAGGGCAGACAAATAGTAACCCACAAAATGGCACAGAAGCCTCAAACGGTCCATACAAACTTATGGGCTATTGCACCATGGGTGGGTCTGGATGTGAGTTTTGTATCTAAGAATGGAAAATACCATGCAACATTGTGCCTATGAAGTGGTCTGGACAGACTTAGCAGCATTGTTACATGATATTGAATGATGTGAGCTAGATGAGGATGACACAGGAATTGGTTGGCCATTGGTGGGATGTTTCAAAATGGAGGGTGGTGTTATCGGTGGACACGTCATTCCTATAGTGGGAACCACAAATTCTGGTGTAGAATTCTTCAAATGGGCTCAACATTTTGCCTTTGTGGTAATTCGGAAGGAAAGGACAACTGGTTGGGCTTTTTGTCAATCAAATGGGGATTGTGCAAAAGCATCGGACTACAGGGACATCATCTTTTCAGAATTAGAACAAATTTAGAATGAGAGACCCAACCTGATTGATTCTCATATAGAAGTCTGGGAAGACTATGGGACACGCCCGGGGCTCTAATTGGAGAGAAGCTTTCAATCTGGTGTAAGTATTGTTGAATCAAATCCATGCAGGCTGTCTGGATGGAAAGGAAGTATGGATGGCAATGGACAATTTGATATGGGCACTGATTGGCAACAAAGGAATGTCAAAATGAAATGGACTGTCCGACATTGTCAGAGACATCAAACTTGAGTGCAGAAGACATGAAGTTTCTTGGCTCCCTTTTCATGTCTCTGGAAAGAGGATGATAAAGATTGGCTTTGATGGCCTATCTCGGGGGGATTTTGATTCTGGTATCATGTTGGGATGTGACATTAGGACTCTGGTGCCATTAGGACAGTCAGCAATTGATGTCAAGGACAACGGTGTCATAACTTGGTTGACCTCATGGATGTTACTGTTACTGGATTTCCAGCCACCTTTGGCTGTGAAGGATTGGTTTTCACTTGGACATAAACCTGGGGTTCCTATTTGGGCCCCTCCACCAGCAGGAGCCTTGATTGCATTGGAAGAAATTGCTCAAGCAAAACTGAAGCGGCCTTTTGACACTACGCATGTGTTTGTGTGCCCTCGCCTCTTGTATTTTGAGGAGTGGAGACAAAGTTTCAACAAAGAAATGGATTTCTGACTTATGATTGAACCAAATTCACCATTGTGGCCTAACTCTGCTTGTGAACCTCTTGTTTTGGGGATATCATTCCCACTTCATAACCACAGACCTTGGAAACTTAGATGCATCCCTCAGGTGGTGGCTCTGGGTAGGAGACCACAAGAAGTGTTCAAAGATGGGTCTGTCCTGGGAGAATGCTATCTTTTGAGCCAATTTTGGAAAAACCTGTGGGGGTTTTCCGGACTGTAAGGCAGCGTGGTGTGGGTCGTGCTTTTCTCCCCACCCACTTGACCCGGCAAGTGTTGCGGAACCAATTGACTTCAATGGACAACTCCTGAACGGTTGCTTAATGAGTGCTAGATGTGGAGATCATACCTTGACTCCATTCCAGTGCCCCATGTGCCAATGTCGAAACATTAAGCAACGAAACCTCATTCTACACCTTCTTCAGGATGAACTATTCGTGAGCCAATGTATCTGAGCATCCATTGATGCCTTTTGGTCCAGAAAAAGGGATGCTAGACAATCATCTTTGCAAGATAAAGCTACAGCTCCAATTTCAATGAGAGCTTGGATACAACTGTCTCCCACCTCTTGGACCTGGAGTCTTAGGTCACACCTGGGAATGGCCCAGTGCAGAAGTAACCAAAAGGGGACCAAGGGCAGACAAATAGTAACCCACAAAATGGCACAGAAGCCTCAAACGGTCCATACAAACTTATGGGCTATTGCACCATGGGTGGGTCTGGATGTGAGTTTTGTATCTAAGAATGGAAAATACCATGCAACATTGTGCCTATGAAGTGGTCTGGACAGACTTAGCAGCATTGTTACATGATATTGAATGATGTGAGCTAGATGAGGATGACACAGGAATTGGTTGGCCATTGGTGGGATGTTTCAAAATGGAGGGTGGTGTTATCGGTGGACACGTCATTCCTATAGTGGGAACCACAAATTCTGGTGTAGAATTCTTCAAATGGGCTCAACATTTTGCCTTTGTGGTAATTCGGAAGGAAAGGACAACTGGTTGGGCTTTTTGTCAATCAAATGGGGATTGTGCAAAAGCATCGGACTACAGGGACATCATCTTTTCAGAATTAGAACAAATTTAGAATGAGAGACCCAACCTGATTGATTCTCATATAGAAGTCTGGGAAGACTATGGGACACAGCGATCAGGCCGGCGGTTCTTTGATACTGCATGTCAAGTAAGAGGAGTATCCAAAGGGGTTATTGAAGCACAATGCAGATGGATGAAGGATAGACAGGCAAAGGGGAATCCAGTCCCACAAGATATGGTCGATTGTTATCCAGAATATCGCCTCATGAAACCTGCTCTCCTTTGCCCATCTCAGGCCCTGTGAGTTTGAAGTCCTCAGGGACAGCATGAGGATTATCCGCCATTGGATTACGTTGGAAAATCTTTTGTATAAGATTTGAAATGTTGTGTGATGTCCATGAGGAACTTTGGATCAAGAGTGGTGGTGCTGCAGGTTACCGGGTTGCTCTCATAAAGTTCAGTATGCTTTACTAACCCTTTCCTTTGCGGTTTGTTCTTGACACTGGACAAGTTGTATTGCTGATGATTCTCTCAGCAATTGTGTCAATGTAGCTGTTACTACAGATGATATGGGAAAATATTGGTTGAGCTCATCAGGGAAACCTTGATGGAGCTTGTATCAGAGTCGTGTGGTGGCAAGCACACATGCCAACCGAGATTAGAAGAGACTTGTATAACCACACTACAATTTCTTTACTGGAGCTTAGATCCTGAGCAATAATGCTATATTAGATTCTGATTACCACTGAATCAACTTTAGTAACACTGACTGCGACCTACTTTAATTTGTTAGTTATCAGAGAGTTGTACGTCTTGGGTGTCCAGGTTGACATCTCAAATTTGCCAGCGACCGTTTTTAAATTGGTCTGACCGTGACCCTAACAGCTGCTCACCACAGCCCACCAAAAGAAACGATCGCACGTAATGTTGTTAACAACATTGTAGGCGCCTACCGGCAGGTCCTTCCTCACAGAACTCTGCTAGATGGAGGAACATTGTGGCCGCAAACACAATTTTTGAGGAATTTAGTCTACTGGAGGAATTCAGTAGTCTCTACGACTTGTATGCACCTGACAAATTTGAGGGTCAACTAACAAATTTGATCAAATTTGTTCTATGAACATTTTTTATATTTGTTAGTTCACTTTGCCGGACCGGTGATATTCTGTAGGGAGAGATAAAATGACGAACAAATTTAAAGTCAGTCACAGATGGTTGCTTGCAAATTTGAAAAACGTGGACACTCTAATGGGCGCGAAAGAGTGTGTGCGCCTATGCACCCATTTTTAAAGGAAGATATAATTTTTAAGGTAAACAGACATCAAAACATGATGACTACCCATGTACGCCAACCCAAAAAATTATTTTTTACAGGTAACTTCAATTGAGCTTAGAGTGTAACTACCTGTGTTGGCAAAAAGGGGAAAAACTGTCTCACTGAAGAAGAAGAAGGAAAAGAAGGAGAAAAGTGGCTCAGTTTCCAATACAACTAAGATTTCAAAAAATCTTGACAACTAAGATTTTGAAAAAATCTTGTTTCCGGTTGTCTTACAGCTGGGTTCACGAGTTTTCTGACTCGCATAGAATTTTAGAATTTATATGTACTCTTGGTATGTTTGCTCCATTTTTTATAGAATTACTTATGGTGTGGGCTGTTCACAACCACACACTTTCTCATAATAACTATGACATCCGCTCCGTCAACTTTACAGCCAGTGGACTCAGCAGTGACCCATTTCCCTGTGCACCTAACTCATCAGATGTCTTCATTTGTACTTTTAGAACAGTTTTAGCAATTTAGGTGCACTGGCAATCAAGTGTAGACAAAGTTATGCCTCCCCCCAAGAGAAAGATGATTTTGGATGCATTTGTTGCCTAGGTTGTAAATTTCAGAGGAATTCCGGCGGAATTCCACGTTACTCCAGAATATTTGCTAATTTTGACAGTAACGTGATTACTGCGATCGCAAAATTACTGAGAAAGACTTACTTAAGTACTTATAGTTAAGGACTATACGCCGTGACGTCACAAAATAAGGCTCATTTCAACAAAATTTACCGTAATATTTCCGGAACTGACTGGAATTACTGCAGTAATTCCAATCTGTTACTGGTTACTGTGTTTTTGGGACTGTAACCAAAATCGGAATTTACAACATAGTTTGTTGCCATTGCTTGGCTTTCTGATTGATCACAATTCAAGGATCAGTGGATTTTTGATGAAAGTTGGCCCCATATACTTAAGCGATACTTCCCCTTACTGGAGAATGAGATTGATCTGCGCCGAAGTGATGTCAGTAGAGCTCTTGTAACAATTTCAATTCATGGCAGCAACCACATCGATGCAATGATCTTACGAAAAACTTTCAGCATGAATTGTCCATGGTCTCCTCGTGATCGTAGATGTGTCAGCTCCTTCTATTGAAGCACAAATGAAATACCTCTACCTGATTCATCAAATTCATTGGTCTGCAACTATGCAAACAGAGAGTCTTTGCCTTCAACTCGTCATTAGTCAGATGCTGCTGTGGGAAGGATTAATGTTGATGAAACCCAACCGATGCATGAGGGTGTGACCCCACAAAAAATTGAACTTTGTCTGCTATCACAATAGTTACACCCATGAGAGAAATTGGAGTTGGCATTGAGAGGAATGGTGATGGAACAACAAGATCTGAACATTGGGACACAACAGAAGCTGCCAAGTTATTTGGTTGCACTCATGGGGAGGATGTGTTTGATTGCCTTGTGACTCATGTGAAACAATTGACATCAGCATTACAGTGTTCAGAAGCATATAAAATTATTGTGGTAGGGGGGAGAGCACATGTCCCAGCATGACATTTCACAATTTGCAATAGATGTGTCTTTCTTTGACTTGCATATATTTATGCAATGGAGAGATTAGGGAATACCACAATGAATTTTACAAGTGGTTGTTGTGGGGATGCAGTTCTGCAGTGAAATAATTTGGGCATTTTTACTACAGTTAGTAAATGAACTTTATCAGCATGGAATAAACAATTTTCATTAAACAAAGGCAATCCCCACCCAAACCCATCTTATCTGAATAGGAAAGGAAGGATGCCACAACTTGAGTATTTTGATGAATCTCCTGTTGACTGCAAGCAAGTTATATACACAAACAAGGACAACTTTTGTGTGGAAATGATGTGTTTCGAGCTAGTGAGCCATATTATTCACAAGTATTATAACAAAGCAAGAGACATTAGGATTACCTCACCAGAGGATTGACTGATGTCGGGTTACATGAGTACACCTCCATCTCATAGCACTGTTGTTTGTTGGGTAGACTGGATGGGGTTTACATGAGATAGACACAAGAAATTGTGTTATGTAGATGGACACAAGAAGCCAAAACAAATAGAACATAGATCTTTGTTCATCATGACATACCTCACTGAGTAAGGTGCACACATCACAGATGGGTTTCTCTTGGATTGGATCAACATAAATCTCTTCAGCTGTCTTTGGGTGAAGACAAGATTTTGGCTTTTGGGTATTGATTTACAGAAACTGGATCAGGAAGAAGCATGGTGGAGTAACATGTCAATGATCATAATTGCCTGCAGGATAATGCAAATAAAAAGCACCCGTTTGGAGGGATTGTGAGTGTGAGATCACATGTTCATGATAGACCAACAATCATAATTGAACAAGACACGGCAGTATTTAATGAGAACTTGACAAACACAATGCAGTGGGTTGGTCCAAATGGTGAGAGACCCTTGCTGCCAAAAACAACAGTCTTGGGATAACAATATCGGCATTTCAGTCCCGTGAATTTGGGTGGGGAATAGGCATCTCCAAAGATTCTCTGCATGCCTTAAACCGGCAAAGAATGAGTAAGACGTATTTTGATAAAGAACCAGCAAAGGCTGTACAAGATAATGTGTACAAGCTTGACCTTGTGGAGGATCCTTTGGTTGGACTTTTTGAATTTGGAGGAGAAAATGGATATTGGTCTGGGAACCATATCATCACCCAAGTTGAAGATGTGGTGGATTGTCTTCATCATCTGTATGGTGATTGGTACACGTACTACTTTCTTTTTGATCACAGAAATGGTTATGTTAAGAAATGTGAGAATGGATTAGATACAAAGAAAATGAATGTGAGTTGGGGTGGAAATATAAGTACAAGAAATACAATTATCAAATCCTTCCTTGGGTTTGTTGGACCATATCATGATTCGTCAATCGATCACATGGTTAGAGCTGGCTGCAAGGAAACTCTTACATAGAAGTCAGATTCTGATCTCCAGTTGGGTCCATTCAGAATCCAAGAGGGAGTCCAAGAGGCACAACATTAATGTTGAAATCACATCAGAGAAAAAGAAGGCAAAGCAACTTACAAAGACAGAGTTAGTTGAGAAGTTGATGGAAACTGAACTCAGAGAAGTTAAAGGCCAAGTACAATTGAGATCCATGAAGGCAAAGGAATTAGGTGTAAAGGCTCAGAAATTTCAAATCTCAATGATACAAATCCAAACTCACAAGAAAATCCATTGAGGAGTCGCCCCAGTAACAAATCAAAGTTGTACTGGACTCAGGGTCTGATGGAGGCCTCAACTTCCTTCCAAAAGGAAAAGATGTGCCAAAGTCATGGCATACCTCAAATGACAGGGAAAATCAGAGATTAATTCTTTGAGTACTCTACAAGCAAGAAGTATTATTGACTCTGGGTGGGGTTTGCAAACGTTCATAATACCAAAGAAAGACAACAAGGTATGATTTGTTAGCATTTTAGGGAGAACGCTATTCAACCACATTGGTTGAAAATACAAAAGTACTCTGTTAGGATGGCAAAATGGTCATCCAAAAAGCCTCCAACACCGTGCAGTAGCTTGGCTCCACCACTACCTACAGCATCCTGGGACCAAGCATCTGAAAGAAGCTCTTTGTCTTTCGAGAGGTCTACACATGATAGTCCAATTGCATATCAAAAAGTGTCACAGTTGCCAGGTGAAAAAGCACAGATAATCAAAATATGGGACAATACCAACAAATCTTGTCATCACCAACCCATGGGAGACATCATGTGTGGTCCTCATAGGAACATACACCCTCAAAGGCAAGGACAAGACACAAATTGACTTCATGTGCATCACAATGATCAACCCCACAACTAGCTCGTGTGAAATTGTAGCATTGCCAGTATCACAGCCACATGAGCTTGATATTCCAATGACTACAAAGGGGCAAAGGAGTGCAGACACACATATCCAATCCAAACAACCCTACTTTGACAAGTCATCAGCAACAGTAGACAATATTTTAAACAGGACCTGGTTAAACCATTACCCATGTAGTCAAAACATTATCTACGACATCAGAAGTAAATTCAAACTTTGCTTTGAGACCCTCTGTGAATCATATTGTTTAAAGCACAAACCAACCAGTGTCAGGAACCCACAAGTATTTTCAATATCCAAGCGGGTGCATTGAACAATTATGGCAATGCTCCACACAGCTCACTTAGACATGGCAGAGACAGTCAACAAGAGTGACAATGCTGACTTTCTCATAAACACTGCATTCTATCACACAGTGCTAAAAACCTCTCCAGGTGCAGCTATATTTGGATGGGACATGTTGTTTGACATCCCATTCATTGCTGACTGCTCAAAAACAGGGGAATAAAGACAGAAACAAACAGACAAGAGCACAAAATGGGAAAATAACCTACGGGATTACCAACCCAGTGACAAAATACTCCTGCGTAAAGATGGTATCCTCTGCAAAACTGAAAGCCAGTATGAAAGTGATCCTTGAACCATCACGGCAGTTCATACAAATGGCACTGTAAAGGTTCAACATGGAACCAAATCTGAAAGATTGAATATTAGGAGAGTTACGCCTTATTTTGACTAACTTAGAGGCACACATAAATTCCAACTTTCAACACTCACGCTTCATCAGATGCACAACATCACTTTTTGCTACCCGCAATAATCTGGAGGTTTTACTTTTTGTGTGCATTGACACCTTATTGCTCCATTTGTGGGGGCTAGTGACATGAGCCAAGGATACCTAATCCTACTGGCACTTCTGACCCACACATGCCCCAATGTCAGGACATGGACATACCCACAAATAAATTCTTACCACCGAAGGAAGGATCCCACCAAACATTTGGAAAGACTCCTTCACAAGATCACTGGTAAGACCAAATAGTCTTGCCAGGATGCAATGTACAGCCTGATCAGGTGTACTAAGATCCTGATTGGTACACAAGAATTCAACCGGGTACAAATAAACCAAATGGAATCTATCACGTAAAGTACACTATAAGATTGGGAGGACTAACATTTTGCAGACCTCAGTTTTAATCATTTCAATAGCTCATAAAAATAACTTCCAATTAACTGGAACACATTATTTTCTACTTCCCTTAATTACAACTATTTTTCCACTACTTCCAGCTTAAGTCAATCAGTCTCTCATCAGTCATCAACACCCTGTCCTTCAAGATGTGTGGGGTACCATGGGCAGATTGAAAATCCTTATTGACAAGGGTCCTGATAAAATTGCTCAGTCTTGACTCTAAAGTGGCTGAAAACATTTGCATTTTGTTACTTCTGCTTTGTGCTTTGCTCTGGATGGAACTATACCAGATTGCTTTTACAATGTCTCCAGTTGCATACAAAGCTGGAGAGTGTGTATACTCTGGCTTGAAGTTTGTTATTGACTCTGCTTTTTGCACAGCTTACATTGATATCATTGTTAAGTCTTGTTGAGACGACCTGTCAGCATCTCCACCGCAACATTGCAATCAAATGGGAAGCAACATCAATGGAACAATCTGTACAATAGGGAATGCATGCTGTTTGGTCTTCATTTCCCTGTCTGAAGGATACATTGCTGTACAAAGAGAGAGGGGAAAAGAAGAGGATCTTTACTTGTTTCTTTTTGTCATTTAATCCAAAAACAAAGAAAGTCAGGATCAATCAAATCGGATTGTGTAAATGGAAGGCTGGAATGTGGATGCAATGTAGAATTTCTTCCTGGTTTACATTAAAAAATTAGTTACAGTTAACTATAATTGAAACTCTTGATTATAATTCAAGCTGCAGTTAATCATATTGCTTGAAATTCTTGAATGTCAATTGAAATACAATTAATCTTATCTATACTTATTGTATAGTCAATTAAATGTCACCATTGCCACATAAGTTTATAATCTATCAAACTGTCGCAAACAAAAACTTTGTTCAACAACATGTAACTTTATTCATACTCTCTCTCTCTCATCTCTCTTCCCTTCATTCTCGTCATCTGTCTCCTTTCCCTTACTCTCCTGTATTCTTTCCTTGTGGTTTTTATTCCTATATCCCACTCTGCCCCTGAAGTGGGGAGAATTTAACCTGCTGACTCCAGCATATGTCTGAGCTCTGTGATATGTAATTTGCTCGGCCAATAGGGCGACCCACCTCTCCAGCACGAAAATGGCCCAGCCTACCTCCATGCCCTCCACCTCACCCTGCACCGCCACAACCATGATCAGCAGCAGCTACCACAACTTAAGAAACAGGATTTGGGTTTGGAGCTACAAGAACATTGGGAGTTGGAGCTGCAGGCACAGGTAAGGCTGTAACCCGAGCTGCTTGCAGCTGGAGGTACTTTGTAGTGTTGATTGTGTCCGCAAGCAAACTATCAACTCAAGAGGCTTGTCTTCAGAGTCCTTTTCCTCCTCTTTTTCGTTCATTCATTGTCTAGTGTCACCACTTTTTTGTTCTCAGATACAGCAGGTCTAGAATAAAATTGAACTACAACCAACAAAATACAGAATTAAGTGACAAAGGAAATACTATCTCACAGAAAAACCCACAACAAACAACAATGTTAAACAGACCGTTATGGATGGGTTTTAGTCAGGGCTCATTGCTGGTGCTGCAAAGATATGTGTTTTTGGTTTGCTTAAATAAGTTTTGACTGTGACTCTCTAACCAATATAATTTTAGTTAAACAAATAAAAAATTACACATTATTTGTATTATCTGTCAAGTTCACAAGGAAAGCCAAGTGCAAGAAAGCTTACATCCATCTACTGGAATGTACAGCATGGCTCCTTGTGAAATAATTCATTGAATGGAGCGAGTAACAGTGTGTGGATGACGAAATTGATGCGTGTGGCACCCCTGCCTAATCTAGAATATTTGGCAAGTTGGAACTTCACATTAATGGGATCGGGAAACATTCTCGAGCCAAAAAAAAAAGGACTAAAAAAATCAACTGGGAGACTTACAGCATGGTGCCCTTGCATTTCGTCGTAAGAATAAAGGAGTTCATGCACACCTTCGATGCATTTTGACATGTTTTCGTCCTGTAATTGTTATGATTGTTGCAAGGCAAGGTCAAATTACTACCACAAGTTGTCTGGCAGTCAGAAAAGATCATCGATGAGTTTAATTTTCAATTTTATTTTATGCGAGGATTTGCTTCTCGTGTCCTGGTTCGGCGAACTTTTCAATAGCAACACTTGAGCCCGCAACTAACGTGAACGCTTCATCAAAATTTTCTACTTCACAAAGAAATCACTACAGTACAAGCCTAATACTTCGATGAGAGTTCCACCTGATTCAATTCAAAATCTCCATCCCCAGGTCTTGTGAACACAACTCCCAGAACCCAATAATCATTCATATTCCGCAACATTCGTTAAATGCGCTTTTTATCACCTTTCGGACCCTTGTCACTTTTGGGTGCAGGAGGTTCCTTCCCCGTCTTACCAGCAGGTTTCTAAGACAAAAGCAGTAATCAAGACACACACATAGGTAAGAGGGTGACGTAACTTGCTGGGGTGCACTTGAGTCAGCATGACTTACATTTGTGAGTGTAAGAGTAATCGGCGCCTATGTGGCAGCACAGTTATGACAAGACAATCAGGATAAACAGAGTATCAGACAGGATAATGCCATAGACCCATCATAGACTCACTAAAGTAGTGGGAGTGTTCGTGGGTTTAAGCGTAACTGGTGCTTTCGAGGGAACCTGATCGTGACCAGATGATAGTTAGAGTCAGAGGAAATTCTTAAGTGAAGGATCAATAGTACGAAATGAAAACGGTCAAGATCTCACAGCCGTAGGTTTTTTGCTCGGTGGAGAAGTAGCCGGTGCTTTCGTGGGAGCCTTTTCACAAAAAGGGAGGACTCAAAAATCAGAGACAAGCAACAGAACAACTGAAGTAATGACCAATGGGATAGGAGGAGTTAGGCAACGGTCTCACAGATGTAGGTTTTTTCGTAGGGGGGGAAGTAACCGGTGCTTTCGTGGGACTCTAATCACGACAAGTGAGAATTCAAAGTCAGACATAATTCTTCACAGAACAACAGAATTAATGATCAAAAGTTTTGGAGGAGTTCCGCATTTGTCTCACAGGTACAGGCTTTTTAGTAGGTGAAGAAGTAGCCGGAGCTTTCGTTGGTGACTGTTACAATAGGGGGGGATTCAAAAATCAGAGGTAATTCTTTGAAGGACCACTGAGTACAAGATTAACAGAACAAAATGGTTACAGTGAAGACCTCACAGGAGTAGGTTTTTTAGAGGGTGCTTTTGTGGGAGCCTACTCATTACAGTGAAATTGAAAAAATTAGAAGTCATTCAGCACTCCAAAATTGAAGTAGACAAGAAAGATGATGATCTCACACGACTAGGGATCTTGGTGGGCGGATTAGTAACAGGCTTCTTGGTGGGCTTCGTAAAGTTGCGTGTTTGCAAGAAAATGGAAAATAAACGCGTAAAAATTAAATTGATTGATCGGATCCTGTAATGTGTAGAGGCATTTACTTACGGGAGACGTTGGCACATTTGTTGGGCTCTAAGGAAGGAAGTAGAATTCAGGAAAGGGATTGTTGGTAAGTTGTGCTTTGTACCTTGTGCTTGTAAGATATTGAAGCTTTAGTAAGATCGTGACAAGTAACTTTCTCACAGAAGTGCAAGAGCTCCCCGGCAGTGCTGAAGGAGCAGTGTCACAGCCAACAGGTAAGGGTTAAAACATAAAAATGATACTCTGCACCTGAAAATGGCTTCGCATGTTTCATCAACTCACCTACAACATTGTTCTCGCAGATGTAGTCCCCTAGGCTGCATGACCCCGAATGAGTTCAGGATGAAAAAGGTTTCAAGCTATGAATAAATAGATATAAATTTTGTGTTGCTCAGGAACAAGATAATTTTCACAACGCACCACTTGCAGTCACCGATGAGAGCCTGATTCTCTTCACAGGCCTGTCGTCCGATACTGAGTCAAGAAGCGGGAAGAGTTGGTGGGGGTTAATACAGAGAACTAAAAAAGAGACAACCAATAATTCATTCGTAAGAGTCTTTCGTACCAGCTGTTCAATCCAATATTACCTATGACAACATTTAAGAGGAGACGATTTGTGCAAAACAAGTGTTAATGGTGTAGTGTCCAAGAGCAAATGTGCGCTAGATACTTGCTCACCTTTGTTCGTCCAGCAGGTAAAATATCCAATACAGCTACCATTTGAAATGGTAACGTCATCTTTTGAGAGGTCATGAAAAATGAGAGTGATTGGAACGACATTCTTTTATCTGAGGTGTAGTGAAATGAACTTCAGGCGGACTTACATGAGTACATGCAAGACGAGTGACCTTGACAAGCGTTATTTCCAATGTTGAAAGTCTTATTGTCATCACCTGTTTGGATTCATCGCATGTATGACAGGATTAGAAAGAGAATGATTGGTGGCAATACAGAGACTGGCATCATGCTTACTTACCATACTGATAGCAAGCTGCGTATTCATGACAGCTGTCATTTCCAACCTTTCCTAGTTGCGAGAAACGGATAGAAGTTTTTTAGCTCGTGACAACTGATATGAGAATTACAACTGCTGAAGTGTTTCGGGGCACTTTTGCCTACCTTGCAAATAGGCGCAGGCGTATCCATAGGAATTCTGGGCGCCCTTAATGGAATCGTAAAGGCAACTGCGATCTCCAATAGTAGCTGGCGTTGGAATCACGGTTGGTGACGATAGTTGGAAAACAGAAAGGCATAAAATCTATTTCCTTCTCACCGTCTTTCAGGAAGTAACAGTTTTTGTTTCCGATGCAACTGTTGGCACCAATCTTCGTGTTGCCTGCGAGGTTATAATTTAGTAACAACATTAGATTGAAATTAGAGAATTGGCCCTCGCAAACACATTACCCCTCATGAACTCACTGCTAACACCTACGCAAGCATTTTCACCACAGCAGCTGCCTTCGCCAATGTTGTTGGCGATGAACGTGGCGGTCAGACCAGTACATGCCGAAGCAGGCGTGCATTTGGTGCAGGTGGTCTGCAGCTCACGCTCCACCACTTCGTCGAGAATGCAAATGCCACCTAGAGAGGAGGTTGCGTCCTCAACGCAAATGTACCCGGGCTCACTGCACGCTTGGAGGATACCGGCATCGGCCGCGCTCTCACGCAAATAAGTCTTTTTCGCCACGAAACATTCTTCAGCGGAAGCAGACGAATTGATATCCTGATGCTGGGCTTCAAATTCGTACGCCCATCCGACCGCGGTCGCGGCTGCGCTGGAGCTCAGGAAAGTTTGGGCAGCAGCAAATGCCGTCGTGAGGGTGGCAGAGGGGACGACGAGACGCATGGTATCTGATGTGGAATACTTGTGGTATCTAAAAGAAGATGACAAGACAAAGGTCAGAGATCAATAAAGACCGTCGGCAAACGTTCCGTTTCGAAAACGAAAAACTATGTTGAGAGAAACACGACATGAACGCGAAGCAGTTTGGAGCAATATCGGTATCACAGAAGCATTGACGGAAATCCATCGAACGCCGATGGAAGGCGACTTGCGATGACAAAGTCCAGAGATCAGCCAGTCATCCCTCGCCATTGTCACCCCGCCCTACATTTTTCGCACCGGCATCTTGATCTTGTAGCGGAGAGCCCAGCTGAAGATCGAAGCTTCAGCTGCTCGGTAAGTTTCGAATCAACGTGATACAACAAAAAAAGCGGCATGCTCGCTTGGATCAAACACGGAACATGCCACGCCGAAAGCAATCCAGGACATACACCGAGGTAGTAACAATCCTAGGCTGCCACGGTGGTGACGCCAAAAAGTACGAAAGCAACACACTGGAAATCTGATATAATATGGCAGGCTCACCTCCCGACGAATTATGATAGAGAGGGTTTGTATTGTACCATACGAGATTATTGGTACTGTCGATCGTGCTTCCGTTGGAAAGCACTCCGAGCATGCGGGCTGGGCTTAGGATTCAGGTAGAACGCCGCCGGAAATCGGGCACTTGTTCAAATAAACAACACGGTTAAAAAATTTAGGCATGTGTTTGGGGATAACCGTAGAGCTCCGTATAGGCTGATCAACACAAACAAGAAGGCTTGAAGCCAAAAAAGACAGACAAAAATAATTTTGATCGCCATTCATCGTGTTGAGGTCTTGTCTGGCAGTAGGCAATAATAAAACAAAACTTTGTCCATTTTCCGTTGAAAACAAGGGTCTTGGTCGGGAAGTCCTTAAATCTAATTAGATACTCCGACCTAACTCGTATGACTAGACGCACCATCTGCAAGTTATACAACTGAAAATTCTTTCTTAATTCTATGCCTCGCCCGAACGTGTTTAGTTTTAAGCCTATTGGGCCTTATTCCATTGTAAACGTAAAAATGACGTTTACAGATCCTTGTATTCACAATATATAATATCCCTGTTCCTTTTAATGGTGAACTATTTCACCGTTAGAAAAATGATAATTACAGGTTAGAATTGACTTTGAACCACGTGATGGACTTTGAACCACGAACGACGGGATTTACTATTCCCACGTACGAATACGAATGTACCGGTCGACCCTCAAAATTTGTGGACACGAATTGCCAGATAGTCTGACCGTACTTCGCTACATAGTTGCGTGAGAATTGCTTGTGTGCGAGAATTTTTATATTGCTTCTAGAGCTTCCCATATCTGACATACTTACTCCGTAGAAAACATACCAATTTCTACGGGATGGACTTTGAACCATTTCGTCATTTTTGGCTTGTTATGGCAGTGCAATTGCAGCTGCCGTCCGTCGAAGCTGAGGACCTGTAGAGCTGGACTTAAGCCCTTGAGATAGTCCCTAAGGGTTGTGCAATCTTGGCTGGGTGCCAGGGATTGGATATTGATGTCACACGAGTGGTCAAAGATATCTGACATCATGTGGTTCAAAGTCCATTCTGACTTGTACCTGTTTTTCTAACAGTGAACTATTTCACCGTTAGAAAAATACTAATTACTAAGCCTTAAATATCTTGTACAACTTTTGGAATTTATTTGATTGGTCTGGCTTTCACCTGTAAAATTGACATGAATGAGGCTTAAATATTTTTGGTAGTTTTGATGCCAAGCCAAAATTACCTTTGGGGGGCAAATAAGTTTTATTGTACTTCTACAGGAGTCGCATAGGAATCAAACAGCTAACAGTGAAATAGTTCACTATTAGGATATAGTCAACTATTTCACTGTTAGAAAAGGAACTGGGATATTATAATTAGAAGGGACCATGGTACCATACTGCCCCTACATTCTAAGGTATTGTACCAAAAATATTGCATCGAATAAAGTATTGTACCTCATAGTTCAGAGCAACAAAAAAATTGTATCGTTTCCTTCACAACCACTTACATTGAGGTCACGTAACTGGTCATGGATTTGTATTCATGACTTAAAGATGACTTAAAGATGCTACATGAACACACCTATTCACCATTGTTGTTTCTAGCAATTGGACAATACAAAGACCCACATTCCTTCCCTTAGGAGCAACCTATACTTCCACACAAGAGTGAGAAGGCATGTTAAGAACTCTCTACATTCCAATGGGCCCTTGCGGGGGCCAGGCTCTAGAGTGCTTGGTAGAAAGGGAGATCATGATTCAGTGAAATGCATGGGAGCAGCCTAGCTCCACCCAGGTTCCCTTTCCATCCACACTCTGAAGACTCTCTCTCCACAAGCAGATTGAGTCAAGCAAACAAGGACTTTGGGGGGACCCCAAAGTATAATATGCAAACAAAATGGAAAACTGGGGTGTTAGCCCATCCTTTTTAGAAGATGCTTGAATATTCCAGCATTGCTTTAACAGCAGGCCTTACCAGAATGGAGGAAAGGAGGCTTGCTAGCAAGGTCCAATGCTTCTGGAGTTTGCCACATCCACATACCTGGCAGATAACCTTGCAGGTCCTTAAGTTTGTCTGGAACATTTCTTGCTCAGTCCAGCATTTGAATCCCTTTCCAAACCACTCCACCAATTATGGTCTTGCTAGTTTGCCTGACCAACCATGGCCTGATGAATATAGGTGCATATCTTAGAGTTAAGAACACAGTAACAATCAATGGTTCATACATGCCTTCAGGCCAAACATCCAGGTCACAAACAAAGGAAACAACAGACTGTGTCTTTCTTAAGCTCCTCTTGAGACAAATGTTATATCAATCTAGGCACAACAAACACATGGGGTACATTGGGGTTCATTAGCCTGTCTTCCAAAAAGCATATAGCCGCTAGCCATAATGATTCATAGACAGCTTGACACAATCAGTCTCACTTATCAATTGCAGAGATTGAGTTTCCTTGGTCAAATAACATACAATCTAGGTGCCGCAGCATATCCTCCATCCTCTTGCAGCTGAAAACAGGGTAAAGATCAGAACCAACAAAGGTCTGATTGACTACTACTGACTTTCTCTCAACAGAAAAATGGAGTTGCAATTGTTCACCTTACCTCTTGTTTTGATTCAATGTTATGAATCCCCCACCAAAAAATTGTCTGAGAGCCCATTAGTCAGAGGTTATGTTAGTTAGATAATTAGATAGATAATAAATTCTAGCAGTACAAAGAATCCTCATAAGTGTGCGGTTGTGCAATACAATATAAGTTATAGATATTGTGAGTATAAACATTTGTTTTATGTTGGATAAAGATCATCAGTAAGTAGTCACAAAAATTTCATGTAATCGTATATTTTTTTGATATTGTAAGTTGTATTAGTCTGAAACACGTATGTTACCACAATATCTGAAAATAACTAAATATTGTTATGACCTACTGTACAATATGAATCTGTCTATATTTCAGCAAACATTACATACGTACCTTTCTTATCATTGTAATTTGTGGCCAATCATTTTTCATCTACTCCATTACTCTTTTTGATGCAGCAAAGATCTTCAAAGCTACATTGATTGCTTAATTTGATCTATCCCTATAATATTTTCCCTATTAAGGTTGCCAAGTCGATTCTCCATCACAACAATATAATATCAGTTTCAATCAATTGCAATTCCATTGATCCGTCACAATTGATCGATTCATTGCAATTGATTAGTCACATTCAATCAATCCATCGTGATAGATTTTTCACATTCAATCAATCCATTGCAAATCATTCTGTCAGTCTCCATTGATCCATCGGTTGCAATCAAGCAATCCATGGCAATCAAGCAATCCATGGCAATCAAGCAATCCACGGCATTGAACTATTCACTGTAATTGAGCAATCCATTGCAATTGAGCAATCCATTGCAATCCATTGCAATTGAGCAATCCATTGCAATCAATTGATCCATCACAATCAATTGATCCATCACAATCAAATGATCCATCACAATCAATTGATCCATCACATCAATTGATCCATCACAATCGATTCAACATGATAGATTGATCCATCACAAATCATTCGATTGGTCACAATCAAGCAATCATCATATTTGATCAATTCATCTTGATCCCTCCATCGCAATCAAGCAATCTATTGCAATTGAGGAATCCTTCGTAATCAAACAATCCATTGCAATTCTGAATCCATTGTGATCAAGGGATTTATCACAACCAAGGGTTCCATTGCAATTGGTCTATTGCCCATTGTTTTGTCCTTTGCAAACTGTTGATTCATCTATCCGTCATGGCAAATGCCAACAACCATGCACATCTTGCATGAAATGCCACAAAGACAAAAAGAAATGTTCCCCAATATTCCAATCTTCAGGAACATGCTCCAGTTGCCACATTGTTACGAAAAAGGTATATTCTGTACTTTTGCTCCACCAATTCCTGAGGACAACCCATTCTTCTGTCAAGAACCCTACAAGGAACCAAGTGTAATCAGAGGACCCAGTACTTTCCAATCAAGATTACTTCCGGCAAAATGGAGAAGATTAATTAAAACGTCCGTTGGGAGTGGCGATGCAGATGACAGTGGCCGTGCTGCTCTCTTGCCACCATTTACCATAACTTGTCTCAACTATGACAACATCAATGATGATGAATTCGAAGCTGGGGCAGACAAGAGTAACAGTGCTACTCCTTTGCCTTCAGATTTGTATTCTCCTCAGGAAATGTTCAAAACTGAAGAAGGTTCTGAAGATGGAGATGCAGATGCGAGTGGCCGTGCTACTCCTTTGCCACCTTCTTCTTATTCTAGTAGTGAGATGAGCAATATCTTTGCGCATCCAAAATTCAAGGTTTCTTTTAAAAGTAAACTCAAGATGTGAGGATTATCGTACCTCTATTGTGAGTGTACTTTCATGTTGTATGCTGGAAAACAAGATGTATGTGAAGAGTTGCGTATGCCAAAAGTATTATTCCCAGATCTTTAACATCTTGTGTGTTTCATTCGTCTTAAATCTGTTGGTAACAATTTAATCAACCCTTTACTTTGGTTACATGTATTTCCTATAAATATACTTCAATTATTATTTGTGGGGGTGCTTCAGCTACATGTGTAACATTTAGGTGAGACTTTAATTTGGAAATGAAAGGCCCTGACTGAAAGATATTATTATAGTGCTATTTTCGAACAAGCCTAGTCTCGGCCTATCGGGAGAGTCATTCTCTAGAATCATGACATGATACATCCCATCGCACATAAATTATTTTTGCTGCCCCTCCCAAAAATTTTGTCCTACTAGGTAATCATATCTGCACCATGGACTTTTGCTTCTGTCCAAGTTAAACCCTCCAATCTCAGCGCCCAGAATGAATTTGGCCCTGGCGCTCCCATTGCTGTAAATCTAACAACAACAAGGATGAGGTGCGTCTATTGTGAGGTAACCAAAAACATTTTTGCCATGCATCTCCGCTACTGATTTTTTCAATTAAATTGTTTGGCACAGTCCACCCCACATTGGATATCTCGGCCCCCACGCCTAATTTGGCATCACGGCTCCCATCCCTGCAAAGCCAACAACATTGAGGAATAGGGGTGCCGAGCACAATATAAGCAAAAATGAAGTTCAATTTTTTGTCCTGCTTGTTCATCACTGATTTTGTCAATTAAAGTCTTCGGCACTGTCCACACCACCATGGATATCTCAGCCCCGATGCTAAATTTGGCACCACAACTCCCATTGCTGCAATGCCAACAACAGCAAGGAACAGGAGCGCCGAGAGCAAGAAAATAAAAGATGGAGCTCGACTGTTTTACCATGCTTCATCACCACTGATTTTTCAATTAAATTGTTCTGCACTGTTTGCACCACAGTGGATATCTCAGCCCTCGTGCTGAATTTGACAACTCACCTCCCATCTCCACAAAACCGAGAACAAAAAGGAACAGGAGCATCAAGCGAAAGGGAAGAAAAATAGAGTTCAATATTCACCGCTTGCAAAATTGCTCTTAATAAATCTTATGTCTCTTCAATGATATGAACTTGTCAAATTGAATTATTAAATTAATTATACTTATGCAATCAACTTAAGCGTCCAATGGCAACTTATGCAGGATTCGACAAAAGTTAATTAACTTATGCAGGATCCTGCAAAAGTTAACTAAATTGACCCCATTTTGTCATGTTCTGGTCACTTTCAGTTCGTTCTGATGTGTCAGCTGAATTCCTTGCAAAAAAATGGCGCTAGAGACCACCATAACAACTACGACTATCTTCATCAATCTAGCATAGCCATCTCGTCATCTAACACAGCCATAGCATCTTCGATCAAGAAAGTATGTACCATCTGACAGCTATTGGATGACTACCAATCATCTTTCTTGATTCCTATGCAGATTGGGCCCATTTGTACTGCCCAACATTTCCTCCCTCTCACAAGAGTTTTTGGCAGTGTTGGGATATTGTGCCTGTTTGTGCTAATGAACATTCACTCTCCTTCCAAATCACAAGTGTGGAATCCCATTACTGAAAAGATATGTGTTACGATAGTGCGGTTTAACACTTTGAATATCTTAACTTATGCAAGATCCTGCATAAGTTGTAAAAACAACTTATGCAGGACCTTGCATAAGTTAAGGTACTTTAAGGGGGAGGGTTAATTATCTGTACCATAGAGACAGGGTTATTTTTTACTTGAAGAGAATAAATAGTGAGCTGCTGTAGAAACCAATGTAAAAAACGAAAACAAATCATTGTGTTACCTTTTGCCTCGGGCTTTTTTATTGTTGTAGTGTGAGGAGAATGAAAATGACATCTCAACAATGGCTCTACATTAAACATGTGTGCTGAGATCAGGAACATTGACGGAGGCAACAGCAAAAGTACCATGGTGGTTATTGATGTATGAGGCAAGGGCATCAACTGGGTGGATTTGTTGGCTAACATATTACATAAGAAAGAAATGTTCCTTAAAGAAGCAGAAACTAAGTAAAAGAAGGATTCTCTCTGTCACTCAAGCTGAAGTCTGTCAAATTTACTGAAACCAGTCTCTGAAAGAACATGACAGAAGATTTACAAAAGTTTGGAATGTGCTATTAATTCAATGCAGATTCTACTATAAGTAGGTTCAAGCTTGGCAGGCAAAATAGTTTTTGCTCAAATAATACAACAAATAAAGATCTTCATATAAGTTAATGAAAAAATCTTGTATGGAATATTGGAGATTTTTGAAAGTTGTCATCCTTAAGGTAAAAACATAGAGATGTCAACTTCAATGAACATAAAAACTCCAGGTAACTTCTCCCAGTATCCATGGTGTATTGTGTGTGTATGACTAATTACGTTCACTTTGTTAGTCAACTAACAACGTGTAAGTACACTCACAATATTGCTAAGTCTTTGTTTTAAAACTGATTGCACTTACAATTTTTTACTACTAATGTTAATTCTTTAAGTTATATGTTTTGAACACAACTGCACTCACAGAATTAGGTTTTACTACTGATCATGGGTGTTTACATCAAACTCTGTTTGTGGGACTTCCAGACATCAGATATGGAAATTTTACACCGGCATCATGCCAGATGTTTCTTACTCATTGCCATATTACATTGGTTTGAATGATAGCATGGGGCTTCTATTCTCTTTGCCAAGCTACATCCTCCCCCAAAGTATTGCTCGTGCCAAAATCTGGGGTATCTGCAAAATTGTGAAAAAGGAAACTGTGAATTGTGAAAAAGGAACTGTGATTCACAAGCATGGTATATTATGTGAAAAAATAAGTCAATGTGATCCATTGTATGTATAGGTAGGTAACTATTATGTACTGTATTCTAGGAAATAAGTTGTGTGTGCTATGTCAATACATAGAGTGTAACCGTTTTTTGGTGCCTTGATTTTTTGCAACCGCAGGGTTGAGTGATGTTGCTAGGTTGCACACAATGAAATCATGCAACAGCTTCTCAAACCTATGTTGCAAAAATGGAGGCAATTATGTGGACCCCCATGACTAATGCCAATTCACACCCAACGTGACTATGACCAAGGCTGAGTTGAAGGGCCTCGTGACATAGCCTGTCCAAGTTAAGAAGGACCACCCAACTCTTAGCATCCTGGCAGCCATGAGAGCAGTAAAATTCACTGATGAGATTGTGGCAAAGACTGCACCCTTCAACAAGAAGTCTGTGACTTGGTTTCCCCTCCCACCAAGCCAATAATGAACTACATTCAACGGTGGTTCTTTATAATTGAGAAGTATATGGGGACCAGATGGGAAAGGCAAGCTGATGACTGATGCCCAAGGAGACCTGCGGAGGCAGGTGAGGAGGAATAAGTCACGGTGTCCCTCACACAACAATCATCCAAATCAAAGTCTAGCAATGTGAATGCTTGCTATTCTTCAGTCACAATCAAAAATGGATTCCACTTGATTGTTGATGACTGTCTTTGCTTCACAGACATTGTAAAGTTTTGTGGAAGATAAATTAAACTAAGAAATCCTACAAAATAAAATGAGTTCTTGTGTAAAAGTAATAATTAAATAATTACGGGCTGATTACGCCACAATCAATAGACTTCTTATCTAAAACAAACTATTTTAATTGACTTCAGCAAGTAACCAAATGTATTTTATATCTCCACTACACAAGTAGCAAGCCTACAAAACCCAGCGAAAGTTGATACGATGCCAGTCCTGTCCAATTTTGTTGATTGTTGTGTCTTGCCATTTCTTTCTATGTTACAAATAATAAAGAAACCTTTTTGCTAAGAGATCAAAGGAGGAGAGGAGTGAGTTGGTGGGTAAGTTGGAGAAAATGGAGGAAAAGGAGGACAAAGGAGGTATGTCTCTCCATCTTTGCAGATTTTCATACAAAAATCTCCAGTGCAGCTCAGGAAACAATTTGCATAGAGAAGAGTTGCCATGAGGAATGAGTCAATGCTGCCAAATGAGTAGATAATCAAATTGGCACAACAGGCATTTACCTTAATGAAATCCCCATCCTGCTGTTAGTGATGCTGTGTGGGATTTTTGTAACAAAAATTCGAGTGTAGGAGACTTAAATTTCTTGCTTACAAAACCAAGTGGTTATACTGTAGGAGGGGATGTCATGGTGAGGTCCGTGTTTTAAGATCGGCGATAACTGCTGCCATCTTGGTATGGGAGGCTAAGATGTGTCAGTATCAGATATTCTCATGGTGCGCAAGAATGTGTCAAGATTTTTTGGTGTTTTGTAGAGCCTGGTACACTTATTCTTTTGCCACCAAATGTAATGCGACATAATTCAAATTAAACTGGTATACCCATCCTTCATTGTCTTAATTTCACATACCCTCAAGATGTCCTGGACATGTGTCCTAGGGTGTGTCCAGTGTCTGTGATTTTCCCTTGACATATGTTTTTGCTGACACAACAAAAGATGGTGGCACTTGGGGCTACGTGTCTGTCCAATGACTGCAAGTTTGAGTCCTGTATTTTACCTCCAGAATAGCACATATGATATGCAATTTGCATGTGATGTGTCATTGAATCACATGCCATATATCCACACAAAGAGTTGCTACATATACAGCTAGCATCTACATACTCACAGCATACTAACCACGATGAAAATACTTACCATGACGCTTCATGGATATGGCCGGTGCTCAGTCACAGACTGAAGCTTGACACTCCAATCTCCCTCCCCTCAATGTCAACATCATCAGCTACCAGCATCTAAAAAGAGGTTTGTTATCTTTTCTTTGCCACTTTTTAGAGTCACCACTGCTGACCATTTCTTTCAATTAAATACTCACACCAACTCCATGCAATTTGCCACCCCTCAGTCTGCACACTGAATTCTGACAGCCTCCCCCACTCCTCAACACCAATCACAGCGGGTAACGAGCGGAGGTAAGAAATGTATTCCTTCCACTTCATTTCAATTTTTTGTCATGGCTTCTGACCATTTTTATTTAAATACTTATAAGCATGACTCCACGGGAATTGCCATCCCTCAGTCATCAGACCCCCTGTCCCCCATCCTCTGGGCCAACAGCCTCAGCTACCAGAATGCACAAAGAGGAGGTAAGATTTCTTGTCCTTCCCATTTTGCGAATTCTTTCCTACAAAACCATGTACAACATTTTTCATTTTCAATGAAATACTTAACATGACTCCATGTGAATTGCCACCGCTCAGTCCACAGACTGAAGCTCGCCCAACCCCCTGCCCCTCCCTGCCAAAAACATCAGCTACCAACAGGAACAATGATTTTTTTACAATTTTATTCCTTACCATTGCTTCACCACCACTCAGTTCACAGACTAAAGCCAGCTCGTCAAAACATCAGCTACCAGCAAGAACAATGAGGAGGTAGGTGTGTCTTCCTTCCCCTTTCTACAAATGTTTTTCTACACCATTGCCAAGCATATTTTTCAATTTAATATTTATTAAGGCTCCATGGGGATTGCCGCTGCTCAGTAGCTTAATGCCTTACCTTCCACTAAAATCATCAGCTACCAGCAGGAACAAAGAGGAGGTGAGAGTTCTCTTCATTGCCCATTATACCATTGTTTTCCTACACCATATTTTTTTCAATTAGTTACTTATACCATGGCTTGACGGGAATCACCACTACTCAGTCCACAGACAGAATGTTGATACCCTATCTCTTAATGTTTGAGTTCTGGTTTTCTGGGCTGAACCTTATACTGCTGTTAAACATAAAGAGGTTAAATTTAAAGATAAATTTCAAAGGCATGCATATAATATTGAATGCAACTAAGTATAATGTAATACGGCACCTAGTGTCTCAATGTGAAATACTTTATACTGTATATTTATCTTATGCATGATATAAGTTCAAATGAGACATATGCATTAAATGATAAATGATGAAAGTTGACTTAAACTTAAAAGTTCCATGACTGACATAGGCCAAGAATCAGCCCATTTTTGTACCCATTGGTACAAAAGCCAAAATCATTCTCAGGACTCCCCAGACAGCGAGTCCACTGCCTCTGATCCAAAAAGCAAGGACTCCCCAATACAGGAGGCCACTGCCCTACTCCCAACGGCATGGACTCCCCAACATAAAACTCCATAGCCTCAAACAAGGGAACACCCTTTAAGAAGGGTAAGAGCATAACAATTGTGTGTAGAATCCACACAAATTTCGGTTGCATTGCGAGGATTGGAATTGCAGTTACACCGCCCTTCCATCCTCACAATCGGAGCAAAATATGCTCATAAAATAAAAACTTTGACCCCTGTTGAACCTACCTATAATTTTCGCGTGATATTTTTTGCAACAGCCAGGCTCAAGTCAATGACTAAAATGCAAAAAAATATATTATCTCAAGCCCGTGGTCTCTGGAAGGGTTGATGTTCTCTGTCCTAATTTACCAGTCCCTGTTTCATTTTTGGTTTCTTTGTTTTCATGGCTGGGCCGCATACTGCCTTTAACTATAATTGAGCTGAAAACAGCATTTTACAGGAAAAAACTTTTTGACATCAAAAAAGTATGTCATATAATGGCCTATATAGTGTCTCTTGAAGTATATGCTTTCTATTCAAAATTGAGAAAATTTTTGGTTTGTTTCACACAGGATTGTCCGAGAGCCACTTAGTCATAGTTTAGGTGTAAGATAGATAGTTAAGGAAAGTAACATGCTTATTTTATAAGTGTTGTGACGTCTGACATAATAAAATATACATATATTGTGAGTATACTTACATGTTGTATGTCGGAAAAGAGATTTTTAACATCTCCTGCATTCATTAGTCTTAAGTCTGTTATAACAATTTAATCAACCCTTTACTTTGGTTTCATGTTTTTCCTATAAATATACTTCAATTATTATTTGTGGGGGTGCTTCAGCTTCATGTGTAACATTTATGTGAGACTGTAATTTGGAAATGAAAGGCCCTGACCCCTGACTTAAGGATATTATGACAGTGCCACTTTCCAGCAAGCCTAGTCACGGCCTGTTGGAAAGTCATTATTTAGAATCCTAACATGATACATCCCATCCCATCACACAAACATTATTTTTGCTGTCCCTCCCTTTTTATCCTACTAGGTAATCATATCCGTGCCATGGTTTTCGACAGTTCTTCTTCATTGCATATTTTTCATTTAAATTTCTCTGCTCTGTCTGTGCTACAGCAGATGTCTGAGCCCCCATGCCTAATTTGTCACTACTGCTCCCATCACCGTTAAGCCGACAACAACAAGGAACAGGAGCACCAAGTGCGACTAAGAAAACATGGAGTTCAACTTTTTTACCATGCTTCTTCACCACTGATTTTTCAATTAAAATGTTCTGCACTGTTCGCACACCACTGTGGATATCTCAGCCCCCAGGCTGAATTTGACACCACAGCTCATCTCGGCAAAGCCAACAACAAAAAGGAACAGGGGTGCCTAGGGCAAGGTGCGAAAAATGGAGTTCAATTATTTTGCCATGCTTCTTCATCACTGATTTTTTCAATTGTATTGATTTGCACTGTTTGTGCTGCAGTGGATATCTCAGGCCCCAGGCTGAATTCTGCAAAGCTGCTGAGAGCAAGTAATAGGGCTGCCGAGTGCAAGGTGAGAAAAAATGGAGTTCAATATTCACCACTTGTATATGTTAGGACTCATCCTGGCACCATCCCAGTGCCGGCACTGGGATGCATCAAAGTCCCAGTGCTGGCACTGGGCAAATTTGTCCCAGTACCAACACTGGGACCACAAAAGACATCCAGTGCTGGCACTGGGTTGTGCCAAAAGCCCAATACTGGCACTGGACGCCCAGTGCCAGCACTGGACAATGACCCTTGAACCACCTTGACCCCCATTTCAGCACTAGTCCCCGTTCTGGCACTGGTGCTAGAATGGGGATAATGTTTGTGTCTCCATAATGGCACTGGTGATATGTAGATGGCTATGGTACCCTAACTTTATGGAAACACAACACTAAATAACACACCTGCGTAATTTACTAAGACAATTCTTAAATACAATTTTCAAACACATGGGAATTCAGTAGATATCAGTAGATTTTACCTTAAGTATTAAGTTATTACTTTGAAATTTAATATACTTTCCTAGATGAAATTGACTGGCCACCACACATGATGATGAGATGATGATTGATGTGGACACTGTAGCAGCAAACATCATTAATTTTTAACTTCATAATTTATGGTATGGTTGATTGGATAGTCAATCCCTTTTCATGCCATTACTCCCCCTCTCTCCTCAAGGACAGTTCGGTTTCAACAATGGCTTCAACGGCAGCGTATGTCAGGAGAGCCTCAGGGAGTACGTTCCCCCGTCACTCGTCAAACCATTGACAAAACGTCCATCACGGGGGATAAATCCAATTGGTCCCATTTGTTAGGCCAAAAGCTAGGTAACTTGCGATTCCCAAGGAATCGCAATCCGTTTTTTTTGGCGATTTCAGTTCATGGGTAATTTTGGCTTTGACAAGGAATTGCACTCTGGCCGGGAATATGCAGAACAATTCTTGGGGAACAACCCTATTTCATTTGAATTGTGAGAAATAGGTCATGTTGGTGTCATTTTTGTGTGGTTCTGGCATCAAAACACATTGAACTGTCCATAAGAATGTGGTGTACTAATCCCTCAGTAAAATTGAATCTTTTGGTGGTATCTTTTTGCGCACGTAAGTCACTTTAAACAGACAATTCCTTAGGAATCGTGCATCTTGTCAAAATCTCATTACGACTCCTAAGGAATTGCAACTTTGCGATGCTCCGTCACTTGTTACAATTCCCAAGGTATTGTAATGACCAAGCATGATAAAAATGGAGAATAAGAAACCCCTTCTCAAATGATGCTGATCGTGGTATTTTGATGCCAATTGATCACGTCATCATTCCAATTGATGCCAAACTATTGCCCTTCACAGAAATCCCAGGCTAAACAATGGTTACCGAGGAATTGAAAAGTTGAAAAGTGCAACTACTTGTCAAAGTCAAAATTACTTAGGATTTGTAAACACGATCGCCAATTTTCGCAATTTTTAGCAATCCCAAATTACCTAGCTTGTGGCCTAACACAGTGGTCAACCTCACTCTAACGATCAAGGGCACTGATACGATCGACCGCACCCCTATGATTGATAGTACCCCTACAATCAATTGTACCCCTAAGATCCTTTGCAGCCAATCAATTCCATCCCATTTGACCAACCACACTCTTACAATCGATCGCACTGATAAGATTGATCATTCTTTTATCGATTGCACCCAAACGATTGATTGTGTACCCCTGCGATTGATCACACCCCTAAAATCAGATCCCAGCAGGTGGATTTGACCCAGTTGACCAATCTCAACCTTACACGATCGATCACACCTTTTGGTGGTTCCTGAAAGGGGGCGACTCTGCATCCTCAGATTCAGGACTTGAGAGAGACTTCTCTTCACCTCCTATGTTGTGATCGCACGAGGCATTGTTATTGCAGAGCTGAAATAGCTCTCGCGCAAATACACACGTAGACTTGCACAAAATGAATGGAGTCCTGTACAATCAATCGGGGCAATTGGCAATACTGTATGACGTCATAGACAAAATATTGTGCGCTGTATCAAGAATGTATTGCGATAGGTTTGCGCACTGTATCTGGAATGCATCATGAGGTTTGTGGGCTGTGTCAGCAGTGCATCACAAGGTGGACATGACATAGAGAGTGCATTGAATCGCCAGAATCAACGCACCACATGGAGAGAACACAGCCATCACAGAAACAAGAATCCCCCTTATTTACCTACCTCAGATAGAAACACAACTATCCTATTACCCTAGTACTCAACCTCGTTTGGCCTCAGTTGTAAGTGTCCCCATTTGGACACCAGTCACAGCTCACTCAGAAGTGCCACAATGGGGACAAATTCGCCGAGTGCCAGCACTGGGACTTTGACACATCCCAGTGCCGGCACTGGGACGGTGCCAGGTTGGGTCCCAGCACATATATAGCCCAAAAATTTGAAAGTCTGCCAATTTGGCAGACTTTGACTTCTCACTATATAGCTTTTTTCAAAGTCTGCCACACTGGCAGACTTTGGATTCATACTGACTCCTATACATGTGAGTGTAACATCAGTATCGAAACATTCGCAAAATCGTCTGTCTGTCTTCATTGATAAAAGCATCACCATTCCTGGAATCAATTCATGGGGCCGTAAAATATCTATTTTTGGCATTAGTTTTGGATGGCACAGAGGGCCGAGCTCTTTTTCAAGATAATTTCGATGCGACCTCTTAGCCCAAGGGATTATCATACGAATTTCACATAGGAATTGTCCAAGAAGTCTGCCAGGGGTGGCAGACTTTCAAACCATCGTAGAAATGTACCAGAGCTACGTGAAAGTTTGCCAAATTGGCAGACTTTTAGAAATAATTGTGACATTTAGAGATATTTTTAAAAGTATCTTCTTACATTTGCCGGTTCCTCATCAGGGATCCTTCTTGGTATCCTGCCACCTCCTGCCACCATCATTCAAGCAGATTCAAGCCCCATGAAGCCCATCAAGCCCCAATAAGAACAATCGCATCATTCAAAAAATGTCTTCAAAGGAAAAAGTTCTGCGAACTCTCACATCTATCTCATCGATCACCAACCACCACAATACGGCCATTGAAACAATGACACCAGCCAACGACGCTTCCCGCCCATAACAACTGTACACATCGGCCACAAAACCAAAAAAACACACCACCATGACATCCTCCATCCTCCACCGCACCAAACCCCTCCTCCAAAGATCCACCGCCCACTCGGCCCCCTGGCTCCACCACAGCCCCACCAACTCAGTCCCCACCATCAAAAACTTCATCCAAGGCCGCTTCGTCCCCTCCCCAGCCTCCCTCGACCAAATCCACCTCTACGACCCCTCCACGAACCACCACCTAGCCAACGTCCCCCGCTCTTCTCCCACCGACGCCATTCACGCCGCCTCCGCCGCCTTCCCCTCGTGGTCGAGCACGCCTCCGCAAATACGACAGCGATTCCTGTTGGAATATGCGCATGTGTTGCATGGGAAGGAGACGAGGGAGGAAATCGCTCATTGGATTACGTTGGAGATGGGGAAGACGAGTTTGGATGCCATGGGGGATGTTTGGAGGGGGTTGGAGGTTGTGGAGGCCAGTTGTCGTGCGGGGGTGGAGATGTTGGTGAGTTGGTTGGTTTTTTATGTCATTGTTTTTGTTGTATTCTTTTCATTTGACTCTTGATGATTCACCTTGCTCTGTGGATTATTAATTTGTCAAATCACGTTGCATAATATTGACCATATCAACATTATTTTTGTCGATTTCTGTTTCAGGGAGATTCCATGTTAAATTTATCAAATGGACTGGATACCATTTCATATCGTGTTCCGTTGGTGAGTGTTTGGTCCTATCTACTGTAACGACTTCACCATGTTACATCATACACCAGTTAATCAATTCAATTTTAGAGACATTGTCACTGAAACCATTAGTTTGATGTCTCCTCTTTCTGAAACAGGGAGTCTGTGCCGGCATTGGTATGTTGCAATAAACTGATCACCCATCTTGTACACTGACACAATCCAGCCTTCATCCACTGCATTCACACTCAAAAACCTACTAAACAGCACCATTCAACTTCCCGGCCATGATCCCCCTATGGATGTTCCCCCTCGCCCTTGCCACGGGAAACACTTACGTACTGAAACCCACCGAAAAGGCACCCTCGGCGGCATTGCTCTTGGCAAAGATTCTACATGATATAGGGTTGCCGCCCGGTGTACTCAATGTTGTCAATGGAGGGAAAGAGTGTGTCGATGAAATCTTGACTCATCCCGATGTCAAGGCGGTTAGTTTTGTGGGATCCAATGCTGCCGGTGAATATATTCATGAAGTTGGTGAGTGTAGTGTTGTTGGTTTTGTTGACGAGCTATTTACCAAAAACAAAAGTGTTGACAGGTGAATGCATCATTGGATATAATTCATGTCTTATATTGTCATGGTTTGCATGGTATACGCAGGAAGCAAACATGGGAAACGAGTGCAAGCCAACTTGGGTGCGAAGAATCATGCCACTGTCATGATGAACGATGCCGATCGAAATTCGACTGTTAAGGCACTTGTGGGCGCGGCGTTTGGTGCAGCGGGACAGAGGTGTATGGCTTTGAGTGTTGTGATTTTGGTCGGTGATGTGGCGGAGGCTAGGGTTTGGGTGGAAGAGATGGCATGTGAGGCGAGGAAGTTAAAGGTTGGGAATGGGTTTGTGGATGGCGTGGACGTTGGTGAGTTGAGGTTTGGCATGGTGATGGTTATATTCATGTCTTGATCATTATTTGTTAGCTGAATCTGTGGTTTGTTCCGTCCTCGAAGGACCGTTGATTAGTAAAGACGCCAAATCAAGGGCGGAGGCTATCATTCAACAAAGCATTGATCAAGGTGCAACCTGTGTCCTGGATGGAAGAGGAGTAGTTGTAGAGGGATATGAACTAGGAAACTTCATCGGACCAACAATCATCAATCTCAATGAACATTCACACGTACAATCGAACGAAATCATAACAAACCCAGCGTACACCGAAGAGATCTTTGGTCCCGTACTTACGGTATTGACTGTGCCTACATTAGATGATGCAATCCAACTGACAAACCGGAACCCTTACGGCAACGGATGTGCCATCTTTACTTCATCGGGAGCAGCGGCGAGGAAGTATCAGTTTGAAATCGAGGCTGGCCAAATAGGAATCAATGTTCCAATCCCCGTACCGCTGCCATTCTTTTCGTTTACGGGGAATAAAGGGTCCATCCGTGGCGATGTCAACTTTTACGGAAAATCGGGCGTCAATTTCTTTACACAATTGAAGACTGTGACCAGTAACTGGCAGTACGGGAAGGGTGGAGACTTGGGAGGGACCGTGATGCCAGTGTTAGGAAAGAAATAGTAGGGGACTTCATTTACTGAAACCGCTATTCATCATCATAAAGTTTGAAGCAACCGCAATTACATCCATGTGAAAATAGAAATCAATTCCTAGTCAAGACGATTGGACTCTGCAATGCAAGTTGTATAATTTTGTTAAAATAAGCACATGTTATAAAACAACCCTCCATGCAATGCTAATAATGAAGTGTCATTTCATAAAATAACAGAGAAAGGTTGATCTCATTCAGTCAAAGTAAACCAATTTACAGATTGTGTCAGGTTGTGGATCTATTGGTTTCAACATAAGTATACATTACAGTTCCTTCACTCTCATGCCATTCATCTTCTGCGCCTCAGAAAACGGGGTCAGATATATGGAACCTGTCTGACGAACTAACTTGTTTCGTCAGAGATGGCATCTGGTTTAAACATTGTGAATTGGTTGTGGAGGTGAGATGAAAGCTTATGCATTGCAGAGATAAGGGATGTGTGGTTGCAAAGATATTTCATGATTTAATTGCAAATTTCAACACGTTGAACTACTGGTTTCCATTTTATCTTGCAGGAGAAAAATGGAGCTATTTGGCATCCCAGAAAAGCTGAGAGGTCATATGCATAAAGTTGGATAACTCTGAAATCAAGATGCAAGTGATAAAATAATGGTGTTAGTATTCATGGGTTCATTGCAGCCAGGTAGACTGTAAGATTTCCTCCTTGGCCAAAGTATGGACAATATATGGGCAAATAGAAAAATCAGTGTAAATTGATCAAGTTACATCATTTTTGACAAGGTACAGACAAGGTGAGGCAGATTTACACTTCACTTTTTAAATCCTTTTTTCATAACATGAAAATTATTCATATAATAATGTTAATTTCAGGCAAAAAAATATTGGAAGCATCAAAAATGTTTACAAAGTAATAGACTATTTACAATTTTTCACAAAAACCACTTCATACCAAAGTCCCCCATACACAGCAATTTTGAATGCATCACCCTACCTTATATTTTCAGTTTTTCTGTCATGAGAATTATCATAAATTTGAAAACCAAAAGTGTTCTCAAATTAGTTTTGAAACAATAACTAAAGGCGTTACACAGTGGATGTGTCCCAAAGTTCTATGCACCCATGCAAAACACCACACACATTCATCCCACTGACACTGACATGCCAACTACTGCACGAAAACTTATAAAATAAAAATCTAACAATGACTTGCCATCTTTGGCATCTGGACTTCCATTGACCACACACAACTTGATTGCATTTGCATTGCCAATGCAAGCAACAGAAATGGAATGACATCTCTCTCTCTCTCTCTCTCTCTCTCTCTCTCTCTCTCTCTCTCTCTCTCTCTCTCTCTCTCTCTCTCTCTCTCTCTCTCTCTCTCTCTCCCTCCCACCCTACATTATTGTTGCCTTTGCTGCAATACAAGTTGTTTTGTCCGTTCTCAAAATTCCTAGGTGTGATGCACACATTCCCATGTGATATATCACATATCCATTTTCAGAGAAAAAAAACACAGAGAAAGAGGAAGTCCACAACACCTGGCAATCTACCAACCACACTCACCAACAATGACATATGAAATCAATATAACCCATTGCACCACAAGGAAACCAAGGTCCAGAAGGGACAACACTTCTAAGCATGCTTGAAGCAACACCTCCAAAATTATCATAATGGTACATCAGGAGTAGTATCTGGAAAGAGGCTGATAGAATTTGTCTTCACAACCAGAAAGAAGAAAATGAGTTGCACCACCATGGTTATAATTCATATTAAAGTGATGAAAGTTGTGATACCAAGTTTTCAATAAAATGAGTCATAATATCACAAATATTCAAAATTTGATTAGCTTGTAGCTTGCTTAAAAAGTCTGCAGTTGTTGAAGTTGAAGGGATGATCAAGGCTAAACAATTGAAGGTGCAGATGAATTTTGAGCACAAACAGAAATTAGAAACTGAATACATGAGGTTAAGTTGAATGTAACTAGCAAGTGGTATTTGCAATAAATAAGAACCACAATCAGGTATTGCCTTGGCTGCAATATTAAGTCTCCATCAATCAACATTTATACGTTGAACAAAACATCAAACTGTGTGTCATATGGTGTGCAAGAACATCAACTGACCATGCAATTAGGACATACTTTGCAAAAGATGGCAATTCTGTTAAGTTTCTCAGGATCTGATGTCAAGGAAAATCATGAACATATGACATTGAAATTCTTCAACAGTGTTCATAAAATTTGATGTTTTCATTTCAGATGTGTAAATGCCAAGAACTGACCCCCCTCAAGACAGTGATGATGTAAAATGCTTAGAAAGGCAAAGTTGCAGTAATATATGTGCTTGCCTTTGTTAAATTTGCACACATGTCAATCTAGCCAGGGTAGATATTTCTGGTAACAAAAATTGCTGCACAGGGGAATCAAAAATATACTACTAATTGCACCACACCAAGCATGGCACTGATTGCTATGGCTGTTATGTGGTAGGGACAATGCTGATGGACTGACATTATGCTTTGCGTGGGAGACCAAGATGTGTTGGGTGGTGTAACTTCTTATGGCGCTGGTGTCTGTTTACTTTACATCATCACCTAATCACAACTGCACACTCCAGCGCTCAGGTGTAGCACTCCCGAGTAGAACCCAAGTGAACCCTGTACCCTAGTGAACCTAAGTGCACCTGGATGCACCCTGGCCCACCTCCGAGGACACAGAGTCACAACTGAGCGAACCAAAACAAGCATGAGTCAAAGAAACAGACTAATTTCAATTTTTCTATTATTCCCATAAACTCCAGAGGGACTCCAAATAACTCTGAGTCAGTGGTTTTCTAGGATGTTGCAGTTGCATGAAAAGCTGCATCGAACAGAGCTGGTGGCACCCAAGACATGATCTTACCATTACCTGAGTGAGACTTAGTTATAATGACGGGGAGTGGAGGATCAAACCCTTTGGGCAGCTAATTGACAAGACAAAATTGATGGAAAGTGATGAACAATGGACGGAATTGTGTGATGTAGTGTGGATATCTGTGCTATAAATGATCGCAAAATGTTTTTGGAAGCCAGTGACGACAGTTGCCATAAGTGGGGGTATCAACCTCGAACCTCTGTATTTGCTAGTTTCAGATGGCAAAATACAACTAGGCTAAGCTGAGGCCATGGGCCTGCATCACCTCAGGCCTACTTGGAACTTGCCTCAAGCTTTCTATCACGCTCAATGGTGATGGTGGCAGGGACATGGCACAGGACCCAGGGGTTAGCGGATCCGTTCTACACGTGGAAGCAAAGAATCCCTTTGACCCCAATACCTAGGAATTGATTCAATCATTCAACAAGAATCAGTAAACACATGTTGACAGTTAAAGGTAAATGTTTTGATGCACCGACTCTTTTGCGTTTTTCCAGAAGACCACCGTCCCTCCACTACCCGAGGACGAAACACCGGATGACCATGACGTCCGCCGCCATCTAATTTCCCACCACGGCAGGACAATAACAGAACAAGGATCACACAAAACATGTCAAAATTCCCGCCATTTCACGTCCTGCTCTTAATACTAGCGACGGCATCGTCAACACAGGCGAGGATCCCTCTATCTCGACTGACGCCAAATTATGCCCTCTCCTCGAACGCAGAGCGGCACTCATTGTCATCACTATCGCGATCGAGACATTCCTTGTTTGGCGTAATTCCCATTGTTCGCGGTGGAGATCTCGATCTCGATGAAGAAGAGAGTGACGCCGATGTCAACGAATCGTCCGACGAAGAAAGCGAGCTTGACGTAAATGATGATGATATTGATGAAGAAGTAGTCGAAGCCAAAGCCGAATATCAAGATGAAGTCGACGACGAAGAAGAATCGGCAGAGGAGGAAGACAATGCCGAAGATTCCTCGTCCGCATCAACATTGGGACCGGTGAAACTCACGATAAAAACAAATCTGCAATGTCCCATTTCGGATCAATGTTTGGAATTTACCGCTTCTGGGAAACGCACCGTGGCTAGTTTGAAGCAGGGTTAGTTTTGACTTGAGAGATTGTGCTTGATTTTGTTGCGTATTGATGGATTTTTGATGTGTAGTTGTTCGTTTTCATGTTTCGATTCCATTGTCTGTGTGTTGTGGTATGAATTCGGCAGCTTCTTATATTGCGGGTCTGAATCTCACCACTGCAACCTTTTTCTCTCCTCTCATACTTGGTTGTCATTCAACAATCTGCACAAATTCATCTCAACATTTGACAAAAAATTGATCATGATTCTCATCATAACATCAAAGCCATCTCCAAAACAATGAGAGGCCGACCACCCCAATCCATCCTCCTCCTCAAACACGCCGGACGGACCCTCACCGACGATGAAACCGTGTCCGAAATTCTTGCCGAAGTAGACGAAGATGACGACGACGACGACGACGAACAAGACACCATTGGAGAAGACGATTACACCAAACTCAAATTAACATTGGATATATTACCCCCCATCGATCCGAAATTTGGGCTGGAATTAAAGGAAAAGGCCGAAAAGATGAGCACCAAAGATTTATTGGAGGCGTATTGTTTGAATGCCGTAGGGATGAGGTACGGGATGGAATTGGGAGAGGGAGAGATGGAGGAGTATGAACGGTGGTTGTCGAAGGATCACGATGATGGTGAAGTTGAGGGGAACGCTGAAATTGGAGAACAGACAGAAGAAGGAAGAAAGAATACTGATGGAACGAATCAATCGCTACACATTCGCAAACGAGCGGCATTATTACGAAAGCAAATGGAGAGATCGTTGTCGGAAGAAACACTCCGGTTGATCGAGGAGGAACACGAACGAGTTCAGGCCTATTTGAAGGAGGGAAATGAGCATCATGCATTGTCTTCGGAGGTGGTATATGGACTTGTGCCCGAGGCGGCTTTAACACAACAACGGAGAAAGGGTCGGGCGTTGAAAGGTGGGGCGACGATGAATATTAAAAGGGTTTTACAAAGGAATATGAATGTGGTAAGTAAAAGTGTTTAGTAGTGCGGTTGTGTCGATCGAGCATCAGAAAGATATAGCATCGTGCGAGTCTATGCATTGCTTACTCTCAACTTTGACTGCCCTTATCCCTCACTAACTCGATCCACTTTTAGAACTGGGCAGACACCACCCGCAACTCTCTCCTCTTCCTTTTCTTTGGATATTTCGGCGGGCGCAACTCCTTCTCTCGAACATTCTTACTCCTTTCAGCACCTCTCTGCTTCTTCATACAAACACGTCCCGTGAAGGTGGCAATCAAACAATTGTTTTACGCTATTGGGGAACCACCGGGCATACTGTTGAGTTTGTTGCCGGCACCGCAGCAAGTGATTATGAGTTTGGATTATGCCGGTGTAATGAGGGGGTTGTATGGGGAAGATGTCGTGAAGGGAGAGAGTTGGTATGAGGATGCAGAGATTCAGAGCGAGGACGAGGAAGAAGAGCATGATGAATACGATGAGGAAGAGAAGGATGAGTATGATTCTGACGATGAATATTGAGTGTTAGTCCAAATAAAATAAGGGAATGCTCACACGGAGCAAACACGGGACGCCAGTTTTTCAAATGATGAATTACGATGAAACGAATCATCAACCTCTATGTACTATGTTCACAAAGAACAAGTTGATGTCAATATATGTGCAACTTGTGACTTAAAGGCTCGCAGTACTTGACATAAGCTCCATATTGGACCAAACGTGACTTACCCATGAGTTACTGCGAGGATATACTGTTTACATCTCTGCCAAAGGTCTTGTATTTCGTTACGTCAAGGGTGCGTGGTGTTGGATGATCAATCAACTTCGTAAACCAGCTTCGACCGCCAAGGCCCCGCGGCAATTTTCCTTCCTTCACGGAGTGCCATACGACATTGAATAAGAAAAACACCAGCCATCGGCCCACCAGTGAAAACATCAGACTTCGGAGTATTTTATCGCGTCTCGTCACACTTCGGCACTGTAGCTACGTTTATGCTATCTTGAAGTATTTATCTGAACGCAATGACAAATTCAGAGATGATTCAGTTATTATTTTTGATATAACTCGAACATCTTTCTGGCAAAGACTTGGTTCAGGACAAACGAGAAGTCATATCAAACTGCCAATCAAATCCATGCATCAATTTAAATGCGCAAAATGAATTTTCACCTCATGCTACCTCAACAAAGCAAAAGAACGTGAACGCAAGTGCAATGCGCATATTCTCCCCTCTGGTACATTTACTACCACTTCATTTATCTAGTCCAGTAGTCATATTCATATGGATCATAATCAGAATAGTCATACCCCCAATCTTCTTGGTATAGCTCGTCATCGTAGTCATACGAATCGTAGTCCAAGTAGTCCTCTTCCGAATCTTCGTCATATGGCTCATCGTCATATTCGTAGGAATCATCATAATCCGAGTAGTACATTCCAGAATCTTCCTCATATGGTTCATAGCTGTCTTCATAATCATAATACTCCGATCCGTCACTTCTCGATGCAATGCAATTCCGAGTCGACTTAAGGTAAAAACATTCGGATTGTTGTTGACATTTTCTTCGGGATAGACCGGAGCATTCGACGACGTTGCTCTGCCCCGATGGATAACACGATTCATAATAACTATCGTAGTAGCACATGGGATTTCGTTTGCATTTTCGTTTGGATAGATCGTAGCATTCGTCGCCGTAGTCATATCCTGTGTCAAGAGATGCTTGATTGTGAATGAAAAAGTTTCTTGAAACGATGGGATATCATGTATAATGTACACTAGACTGACCAGAAGTCGACATCGCGAGACTCAAAGCCATGAGCATAAATAAAACTTTGTTCATCATGGTTTTGTTTGAGATAATAATAGATGACGAAATGATGTATGAAATACTGTTTCTTGTTCGATTGCTTTTGTTTTTGTTATTGTGTTGGAAGGAGTTATTTTTTTATAAGCACCTCACTTCGCTAAGATCTGTACCGGGCGGTCGACTCGGATTGGACTTGTTGGAAACAACGCGAACACTGAAGAACTTGGTCATGTGAGAGCAAGACCACGATCACAAAAGTTAAAATGAAACAATTCTTAACAAATGAATGTGTCATTTGAATGCGAAGTCCATTTCTGTCCTTTCTCCACCTGGATATATTGTGGAGGCCTAGGAAGTGACACGCCCCTTTTCTCAACGGACGCCCCGCAGAAAAAAAATTTTTGTCCGCCAGAAGAGATCCAAAATCTCCAAAACCCCTCCACCATGGCCGCCGAAGCCGTTTTTCGACCGCAACTCAACAACCAACCGGAGTTTTGAAGATCGGATTTTTTGCTGGATAGCGCCGGACTCACCGGATGCAACAATACCCTACTCGGGTCCAGAGCACCAATACTGGCTCTACGAAAAATTGTAGACTAAGTCGGCGATTTTGGACTCGGACGACCACCCGCACTTCCCTTCACGTCGTCGTCCCCAACAATCAACCGCCGCCAACCAAAATAAGCCATGCCGCCCTATTAATCTTTCGTAAAACAGCGCGATGTATTTTATGATCAAGAAGCAAGAGATGAAATATTTCAGGTCAACGAACAAACATGAGAAGTAAAAAGAAGCTGTCAACTTTGATGCCTGCTCCTTCAAACCATCACGCAACAATCAACCATTTAAAAGTTGGATGAAAACAACAACAAAGCAATTCACGGCATTGAACAGAACTTTCGATTGATCCTTTTTTCAAATCAAAGGATTTTTCTATTTATTGCATCAGTTATCTAATTTTTAGTAATTCAAGTGTCATCTCAACAGTGATAATGGTTATTTGATACAATCATTATCATATTAATGTAATTATTCTTATGCTGTTGATTGTTGACTCGTTAATTGCTTTGTTGTTGTTTTCATCCAACTTTTAAATGGTTGATTGTTGCGTGATGGTTTGAAGGAGCAGGCATCAAAGTTGACAGCTTCTTTTTACTTCTCATGTTTGTTCGTTGACCTGAAATATTTCATCTCTTGCTTCTTGATCATAAAATACATCGCGCTGTTTTACGAAAGATTAATAGGGCGGCATGGCTTATTTTGGTTGGCGGCGGTTGATTGTTGGGGACGACGACGTGAAGGGAAGTGCGGGTGGTCGTCCGAGTCCAAAATCGCCGACTTAGTCTACAATTTTTCGTAGAGCCAGTATTGGTGCTCTGGACCCGAGTAGGGTATTGTTGCATCCGGTGAGTCCGGCGCTATCCAGCAAAAAAATCCGATCTTCAAAACTCCGGTTGGTTGTTGAGTTGCGGTCGAAAAACGGCTTCGGCGGCCATGGTGGAGGGGTTTTGGAGATTTTGGATCTCTTCTGGCGGACAAAAAAAAAATTTTTCTGCAGGGCGTCCGTTGAGAAAAGGGGCGTGTCACTTCCTAGGCCTCCACAATACCGAACATTTTATACTAGACGTACGATATTGTACCACCACGTATTGTACAGGACTCAGGCCAGGGTGGCTCGATCATGTCTCAAATACAGTGCATTGTACAACAAGTGTACAATAGCAGGATGTCGAAAGCAGAACACGAGCAATTCAACGGCATCGAAACGGCATCGAAACGGCATCGAAACGGCATCGACACTAAAGGAGAGCAAAGATCAAACGCGTAGTGCCTACTGTGCCTACCACCCATCCACGACAGTCAGCCGCATGATCAAGGTCACAGGTCAAAACCACACTGACAAAGATCATGATGTCCTCCGAAATAACCATCACCTACCTCAACATCATTCTCTACGCCCTAAGCTACCAACTCCAACGCCCCATCGAACCATTCCTCGTCCGCTCCCTCATTCACAAACATTCCAACAATTCCCATTCAGACAATGAAGAATCCACCTCCAACCAAACCTACGGACGCCTCACATCCTTCTTCTCCCTCATTCAAACCATCGGCTCCCCCCTCGTGGGCATGCTCCTCGATCGCATCGGACCACGTCGCACCTCCATTTTGGTGTATACCGCCAGCGCAGGCAGTTATTGGTTGTTGGCGCAGGCCACTTCGCCCATGGGGTTGTATGCCAGCAAGGTGCCGACGTTGTTCCAACATGCGTTTCTGGTGGGGCAGGCGACGGTTTCTTGTTCGTTCGAGGATGACGACGACGACGAAGATGTATCATCGGCGCGGAGGGCAGCGGCATTGGGACGAATGACCACGGCGTATACCATCGGAGCGACGATTGGACCGGCGTTGGGTGGATATTTGGCATCTACGGATTTGTATGCGGGGGCACGATTGGCTGTGGGGGGGTCTTTGTTGTCGGTGCTATTGTCCATGATTTATTTGAAGGATCATCGTGGCAGGAATCTGAGGGATACACGCAACAATGCGCCTTGTTCCAAAGGTGACGATTCAGAGCAACAAGAGGCAAATCAACACGACCACTCCACATTTCTTCAATCTGTGAAACATACGCTATCCTTCCTTCACCATCCCAAACTCGGTCCTCTCCTATTCATGAAACTAATCAACGGAATATCATCCTCGGCATTCACCACCATCCTTCCCTTAATACTCACCAATCAACTCCAATTCTCCCCGTCCAACTTGGGATATTTTATGAGCATCTCCTCCATGAGCGTTGCCGTCTTTGCCGCAGTGGGCATTTCACCCGCCATGTCCTTCTTTGGAAACTATCCCGATCGATTGGCATTTTGGGGAATGGGTTGCCGGGTCGTGTCACTCCTTACATTTGGTGTATTGGTTTCACAGACTCTCTCCGTCAACCATTTGCCAGGGGAGGACTCGGACGTGTCATCCAACGCAGGTGGACTTGTTCTTGTTCTAACCTTGGCATGCGTTGTCATTTCTCTCGCGTCTCATGTGCACGCCACGTCGTTGACGACTCTCACGACTGGATCGGTACCATCTCATGATCGCGGGACGATATTGGGATTGGAACATGGGATATTTTCCATGGCACGAATTGTGGGTCCTCCATTGGGTACGGCGTTATTGTCTCGTCCTTCTTGGTTTGGTAGTCGTGGTAATGTGACGATTTGGGGCGTGGTGGTGATGTGCGTGGGAATGGATTTTGTGGTCATGATGTTGCTAAGGGTTTGGTCGATGCGTCAATATGCAAGGATGAAGGGAGGAGTGGAGGTGTATAATGAAGAATTGTCCAAGGGTTTGGCCAAGGAAAGAAATGATCACGAGCATAGTGATTAGATGCAGCAGGGATGTTACCTTTTCTGGCCGTGTCATAATCAATGTCATCCTGTCCAGTCCGGCGACATTTCCAATCAATTGCAACCAGATGACGGACAATCATGTTCTAGAATCAATTTCAAAGTTCGAGCTGTATTGCACAATTTGATTTGTACACAATATCAACATCTTGTACAATCAACTTTCAAACACCGGATGGAGCACAGTTTTTCCTATCGAATGAGTGTAGAGACTGAGAGTGTACAATACATTCCTCACATTGGAAAATTTATGGAAGGAGTTGTGATGAACACCACTTTGTCGAGCAGTCTGGCTCGTGTGACCACTTCATGGCATTTGTCTTGATCAATAATTGGCATTTGTGTCCTTGATGATGTATTCTGTATCATTGCTCAGAATTGCCTCGACTGTGACCTACACAGTGACCTAGGTAGAATAAAGAAAATGCTACATTTGTTGTGCTCATGCCAAACATAATATTTAAGAATTGAGAATTTTCGATAAAAATAAAGCGATTCCTGCAAGTCTCACGTATTATAGTTTTAGTTTAATGATTACGAGAATTTTTCTAAATCGAAATTTGGATCTTGCCCCATCAACTATTGTTTCTTGTAGTGTGTATGGTACGGTACGGTGCCGTACAATACCAAGCGTACCCTACTCCCCACCTACTGCCTACTATATCTTCTTGACGCGCCACAACTGAAGCACGAGCCTGCGAGACAACAACCACACTACCATACCATATTTTCTTTTCATTCCATTCGAGGACCAAGCAGGCGAAAACAATAACTCTTCACCACCAACACCACCATCAACACGAACCATTCCAATCCAACGAAAAGAATCAACGCAGTCAAGACAACATGGCCAACTCATCACGAAGGACACGCCGTCGACCCGCCCGCGGTGACGCCGCTCCGGCAGTCCCGGCGGCAGTCCATGGCGCTGCCCCCTCGGACACCATTGATTTAACCTCGAGGTAGGTCTGACGCACCGATCATTTGTTTGTTTTTTGTTTGTGTGATTTGAATTTCATTCTTGATCAGGCGTGTGGACGTGCGACTCGAAAAAATGATTCGTGAGAGAGGCGCTTCTTTTACTTCTGTCGATGGATTTGTTGGTGTTTTGGGGCAAATCAAGAAATTGAACTCACAGCAGCACCGAATCATGGTGGACGTCTGGAATTGGGAGGGTAGCGTATGCTTCGTGCATGACACTTGTTTCGTTGTATTAAATTTCGATTCTCTTGACTGCTCCAACTGCGATCTTCATGGGCATTCATTTCGTTTTGAATCTAGAAGAAAAGGTTGCTGGGTCTTGAAGCACATTTTGGTTGATTCGAGATTGTTATCCATCCTCTCATCCTCTTGAATTCCTTTTCAAATAATGTCATGTCAACGACAATCATCCACCTCATCTCCTGCCTTGCATACCCCCAAACATATTGCCCACAGAGATCACTGTTCCGATTCCGACGACACCAAAGACAAAAAAGCCAAAAAGTCCCCCGGCGGCGCTGGCAACAGCAATCCCACCAAAAAGGAAACGACAAAGCGCACGAAAAAGGCCACCACGGCGGGAAAAGATGCCAAATCCACCACATCGAATGCCACACCGACCACTGCCTCCACCGCCGCACTCTCGGCCATCCTACCCCATTCGGTTTCCGACGATCCCTCCTCCCTCCTCTGCCATTTATTGGTACAAATCCAATCGCTTGCGAATAGTAAGAAACGATGTACGGATGCCTTGAGGGCATTGAAGGATGGGAAGAATGTGGCTTCGCCGTTTTTGGCCTTGGAGGGAGACGGCGACGACGACGTGGAGGAGGAGGAGGAGGAGGAGGGGGAAGAGTGATGATGCGGTGGTGACGAGGAAGGAGAAGGAGGAGGTTGCCGTGGCAGCGGCAGCTTCAACAGTCACATCCACATCCACAACGGCAGCAGCAGCAGCAGCAGCAGGTTCTAAGGGATCTCCTCGTGGAAAGAAACGAACTAGAAGCACGGACAAAAAGAAGAAAAGGGGGACAACGTCTCTCGAGGCATTCAGCTTCGAGGGAGACATGGACGTAGATGGAAATCCTAGCATCAACAACAACAACCCTGCCATTGACGACATGCAATCTGCGCGTATTCGCGATGCGCACCTCATCATGGCCACAACGCAAGCCATCAACGTTCTCGTTTCCCACTTGAAAGATCACAGTACGGACGAACCCGGACAAGAAGCCAAACACGCAGCGCTGGTACTCGCGGCACTGTCCCACCATCTCATGACGTCCTTGCTCAACGATAAATCCATGCTCGAAAGCATCACAAAGTCATCTCAATACTCTGCATCGCATTCCAGTTCCACGGGAATATTGTCTTTGGGCTCGGGGTTTTGGGGCGGGATCGGCGACGAAGATGCCGCGATGGAGGGGAACGACGAATCGATGGCGGGTGCATCGCGCGGACACGGACGCGGGAGCGGAGCGAGGGCGACCACCTTGGCTTCCATGACGGAACTGGCGGCGCAGCAAAAGTTGGAGCGAAAGAGGAAGATGGTTGTTTCGTATGCCAAGGCTGTGGCGGGGAAAGCCATGACTAGTTGTGTTATGGGAGCTTTGTTTGCTCTGGAGACTTTGGGGCATTTGAGTTTGGAAGACGAGGACGAGTCGATGGTTCGAGATGAGGGAGGAGGGGAGCAGAAGGTGGAATACATTCTCTTGAGGAGAGGCGTGTGGACTTCCTTGCTAGCATTGGAAATGGCGTTTCAGTTCAATAATCGTCCCAAGCTCCTCATGACTTCATCGGTGTCAATGTGTTCTTTGGGGCCCACTTCCTCGGGTGGAACGACCGGGTCTAGTTATACTGCTGGGATGCTGGATTTTGATGGAGTGATGTCTGCCGTCATGGGAGGGTTGACTGCATCCTCTGCCAGCGCCACGGGAGGTACTAGCGCCGTCAATTCTTCACTGTCTTTTATCCACACTCACATGGTGATGGGTGCCAATACTACTGCAATGTGGAATAGATTTGTTCAGCGTATTATGTTTGATTACAAGTTGGGGTTTCAGCAGAAAGAAATCTCAACGGATAATGTCGAGGCGGAAAATAAGTTGTTGACTCGAATCTGTCATGCGACTACGAATAATGTCTTTTCATCGGAATATGACTCCAAGTTCATTTCGCTTGTGCTAAAAAGTGAAGCTGGGAGCCCTGCTTCGCAGTCGCTCATAAACGAGCCACCCAAGAAAAAGGCCAAGAGAACACCAAAGACAAAGGCGAAACCAACAAAGAACGAATCACACGACGAAGAATTACATGTGCTATCTTCGTTGCTTGCCCAAAGACCGGAAAATCATGTCTTGTTTGATTGTCATGTCTCAGTTCGACGCTGGTCTACCTTGGCATTCGGATGGCTCTGCTGTGGCCAGCGACGCTTTTTGGAAACTTGCATGACAATGTTGACCAGGAAAGAGGGATGGAAGAGAGTTCTAGAAATGGCTACGATCGAGACAGAAAAATCAACCGTCACGGCTCTGGATGTGGGGGAAAATCCACCTACTAAGAAAAAGAAAAAGGATAGCAAGAGCAAGCGGTCCTCTTTTTCCAAAGACGCAGACACCTCGTCACCAAGTGAACGCTTGAATGGGCTTCCGGGCGATTTGGCATTAGTAATATTTGTTTCTTGTATGGTGGATTTGATATCCACTGGAGGCATTTCTCCCTCAAATTCGGGTTGGATGGATGACTATGTCAAAGCAATTACTGACATTTCGGAACCGTTGGCGGATTCTCATGTCGTTTCTACCGAAATTGCCAACCCGACCAACCTTTCACTCGAAAATAGTGAGGAATCTCGTGTACGACGTAGTGCACGCACACGGTCTAAAGCAGCGACAGCGAAAGCCAGCGAAAGGGCAGCAGCAGAAGCTTCACGCACGAGTCCCAAGGGAGGGAAAAAGCCAAATGCTGCCTGGGTGCGGCCGAATGTCACGGATGAAGTCGCCTTCCTGACAAAGCTCTTGATTGATACCCATATTTCTTGTCTCCAAGATTCGTTCCGACGATATTTTCTTCGTCACGATTCTTCATCGTCTTCGAAAGAGGAGCATTCTGAAATGAAGCAATTGGTTGTTAACGATGATGACTCCTACCGCGACTCCTCGTCGCACCACCGTGACAATTCCGTGGACTTCGTGAACCGCATACCCTTCTACCCCTTCATGCACCGCACACTGGAGACGCTCGGTCGAACAGCGGCATCAAGCTCATTTGTGTCATCGTCTGGCGTCAAGTCTCGCATATTGGCAATAGGTGGAGCCATTGCATTGAGTCGTTTTGCTGATCACATCAACGCATTCCAGGATGAAAATGGGGTCGTTGTGTTGGACGCAAAACTGATTTCGTTGGTTGTAACGCAACTATCTGAAACCTTTGATAGCCTTGGTAGAAAGAATGATTCGGCCAGCAACGAAGGGATGTCACGTGAAAATTGTGATGAAAAAACTACCATTGACCTATTGACAAAGTATCGGCTGAACGAACCACTTGTCATCGAGAGGGTTGAAAAGAAAGACGGCGACTCAGACCCTCGTGCCACCGATGCCGCAGTCTCATATGCTGGTGCATTCGCTCAGGGTCGGGAAGATCTCGCAAGCCATGCTGAAGTTCTCTCGTGCTACATCAGGGCACAACTGAATCTACCTTACACTGGCGAAGTGTATCTTTCAGGCATGATTTCTTTTCTTGAGAGTTTGCTTTCCGTTATTCACATGTGCTATAACTTTCCAACAGAAAGGCAAAATGAAACACTCGATACCACACATCCCTCGGTCAAGAAAAAAAAGAGGAAGACTGATGTTGTTTCAGGCTTATCCAAAACAGGTCTCCACGAGACTTCTGCGAAAACAGTGACCCGGTGTGTCCTTGCAGCAGATACTCTCAACTTCTTACGTGTATGCTTGGCTATTTCTCCGGAATGGGAAAACTCGTCGTCACCCACAAAAGAGACAGACGTATTATGGATTAGGTCGCTCTTCAGAACGGTTGTCTCAACAAATTTTATAAAGAAGTTTGTCGACCTGGGCTACCTTCTGCAAGATAAGGTATGCCGTGCTTGTTTCGTGATGCCCGTCTGCCACACAATTTCTCACCAACATTATGTTTGAACAGTTGTTCTACCCTCGTCTCTTGCAAAACATGAATGTCACAATATCGAGCACCCCAGAAAGTTCCACGGTTCTGTTTGAATCATCGGAACGGCGTCTGTGGTCTTCACACGTTAAATTAGCGCTTACGATTGGCAGAGGGCAAGCTGCATACACAGGACAGTGTGGCGAGTCTCTTCTTCAAGAAAGTGCGCGACGCTTAGAAGTGTATCAGCACATAGCTAACGTTGAGGAAGAAAGGTATGCTCGCAGACCTAATAGATCACCAATACTCTTGGGGAGACGCTATTGGCCTGTATTTTTACCTGCACTACAGCATGCTTTGGTGGCTTCCACTTTATCATGTTTACCAGCTCTACCTGAATCATCAGTCCAAGCGGAGTGGTTCACATGCGATGCCTTCTTAAACAAATTGGAAATTGTTGTACGTTATCTAACACCGAGATCAACTGCAGGTTGCGGTGTTCGTGAACCACCACTCTCTCTACGTGATGCTCGGTGAGATCATCTTTTTGATTTTGACCCAGAATGAAATCTTCATCTCTCATACTGTTATCAAATCTTTCATGGAAAGGTTGTTCATTCTAGTTGCCGGTAAACTAGATAAAGATCGACAAACAGCAGCTTTCGTCAGGCTAATTGAACTGTTGCAGATTGGATTAGCACGATCCAGGGCATTTCTTCACGATATACATATAATACGGCTATTGGCCCGAGGCGTCTGTTTAGCTGCTCATGTGGTGAGTTATTTACCGGACTTCAAAGAATGAGTCTGAGGCTACAGCCTTCATCTTACGATGTCTTTCATCTCGTGTGTAGGCGGATCTTGTTACAACCCATGGACTTGATATGTCTCTCTCTCGTGAAGTAGCTTCATCACACTACAATATACCCAAGATTTTTAAACCGACAACACCCGAAGAAGAGCGGTCGTGCTCTGACAAAGACATTGCATTCATGGGACTGTTTGATGATTGTAAGTCCCCGTCAGTGCCAGCAATCGGCATTTCATCCGGCAAAATGATGGAAGAAATACATTTTGAGAAAATGAATGAACTCATCAAATCGTTACTAGAGGTTGGATTCAAAGTTTGCGGACAAGATGGAGGTCACTTGCTTTTTTCTTCATGGAACGCGGCCGCAAAGCTCTGTTCGTGGACACCAATGTGCTGGGAAGGTCCATCTACAGCTGCAATCATCAAGAAACAAAGTGTTCTTGACAGGTTGATCAGTCTGAGGGATGAGATGTGTGAAGTGTTCCATCTCATCAATAAGCACGAGCCTTCACCTCACCAACAAACGTTGCTTGTGAGAGCAACGTTGAGTAAAAAGGGGCATTGTCGGCCAAACGAGGCATTGCTCACTGGTATAACTAGCTGTGAAAAAATGATTGGACATTTAGCATCAGAACTTAATGGAGGTCAAGTTTCAGCCGAGGCGCCATCGCTCCAAACATTTGCGTACTTTGAGGCACTTCCAGCTTATGTGTCGTTCCTCATAAGTATGCATACACGGCCTGGATCGAATAACTTCTTGTCCATTCATCGCTTCAGTAAGTCACAATACAAACGGAGCAAGCCCTTTGCTGGTTACACAAACAAAGACGGAATCGATGAGTTTCCATCTGATGATTCAGACTCTGAAGCTCGAGACAGTGGAGGGCAATCGCCAAGAACAAAAGCGCTTCGACGTCTTCACAATGCGTGTGTTACACTGGGAGCTGCTCCTTGCTACCCTGACTGGTTGGATACAAGGTGAGTGATATATGGCTCGTTTCAACAATGCTTCTCGTTGCATCAATAACGCCGGCCCTTCCTTCAATTCACGCTAAGCTGCCGAATGCAAAGTGAAATGGTTCCACCTGTTGCAGTTGGTAAGTGCGCAACAGAATACATTATGCGTTCCTAGTCGGAATGTGTACAGAAGACTTAATCACTTTTTCTTACGTTATTCGTTAAAAACAGATTCTGCAGACAGAGCACTTTCGTCACTAACCAGCTTTGGCGTCGCTGTTTTCAAACGTTACTGCCAAGCATTTCAAGATGCTTTGCACATAGCGAGTCATACGTCATTGCGAGAGCCATCTCCCATTTCCTCTCAACTTTTACATCAACTTCTCGTTTCTCATCAATTCACGCTCTCGGGTTCAGAGCACGAATCGTTTTACTCAAATTTGTCTTCAATAAGTCAAACAGACGTAGCAACATTGAAGTTTGTTGTCAGCAACAATTATTCTTTGCCGCGGAACAGTTTTTTCACACATTCTTCACAACGAGTCACAGGTGCGGAATCTTTCACAGGACCGGAGCCAAATATCTCGGAACTTCGAGCCAACGAGCAGTGGGAAATGGTCAGTTGATACAAATGATGTCTCTCCTGCTTGTCAGGTGCTTCTTTGTGTAACATATAATGTTGCGCACTCTCATCTTCATTCTTGTCGCAGATTATTTCTCATGCCATTCAGGGCGCAACGTTGCAGATTATTTCATCACCGCTTTCATTAGATGAGTTATCACCACTCGTAAGCGCTCTTGAAGTTGCGAGCCGCTGGAAGAGAGTTCTTGCCAGCGTCGTTAGTGCCATGGTCCCAACTGCTGCTTTGCTTCGATTTGCTGTTTATGATGGGAAAGGACGCAACCCTCATCCGCTATGCAACGATCTTCCCGAGAGCACGCTTTCGTCTGAAACCATTGTGACAAGTCGTTTTTCCACTAACAATGAGGTCGGCCTCAATATGAAGAGGGTGAGTTAGGATTCGGTAGACTGCTTCATCTTGTTGTTTTGTGGTTGACTCATTCACTTTTTTATGTATTCTACTCGTATCACCTTGAACAAAGGCTTTGTCATTTCTTTCCTGCATAGCTGCGTTTTCTACTGAAGAAGATCCTTTGCGGCTCACTTGCCAAGCCGCTGCTAATCACATGCTCGAAACCACAACTCAGATGCACTTCAATGATATGGTCGCGTTATGGACTGTTCGAGTCTCTGCTGATGCTTTACAGGGTCTTCTAGATATGCTAAACGCAGAAATTGTCTTGGAATCAACGTCTACAGCTGCATATGCCCTCGTTGAAGCCATAATCAAGCACATTTCCAGCACCCACAAAAGTAAAAACGTACCTGAAAGTGCCTCGGGACATTCCAAAGTATTGAACACGCTACTTTCAAGCTGTGGTGTAGAGGGCATTCTTCAAACACGTCTTATCGGGGACCAAGCTAGAGTTGAGCTCACCAGCATAATCTCCGCAGAAAATGCCTACTGTCCTGTGATCACGCAGAGAACGGGTTTAGCGAAGTTGATTCTTTTCTTAATAGCGGGCAAGGAACACAACACTCAGGGTCTAAGATCACTTGTTGCAGAAGCTTTGTGCAATCTCATGGATCATGAAGCTAACCTGCTCGAGGGAAACCGAGACTGTAACTGCACTTTTCGTTTAGCAGCAGCGACTGCATTAGATGAGATGTCAAGAGATGATATACTTCTTCTTATGGATACCATTTTCCCAACACCAGCTCTGAAGGAGAAAGAAGTTGCACTAAGATTGGTCAAGATACTCATCACTCTTGCCACTGTTGAACACAAATCGATTTCCGGGAAGGGATGCAAGATGATTCTGAGTGCGATGACTGAATGCATAGGCCAATGGGCATGTTCTTGTGTTCTGTCATCGGCAACAAACTTAATGTGCATCTTGGCCTCGCGGTTTGGCACACTTCAGCAGATTGGCTCGTCTATATTAGCATTAGCACTGCACGAGGATGATAATTCCAACCTCACTCATTGCATTCAAGCATTTTTTCAGTTTGTGATGGAGCTGGAGAAGGCAGTACACCCTGGACTTGTCAAGGAACCACCGTCAAATGTCTCTTCACAAAGAGAACACAGCAAATCGAAGAAAGGAATTAATTGCCGCACATGTACTTTTACTCAAACTGGCGAAGGATTTGCAGATCAGCATTGGTATAACTGCTATACATGTGGGCTTCTTTGGGATAAGGTAAGCGGCAACATACAATTCCCAAGCTTCACATAATCATTACAATATGTTCACTAATAATATTTGTTACTATATTTCTCTAGGGTTGCTGCTCATTGTGTGCTAAAGTTTGTCACCATGGGCATGATGTTGGGTACTCAAGAAAGAGCTCATTTTTCTGTGATTGTGGTGCTGGAGTTGCATCAGGAACAAGGCTAAAATGCAAATGCTTAAATCCAATTGACGACAAAACTTTTCATGCACTGCAAGATGATTTGGTTGATTCAATCGAAGAATCTATGCCACCGGAATGCATTAGTCCAGCGGAAATGGTATTCAAGAGTTTTCCTGCGGAGTGCGTTGAATCGTTGCAACTTTTGGTCAACGAAGCAAAGGCGTCTACGTGGAACAAAACAATACTCGATTTGTTCAAAAAGTCATTTAACAGCAAGCCAGGCACTTTTGACTTCTCCACTTTTTTCAGAGACCCTCCAGTCATCTCAGTGAATGATGATGGGAAGCCCAGCCTTGATTTACGGTGCGGGGTGCCATTAAATCTCAAGTGCTTAGGTGACAGCCCATCCTTGGTTCCCATTAGAGCAGCAAAAGCCAATAGTCTGAAAGTAGGAATCCTACCTTCTCTATCAGCAAACCCATCGAGAAGAACTCGCACTGAGCGGCAATTTATTGATACTGATATTAGAGGGCGCATGGTCTGTGCAGAATCGAACTCTATCTTATTTTTGAACGCAATTCCATCTGTAAACATCAGGAATGTTGAGAACCCATACTCATCACATTTATCCCGATCACAACTCTGTCTGCTCGGAACCGAAAAGTTAAAATTTGACCTAATCCATGGCCTTTCGTTATCTCCAGATGGCCAAAAGTTAGTCGTTTGGGGGGCATCTGAAGCATGTGTGGGACTTCTTTCAAAGGGATTCGATTCATTCGAATGCACCATTTCATTGTCCCTTCAGCTAGAAGCTGAGCCCAGCGAGTGCGAGAGCGAGTACTTGCTAGGAATGTTATGGTTGACAGATACAATACTTGTCTGCACATGTGGTACAGTGATACATGTCTTTGATTTGGCTACAACTGATAGCAATGATTCATGCAAGGCAACCGCTCACTATGCGTTTGCATATGAAGATGTTCTTGTTCGGTCTGCAGTCCTGACTTCCAATTTGTCCTGTTCGAATGGAGTTCATAAAAAGTTGGCAATATTGTTGGATAGTGGCCGACTGCACTTCATTGATTTGTATGTTGATAGTGATGGTGCTTTGGAAGATGAAGGTAAGGTTACAACAAAAGGATCGTGGGCATATCATTTTTCTTGAGACGATACTTAGAGGTCACTTATTATGATGTTGGTAGGCGAGACGTATATTGAAGTCGGTTCAGGCACCACCTTTCCATCTACAGGAATCCGGAGATACTTTGGTGGAGAACCCACAAGTGCAGGCTCTACATCGACAACATTGGGAGAAGGTTGCGCCCTTCATTTCCTTTCACGGAGTAATCTACTCATTTACCAGTGTGTTTCTTCGCCGTGTGTTGCAATGCTTATCGATGAGAAGGGTGCTATAAATGGTACTTTTGAACTGTTACCGAGCTCCATATCGTCAGACAATCTTCCAGGGAGTAATTTTGGGCGTCGTTACTGGTCCTTATTTACACTTCCAAGAGATGGTGAGGGATGAAATTTATTCTTGAGAGAAGTTTGTTCCCTCTGTCCCTTTATGTATCGTTTCTTTCCGAATTCTAATACAGGGTACCGTCCGAAGAGGAGGAGAGATTTTCTACAGAGTAACATGTATCGGAAGAAGTACCGGCTCGAATCAGCCAAGAATACTCCTTTTAGAGTTCAACCAAGTCTCAGTTTTTGTCAAAGAGTTACTTTGGCCGCCGAGTTTTTGTGCTGGCTTAGGTTCATTGTCAAACAGTAGCTTCGTTGGTTCATGTACATTTTCTGTTCCCTATCTGATGGGGGGCACTGCATCACAGGGGTCTATTGATAGCCAGACTGAGGTCTCCGAAAGGGCTTTTGTTACTTTGCTTACCTCAAATGGATCTATGCTCTGGTTTGGAGAAGACTACGATGGACCTGCGCGGAATGAAACAGATTTGTCGAAGAAGGTTGGAGGTAGCCCAGACATTTTTATGTTTGAGGACCCCTCTATTATAAATGTTACCGAGAACGATCGTCTGGTCTTTGCAGGGGACTGCGCTGGGAAGGATTCCAAAACAACCAAGAAGAAACTTTCCCTTAACAATAATGAGTTTGTGATGAGTCCTTCTCGAGATGGATGCACACTAACGGCAAGACTTGAATCTGATGGCCTCAGAAAGGGTAGCAATGATTCTTATGTTGAAAACTTAGCGATAGTTGCTGTTAGAATCCTTGTTGGCAGTATGCCAGATTTGATACCTCGTGAGATATCGATAATGGGCTCAGGACGCACAATAAAAACAAGACGTAATATGAAACGATGGTATGATTTTGTCTTGACGGACGAGGAGATTCTTCTTTCGGTTAGAAACGGTTCTGTTTCAATCAATTTTTCCTCCAGCCACGACTTATCATCTGGTTCAATTGTTGATGCTGTTGGTAAGTTTTTCAACCCATTGAGCAAATGGCATATATCTCGCTTTAGAATGCACTCCAAATAGAAATAGCTGAACTTGTTGTCCTTTTGTCGCAATGCGATCTTCAGAGATTTACGCCAAGAACAGGTCAGAGCTTCATTTCCTGACGCTGAACAGTGAATCTAGTTTTGCACCCAAGAATTCTTTTAAGATAAAGTGGCACGGCAAATGCGAGCAAGAAAATCAATCCCATATTTCATACATTCAATCACTGTTGTTCCTGGCGAAAGTAGTAGGTGAAGATACAACTAAGTTCTTGAACTCAAGTGGTAGAGATATCATGAAGCAAATTCTTGAGGTGACTGCGTTAGATTCAAACGAGAATGAACCGAAAGGAGAGACATTGCGTTCGTCAACTCTTAATCTCTTGAATGAAGTAGAACATGATGCATCAGAAAGATCCCTTTTCATTGACAAGTCTACACTCTGTGGGTTAATGGCAGCTCTCATGGGCCTTGGGAGTTTTATGAAGAAAGAGCTCTCAAGCATAAGCGCAAGCATGCCCTTTCCACGACAAGAGACGGTAATACATCATGTTATAGATATGCTAGTCCATATAATCAAAACAAGCGCATGCATTGCCAAGTCGAATGGGGCTAACTACAAAACTGCCATTTTAAGTTTGATCAACGATGGTGTATCAAAAGCATCTCTGGGGATCGAATCGAAGAAAGTTCTCGACTATGGTGAGGCATCCATGTATCAGAACTGTACTTTCTTATATTGATAATCTGACTTGATGCTTGCTCTTTTCTCACGTCCGATGTATTCCATTGCCGCAAGCCGCGCATCTCTCTCTTTTGTATGGAAGCCCTGTTAGCTTTGTCCAAGCAACATATTGCATGTCCGATCTCATACTTAAGGAAATCGGATGCAGTGATTCAGATGACTTTGCTCACTTCGACTCACTGTCCGAGTATCTACTACATGAAGACTCATCAATAGTCGAGGTAAGTTCTTGCTTGTGCTCATCTTGTTTCCTGCTGTCAACGGTCTCTCACTATGCCGATTTTAAAACTTTTCATATGTTAACCTGTTTCTAATCCTTGAAAGGCCTGCTGCAAATCAATAATGGCAAATGCCATTGATGCACCAAAGCCCCCCGAAGAGAAATCTACGCAGGAGAATCCCAATGGTTATGTCACATACCAGTGTGATGCATGCAAGATATTCCCAATCAAGGAGATGAGGTATACAATAGGGGGAGAAGTAGATATAGGTAAGCCTCCCGTAGACTTGATGGAGAACGCCCCAATGTGCCCGTACTCAATCTTTTTCCATGTCGTGACACAGATTTGTGTAAAGACTGTTTTGAAAGGGGATGTATATATGCAACATCACACGAGCCCGTAAGATTACGTTGCGAGACACGTGGTTCTTTTTTACGATGTCACCGAAACACTATCTACAAATTTGCTTTTATTTTTCTACCGCTGCGTTCAGGGTTCACCTTTAGTCATACATGGCCGAACTCTTTGTGTTGAAGGTGATGACATGCCTTGTGATTCGATTTGGCAAATGAAAGGAATCACTATTGCGCCCCCTATAGCTGGCTTTCCTATGGTGGAAGATGTCGAAGCGGCATTAAAGATGAGCCAAACGACCAAGCAATACACTACTTGTGTTGGAGTTGTTGATAGAGAAGAATTCAGGGCTAAGATATTTTCAAGTCTTCTTCACTTGCTGTCGAGATCTTTTGACTCAAAAGATGCCACCCCATCGCACCACTTAATTCAACTTGTTCTCGGCGTGATACATGGCTCCAGAAGCGAGAAGTTGAAGATTGATAGAGGGCTGGAGATGTTGAAAACGATGACTGATTCTCTTACAGGCTTACTTGATGCAGATGTTGTTAATAATGGCAAGATTGTTATGTGTCTCCGTACCTTGTCAAGCCTTGTCATGAAGAAAACAAGCATCGACCAAGCCCCTTCTTTGCCTGCTGTCAGAGGTACCCGCGGGAAAGAAAAAGACTCAAGGGGCCATCATCACAAGGACAAGACAGATCCAAGGTTCGTTTGTGATACTCATAAAATCCCAGCTGTAAGAAGACGCTGTAGTCATGGTGTTCACAAGGATAGACGATTCTATGTGTGTGGCCTGGAGCGAAAAAATAGATGCAACTATTTCAAGTGGGCCGATACGCCCAATGGCAATTCCTTAGATAAACAATGTGACCCCGAAGGGCAACACGCACACAATACTTATGATCTCAACCAAGAGACTTTTGAGCCCATCCGTAGTGAATTGACGAAGATGTTAGGTGAAGGAAAAGAGGGCTCGTCGTCGATTCAGTTGCAGTTTTGTGACCTAATCAACAACCAGTTTGAGCTATTCAAAGACTCTTTCACCGAAGCAGAATCGAAAGACAGTGGGATCACTTCTTCTGCATCCAGGCCGAAGTTTATCACAAGGAACACAGACGATTTAAAACAAGACATAAGAGACGGAGTTCTCAAAAGCAGACGAAAGCTTGGGAAAATGGGATATCTATCAACAGTAAAAAGCTCACGGTTACAATCTGAAAGCTCAAGTGATACATTATCGCTCATTTCTGAATCGTTGCTCCTCTTCTCGCTCGTGGCTTCATCTCAGAAATGGGGATCAAATTGGTTCCCAGTACTCTGCGCGATAATTAGTACATGTGGATCCTCGGCTTTACGCCAACTTGCAAAAAAGTTTCTCCAGCAATTATGTGGAGGTAGACAAGATGTGTATCACAGAGTGCGAGACCATTATGTATACGGCTATCAGTTCCGCAAGCTACTCGTTCAGAGTACCGTTGTTTTGGATAATGCCTTAATTGCTCGTGAGATGGCGAGGCAGTGTGGAGTAAATTGGAGAGATAATGAGGTTGAATTCAGATCGCTACCTCCGGCTGGCTTATTTGGAGTGGGCGATCTCATTTCAGAAGACTGTTACTCTGTTTCGTACGAGCAAAATGTTCAAATAATTCTCGACGAACTCCTGAGCACTGCAAGTACACATGCTCGCAGAGACAATTGGAGAAATTTTTGTGCCCTCTCAAGGATTCCTGCAGATGCACATGACAAGGCTACGACTCGGAGTAGAGCATCATCAAATGAAACCAGCATTCTAGAGCAGCTCGTTCATCGGCCACCGATCATGTCAGCATTGTGGCTAAGTTCATGCTTGAGAGGTTGTAATCAAGTGAAAATGTTGAAGGTAAGACATTTTATACGGCACCTAAGAATTTGATTTCGTCGCCTATCCAGCAGCAGAATGCACCAACCAAGTGTGTATCATAATATCAAACAGCTTGCCGACATAGCACTCACAGATATAAAAGCAGAAGAAACATCAAGCAGTACCGATGAAGACGATGTCAAAATAGGTGGAGGGCTGCTCCATGACTGTGGCCAGATTTCCCCGGAACAAAGGCTTTCTAATTTGACAATTAATGACCTACACGCGTTTATAGTTGAGTTTATCGTAAATGGGAGGAATGAAGAACTTCGCTGCGTTGCGGGTAATGTTGTTGCAAAATTAGCTTCGACTTTCTCTGACACTGACAAGAACACACTTTTTAGGAAATTGATTGGTGGCTTGTTGCGCAATGTTGTTGGAAAATTTGGCTGTGCTTCCAAGGAATTCATTGTGAGACTCTCGAAAAAAATCGTTCCGCAATTCCGAATCTTTGTCCAAAATCGTCGATCTTATTCTTCCATTTCATCACTTTTATTTCCATATCACACCTCTAGGAGCTTCTCAAATACTTCGTTCAGAACTTTGCTTTAGATCTATCTGAGGTTTCGTCATGCATTACGACTTCATGTGTCCTTCAAATGACCACTTCAAATCATAGTGCCGCCAAGCGATCTTGGGCAATTGACAAGGAAATCACGCGATTTGATTTAGCAAACTGTGTTCACTGCCATAGACATTGTACCGGGAAGAAGTCATGTAATGAACCGTGTGTATCCAAAGGACATGAAGTTTGGATTGATGAGCAACTTCGTCCATGTGTAAAATCTCGCTTGGTACGTCTCTGTGCTTTTCTAATTTGTTTTTGCACATTATCCTCATCAATCTTTTTTACGCAATTTATTCCAAAAGGAATCATCAACTTTAGCAAGTGCCTCCAGTGAATATTCTTCATACATACAATTGAAATTTCGAGTAGTTTTATCAGAAGTATTTGTCACGGTTTCCGATCCACGGGGACGTCTTGTAAAAAATATTGGTAAGATTGTCAAATCAATACGCCATCCACCACTTGGCTGCAGTAGAACCTCAATGCCCCCTCAACTTTTTCAGGAATTTATTTCTCCCCGCGACCGTTTGGTGATGTGAACATGTTGAAAAATGATAAATACAGTTATGTTTGGCAGCGTTGTGGAACTTTGAGCTTGGCAAGACATGCAACATCAGCTTCATTCAAGCTCAAGAATCCGGTGGTTGCTGCAAATTTGAAGTTCACGTATGAAGATTTTTACGAGAAGTTAGGAGGGGGGACCAGGGCGCCCGACGGTTCCTTTGTTCTACATTGCCCTCGGTGTACAAGGCAAGTGAACAACGCCCATGGGGTTTGTGGCAATTGTGGTGAGGTGGCATTTCAGTGCAGGAAGTGTCGGTAAGATGAACTCATCTCATTGCTTATTTTTCATCATGGTTGCTATCATCTTATCAAGTGCTTAAACGCTTTTGACGTACGTGCTTCCTTTCAAGTCACATCAATTATGATAGATTAGATGCATTTTTGTGTGTTGAATGCGGCTATTGCACAAGCGGGGGGTTTAGGTATGTGGCACATGTTCTTTTTGGCCGTTGAATATTATGGTGCCACTGATCCAGTTAATTCTTCTAATTGTAACCATAATATTACACCAGCTATGACGTATCGATTGGGAGTGAGTCGTCGTCGTCGTCGTCCTCGTCGTCCTCGTTATTTTTTCTCAACCTCACCTGCTTCTCTCGTTTCGCGATGTTTCATTTCCTCAGTGGCGCTCAACGCAGTAGCCATCTTGGACGAAGATGGATACCAGAGATGTATCTCAATGTTGAAAATTGCGAGCAAGCGCCACTCTGAGTTGTTCAACAGTCTGAAGAAGAAGATGCTTGTATTTTCTCAAGAGCAAAGTAAATTGAATGGACAGGATGAGCGTATCGAAGAAATGGTTTTGTATGGACCTCATCTGAAACGTGCCTTCTTGGGAAGGTTGCCCAAGACGAACGATGAATCTGATGCCAAGCCTGTGTCGTCTCCTCAGTCAAGTAGTGTGTCCAATCGCCAAGGAGATTCGAATCGATCATTGGTTGCCAACAGGGCAAGGTCATTGATATCGCTTGCACGTCAATTTCGCGCTGAAGGCAGTGCATTAGGTGGGGATAGTGAACGACTCAGCCGCAGTGAGTTTTTGATACAGCAAGCTCTTCTTAATTCCGGAAGTGCTGGTGCGAGCGATGTACTGGATGAACTCAGTGAGACAGTATTTGGTGCTTTGGCTACTGGTTCATCTGCAGACAATGCGTTCAGCCGAGCTATAGCATGTTTAAATGAAAGAAGCCCAGCCAGGACTTCTCGGGCGGAAGGCGGGGGCGGTCCAGCTGAAAATGCTGTTAGAGAGGGTGGAAAAGATGCCAAAAAGCCGTCAACCACTGAAGAATGCTCTCGTATTTACTCACAAATGCGAGAAGCCGAACACGGTAATTCAATGTTATCGTTGATTTGTTGCACTAATAAGATCTCGTACTCACTCAGTTTCTTCCTCGATTTCAAAAGAATGTTTTGAACTCACCCGTCGCATTGAAGCTTGGAATCGTCTAAATAGAGATGCCTTAGCAACAACTGGACCCCAATCACCATTCAAAGCACCTTTTCTGTTCCAGCCAACTTCATGTTGTGATTGTAGCCCTCAGATGTCGCTAGCTTTGATGTCACTGCTATCCGCTGTCTTCGAGATGAATATTCGTCAATCAGAACACACTGTCACTCGTGATCTCATCAAGCTATTACTTACTGAGTCTGAAAGTATGAGCAATGAGCTCAAGAGTACCAAACGGCAGATGCTCATCACATTGGCAAGCAATTCTAAAGTTGCATCAGAGTTCATTTTGCATGAATTAGAAACGCGGTTGACAGCAGTGCGAGATGTGATAAGTGCTGAAGTGTTGGGTCAGATTGTTCAATTAGATTTTCCATCGGTTGAAAAGTATATTAATTTGGCAATATCCGTCTTACAGGAAAATGCTACCTGAATTCGGCACTAAATACCAAGGTTGCTTTGATGGATATAAGTGGTTGTGTGCCTCAAAAGTATCCATTTTGAATAATGAGGTACAAAGAAACACGATTTTCAATGTGTTGACTCCTCGTGTAGGGCCAATATTCCTATCGAGGGCACTGCGGTTGTTGACATAAATGTAGAGGCACTTCAAAATATCCCAACTACCATAGAGAAATTGCACCACCACTGTAAAACCCCATATTATTTCTCTAGAGTTGCCGCTTATTGTGTGCTGAAGTATGTCACCATGTGCATGATGTTGGGTCCTTGATCTGAGCCAGTACTTGGAAAAATTAGATGATAATTTCTTTTGAGGTCAATCTTTGTGGTTAAATGATTTTTATTTTTATGAGATATTTTTTATATTAAAAATCAGGATGGAAGGGCAATCCTAATGGGTTTCATCCAAAACGAGACCGTGTAGGTTCTACATGGTTTTGGTATGTTTATACCCTTCTCAAGGGTGTTCTCTTTGGTTTGGCTACGGAGGTCTTTTATGAGGGGCCCATGCCTTTGGGATCAAGGACAATGGAGACCTTTTCATGAGGAGTCCTTGCCACTTGGGATTTTACCTCTTACCTTTTACCTTTTAGGTGAAAGACATTATTAAATTTCAGTACCTAGAGGTATGAAATAAGGATTATTCTTGGTCTATGTCACTCCCCAAACAAATGGAATATCAGGTAAAAGCAGAAAACATTATTTTTGTATGGAAAAATTACCACGAGTAGTCAGAGTAACAAACTGAAATGTCTGTCAATCGTAGATATAGCATAAGTGTTCTTTCAAAGAGAGAGATAAGGCATGAAAACATTACTACGAACTGAATAAGTTTGATTGTTGAAAAAGGGTGCGTCTCTTCTGATGTTTAATCTTTCAGATTTTGTTCTGTGGTGAACCCTGATAGTCGCATTTTTATGAACTGATGTAATAGTCCAAGGATCACATTCACACCAACTTTCACCTTTGCAGAGGATACCATTTTTACTAAGAAGTAATTGATCACCAACTTTGTAATCTCAATCACAACGCGAGCGATTTTTATGGGCTGTGTAGCAATCAGTTTGGTTCTGCATATGTTCTCCAATTTTCTTCCAGTTGGCACGGAAGGGGATGTCAAACAACATATCCTTACCAAAAAATGCTTCACCTGGGGAGGCTTTCAGACTGTGTGGTAAGTTGAGCAAAGACCCCATGCCGCAACTTCTAGAAGTACATCTATGTTACTGAGTGCTACTGATGTAGCCATGTCTATTTCAGTAGTACAGAGCATGGATGAAATTACCTGATGTACTCTCTCCAGTACAGCATTTGCTTGTGAGTTCTTTATACTGGTCAGCTTAAGCATGACCCTAAATGATTTACATAGGACCCCCAAGTGAAGTTTAAATGCACTTCCATTGCCTTAATTAATATCTGACCACGTGGATAATGGCAAAACAAGGTCTTGCTGACTATTTTACTTATCATTGCAGATGATTGTCAAAGTACTGTAGCTTAGTTTGGAAATGAGTCTGTTTGCCCCAGCACCCCTTTGCATCCATGGGAATAACCACATCTGTGGTTTCCAGATGTTCAACTATTTCAAACCAACTAGAATCTGGGATAGTCAGACAAATACAGTCAATTCTTTCTCATCTTTCCTTCAAAGTTGTATGGTCCAACAAGATCCACGCATAGTACCTCCCAAGGGTTTGTGATGACAGATTTAGTGGGAAGTCTTCCATACTTGTGTTTATGCCATTTATTTACTTGGCATTTATGACAGTTTTTGACAATTTTACAGATGGTATTTCACATACCTCTTCAGTGCATCACAGCGCAAAGAGTTTCTTCAAGTCTTGTGTGTCCAGGGTGCTATAGATAGCGGTGGTACCAACTAACTGCATGGCGTTGAAGAGCTGCAGGGATGACCATTTTTCCATCCTTACATAACATTAGTGTACTCTTGACCAGTTGTGTTGAATACTGGTCTTAAAGGTTCTCCAGGTTGGTGTTGAGTTTCTGTGCTTGGGCATTCTCTTGTACTGTTTACAACCTTGTTGCTGTGGTTTTCAAATACCAGATTCATTTGTTCTTGGTGTGCAGAGGAGTGGATGACACTCTCTTCCCGCATGGTATAACATTTTGTGAACATCATCCAATTATCTTGCTTGCTAAGGGTAGGATCAAAGTCTAAGTGAGAGATGGCTTTGGCGACAGTGTTCTGTGTGCCTTTTATGTACATGATTTTTGGGCCCAATTCCTCTAGGAGAAATCTCCATTGGTAGATGCGGTCAGAAGTTAATCCAAGAGCATCTTGGATTCATTTTTTGTGGTCTGTATAGACTTTTAATTTTTGTCTCCACAACATATCTTTAACTCTCTTTTAGTGTCTCAACTATGACCAGAAGTTCAAGCTTGGTCATGCTTTATTTTTGTTGCACTGTACACAGTTTCTGTCCGCAAAACACAAGTGTCTCATTACCCCTGGGCGATCACAGATCCAAGTTGCCTAGACGAGGCATCAGTTTATGACATAGGCCAATGATCTACTCTACAGTAGTCTTCTAAGTAACCTTTAGTTTAAGATACCTTTAATTTCTCAGGAGATCCTGGACATCTCTCAAAGATCCAAGTCTTGCTAATAAAGCAAGAGTTGCTTCATTTCCCAAAACACCATTTGGGACAAAATGCTCTATGTCATTAACTAATATGCATGTAAAACCTACACAGCATCTCTTTGCATACCAAATCCATGTAGAATTCTACATGGTATTGTTTTAACATTATCAAGCATATTTGCTTCATCATGGTGTTTTGATACTTCACAATTGTGACTAAGTTAACTCACAAAAACAAAAGCTGAAAAAGCATTCTCCAAGACTTTTACAAAACGTTTTGGATTAGGTCACTATCAATCAATAACCTACTAGAAAGAATTTTTCTGTACTGTCTGTCCATCGCCACACTGTCCTTTGACTGTCCGTTGTTCTCAAGCCGACTCACGTCAGTCCAACATCATCACATCTGTCAAGCATCCATGTGTTTGCCCGTCAAGCCATCATCTGACGAGCGTTGGTAAGTAGTAGCACCTCGTCTGCGCTACGTGATTCCATTGCCAACAAGATTTATATGAATCATTTTTCCTTTGAGGCTGAACCACTGCAAAGCTCATACAAGACCATTTTCCTTAGACAGCCCTCGGAGCAGCCCTCTCAAGAACGTCCTCTGAGAAGATTGCACCCATCGGGCTCAATCACAAAGCAAACACGGAAGGGGTGGCAAGAAAGCCCCTATCCATTACGTGCCCAACCGGGACCCAGTCCAAGAAGCTTTGGACATCAAGCCTGGTCCCTCAAGTGCACCCTTGCAAACGGGTCAGAAACCTGAGTCATAGTTTGGTCCGGACACGGCACCAACAAGCAGTTTGTTCTGCACGTGAACAAGGCACATAGTACCGCCAAGAAAATGGGGCTAATTTCCACCTGGAACAATGTGGAGAAGGCACATGACTCAAAAAAAGGTGAACGGAAGGCTGTTCTCCATGAACTTGCCAAAGACCCCCTCAGTATGACTGAGAAAGAGTAGAAGACCACAGAGTCTCTCTCCCTAAAGGCTGAGGTACTCGTCTTAAGGAAAAAATGACCGACTCAGCCCTAGCAGTTTTTCAACTCTATGCCAACCTTCTTACTGAGGAGGCACGTCAGCCCTGGGACTTGATTGTCAAGGAGCAGACGGAGTCAATGCCCTTTACCGACATCTCTGGAGTCAAGAGGAAGAAGTCACCGGGCAAAACGTCTGAGTCATTTAGAAGGTGCCAATTACTCTATCTCTAATGGTGTTTTGCACATGACATATGCAAGAATTTGAGCTTCTATATCTCTAATTGCCTCAAGAAGCCCAACAAGGTTTGGTTGCGTCAATTTGTGCAGTGCATGATGCAGTTGAACAATTACATGGAAGATCTCCTGTGCTTGTACTACAGCCCAAGTGCAAGTACGCATACCCAACAGGTCTACTCCTTCTCGGATTCAGAGCTTGCATGTCACATATTGTGCATGTGCCCATATTGAAGTGGCAGGACCAGTACCACTTCTTGAAAAGTGCTGTCCTGAAGGGGTTAAGCCTCTATTGTTGATTCTTGAGTGCATAGAGGTGGCGCACCCAGTGGATGAGAAGCAGTTGACTGCTAGGCCTGCAAAGGCTCAGCTGCAGACCAGCCCTCCAGGAAGTCCATGCCCCGCGGGTGCATTCCCAGGAAGCCCAAGCAAGCACACATGGTGTATACACACATTGAAAAGAACTTCAAGCTATGCAAGAAGCATGGGGGCATGCACACCACTCACAACACCGTGGAGTGTCAACGCTACAATAAGGACAGAACTCCTATGTGGGGTACTTTCTGTCAAGCCGCATGAAAGTGTCACGAAGATAGCTGCCCCAAGAAGTCCTACACCCAGGTCTTGGCTCACATGGAGAAACTTGAAAAGTCTCTCAAGAAAGCCAACAAAAAAGGCAAGAAACGCTGCCATTGCAAAGAAAGCAACAGCGATTCCAACTCATCCTGAAGCATTGGGTCAGGTACTACCAAGGAAACTGAAAATAGTTGTAAGAAAATTAAAACTATCCACGAGTTAGCTAATTACACTACCCCTAATCCAATAAAAACTACCAGTAACCAAAAATTCGAAATTAAGAAAAAAATTAAATACAGATAGTTCGAGTGGACTAGTGGACACAACTTTGAAAAATCTCAAAGAGGTCTTGAACTCATCCACCAACTTTGTAATGGACCCCAACTCATAGTGGGATGCCCTACATAAATCAAAGACAATTGTGCCATCTATCCCACCAAAATGAATGGACCGAGTAACAGCAGTATTAGCTGTGCAAAAAGTAGCGACCTGAGGCCAGTCCTTTATAAAACTCAAACACTTGCCCAGGTGTCACAAAAATAACTTCTTGAGAGTACTATTATACACTGGTTTCAGATGGTGACCTCATGTTCAATGAAAAAAGGAACCACCAAGTCTTTTCCCTACTTGACTAGGCAGGTGTCAAAGTCTTGACACATGCCGAATGGGTGCTTCCAAACCAAAGGAACATGCAAAGTCACTCTAAATTCCTAGAGTACTCCAACAGCAAGGAATACACAGTAAAACCTGATGTTGTCAAGTATGATGGAAAAAGATGACTAAGCCAGCATTTGACCTCATCTTAGGTGTAAAAACACTAAGAGAGCTTGGAATTGTTCTGGATTTTTGAACAAAGGATATTATCATTGATGAGATCATCTTGCCGATGAGAGACATCAACAGTGTGTCAAGTAGATCTAAAATTGAAAAGCTTGGTCAGTGAACCACAGCATGATTCATGAATGGCGTAGTACTGAGGAAGCCACTCAATACGCTGCTGACATCCTAGATGCAAAATATGAAAAAGCAGACCTCCAATCAGCTGTTGACATCAACTGCCCTCACCTCAGTTTACAAGATCAAAATAAGTTGTTGGGACCTCTTTGATCGTACACTTGGGTATTGGAATACTGAGCCTGTCTCCTTCAAACTGAAGGAAGGTGCCAAACCATACCATTGCACTGTTTACCCAATACTGCATTCTCTCAAGGAGACACTCATGAAATAGCTAAATGACTATGTGACTTGGGGGTGCTACAGTGGCAGCCTGCATCTGAATGGGCTTCACCATTGTTTATAGGGCAGAAAAAAGTTCAGACTGTACGTTTCCAAAGTGATCTTAGAGACGTCAACAAAAGGATTGTTAGACAACCATTCATGTAAGGTTTCACTTTTGAAACATCCCTTGATATAAACATGTGCTACTACACCATTTAGTTGGATCCAGATGCATTAAAAATCTGCACCATTATCTTTCCATGGGGTAAATACTATTACCTCAGGTTACCAATGGATATTGCTGGTTCTCTGGACATATTTCAATCAAAAATGACAGAACTGATGGTCGCCCGTGAGTGTGCAAGAGCTTGCATTGATGATCTACCATGTATCATCAAGGAAACCCTGGAAGCCCACCTGGCTGAATTGGAATTGGTCCTCTCCAGACTGCAAGATGCAAACTTAATAGTAAATGCATGCAAATCAAACTTCTGTGCCATTGAAACATATTATCTTGGGTACATCCTCTCACAATATGGAATCAAGCCACAGCCCAAGAAGGTATAGTCGATACTTTCACTGTCACCGCTCAAAAATGTCAAAGACCTCCGTAGATTACTTCACATGGTCTAATACTTCTGAGATCTTTGGGCACAATGCAGCAAAATGCTTGCCCCCCTCACAAGCCTTGTAGGCAAGTGTGGTCATACCAAACAGTCCATACCTCTCAAGGTTAAGAGAAAACCTTGGAAATGGACCGAGGAACATCTAAATGCATTCGATGACGTAAAGGCCGCTATGATCAAAGATGTGCCTTTGGCCTACCCTAAGTACAGCTAATTACTCAAAAGGGTTTGAGATCTATACTGATTGACCCAAGAGACAACTTGGAGCTGTCATTGCTCAAATTAACAGGCCAATTGCCTTCTTCAGCAGAAAACTCTTTGTCTGTCAGCAAAAATACAGCATAATTGAAATTGAACTTCTAGCCATAGTTGAAACACTCAAAGAGTTCAAAAGAATGCTGTGGGGCCTGTCAGTTGTATTCTACACAGACCACAAACATCTCATGCAAGATGCACTCGGTTTAACCTGTGACAGGGTTTACCGTTGGCATTAATTGCTAGAAGAATATGTGATTTCATTCCTTGACTTTGGTCCAATAGTGGACGTAAAGGAATACTGGATGACCTTCACCAAGTGCTGGTGCCATTATACCATGCAAGCAGCAGAGGAAACATCCCCAGCCAAACACACAGACCTCATGAACTTTGTGTTTGCAGACTGCAGTGAAGAGAATGCTATCTATCCCCTGACCATAAGGGAGATTGCCGCAGCTCAACACACGGATAAAATGCTGACAAACTCAGCCTGCTCAAGGCATACAAACCTCAGCTGGTGGAAAATGTTCAAGTACTGTGCAAAGATTGCAAACTTGTCATCCCACAGAAACTACAACAGCAGGCAGTCCAGTGGTACCGCCACTACCTGCAACATCTGGGGATGACCAGTCTCGAAGAGACTCTTCTTGCCGCATTGTATTGGAAAGGGTTGCGATATTCCATTTGCACCTTTGTCAAAAAGTGCCATAAATACCAAGTCAACAAGCAACACCAACGCAAGTACGGTGAATTACCTACAAAATTAGTTGTAATAAACCTAAGGAAGCTTACTTTGAAAAATTACCAGCACAAGTTGGCTCTTTAGTAATCAAGATCTGGTTAACCATTACCCACGTTGTCAGGTAATCATCTACGACAATGGATGCAAGTTCAACCTTGACCTAAGCCGTTTTGATGTAATTTTTATTATGTAGTAAACGGTAGATACGTTGCGATGAAATAGTTTTTATGAGTTAAGTTGCCTGCTAGTAACAAGCAGCAATGAAGCAAATATGCTTCATTGCACAAAATGATACTGTGTAGGATCCTACACAGATATGGTATGTCTTTATGTCATTAGTTGATGACATAAAGCATTATTCCCCAAATGGTATTTCTGGGTAGTGAACCTATTCTTGCTATTTGCTGGTTCTTGCCATTATTGGAAGATATCCCTCATCTCCTGAGAAATTAAGGGTATCTTTCAGTTGACCCTAGAGTACTGCTGTAGGGTAGGTAATTGGCCTATGTCACTTGCCCCCACGATTGGAGAATCAGTGTGGCTCGCGGAAAAGTAAAACCTCTGTGAGGAAAAAATCCGAATACGAGCCAGACTTGCAGAAAAAACCTCCTGGTTGAGGTTAAAAATGTGCAAGCTGCCTGTGACTTTTGACATACATAGTATTGTATGTACTATATGAAGTGTAAGTTCTTGTGGAGAGGGAGATTTGGAATGGCTTGTGATAAAGCTGGTGTTTTTGTACTCTCCTAAGCCAAATGTACATGACTTACATCCGCGTGAAACCCTGATTGTCTTATCGTATAACTTTTGTGATAGTCCAATTATCACAGCTGTACAGACTGAATATTTGTGCGGGGTAAAATACCTTTGTATACTAAGCATTGCTTTCACTGACCATGTGACCTAACTTTGATGAGGATCAAGTTGGGTTGGTTTGGTGTTGCCTGGTGTCTCCTGTTGATTCTGTATGTGTGTGCAAAGGTGGATTGTCGAACAACAATTCCAACTTATGATTGCTACACTACATTGAGGCGATAGGCACTGCATAGTAGGTGTGAGTGAATGGCATTTGAGTGTTTGTCTAGGAAAACATTGTGCCACTAGAAGCTGCTGACAAGACCATGATTGGTACAGCAGGCCAAGCATCTGCTTGATCTCTAGTTAATTATTCACTTTTAGGGTTTTAATTATTGAAGACTCTGGTTGACTTACACTGGGAATCCAAATGAAATACATATGGTCCGAAAGTGTAGTGTAGAAACTACACCTTAATTGTTACAATGTGTGTACAATGTGGATATTGAACCAGGTCTAGGTGCGAAGGTGCTGACAGTACAGATATTCTGTTACTTCCTTTAATGCATCCTTAGTATGAGAATTTGTCCTTCTATTTGCTGTATTACCCCTATGTATCCATGGGAATAGTTGCCCAAAGGGGTCAACTACCGGCAAGTGAACAATGTCAAGTCAATGTAATAGATTGACTAGAATCATTGGAAGGTCCAAACATCAACATATAAGTCTTTTTGTACCAGGAGAGCATGGATTCATTGTTATGACATCCTTTTGTACTTGGTAGCACGGATCCTCAATTGAGGTCTGTACATGTACAACTCTTTTTGCTGGTGGTAATGACATTGCAACATAGTTAAATGTGCATGTGCGTACCTTTGATTGAAAGACATTGGTTGACTATCACGTTATGGTTTATGGAACCATATTGTGACTTCACAGCAAACATCATGGAGAAATGAATTTTCCTTGATGTTGACAACATGAGTGTTGTCTTTGATTTGGATTTGTCTAAGCTAATGAAGCAATACTACATTTCTCTGCTTTTGGTTTGCACTTCATGCTAACATGGTGCTCCATGGCTCTTAGAGATGTTCATGGTTTGACTTATCTTTTGTGTGAGATTGTCTTAACTATCCACTAGGGATGTTCACAATGCTCTGTGCTGTGGTTTTACAAGAACAAAGGTCTTTGATCCTTTGTGTTGTTGTGCTCATATGATGATGAGGCTTGTTTTATGGTTTATTGTACAACATTTAGTTGCACTACCTATGGTAATCCCCTGGTCCTCAGTAAAAGAACAAGTTGTTTTGGGGTTCCATGAGTCCCTAATTATGGATACCATATTTTGTGTTCTCCGTGGATAGTTCTGAAGGTAAACCATCAGAAATTCTACAAGAGAAGCAAAAACTAGTTATTGAGTCTCAGTGAGACCATTATCTAGTAAGACACAGTTTGTTTGAATATCCAATAATGTTTAACATGGTCAAGGATTTTATCTTATTATATTCTGTGTTTATGCATCGTATGTTCAGCAAGCTGTACTAGGATGCAAGCAGCTCCAACCTGAGTTGGTGATGCTCTAGACTTATTGCCGTAACAAATGTCTAACATATACGTGTCTCTCTTTTGTGTACCTTGTCCTGTGGGCCATTGTAGTGGCTTTTGTGACATCGTACCTCCTTCTCTACAATCCTAGTTGTGGATGAGGTGAGATAATCATATTGTCTTGCCTAAGGTTCTCCCTTGTACTGGACCACCCAGTGACATGTAAGTTCCTGTATAGGCGAATGTTTAGCGAGTTTAACTGCTTGTAAGCATGTTGCTTTTGCCATGATAAGACTTTGGGTCTGCTATTGAGCCCTTGTTGTCTTTTTACAGAGGTGTTGAGGTTTGTTAGTCAAACCAGTACTCGCTGCTTGGTAAGTCCATCCTAACCTTGTTTAAGGTGGTCTTCCAGGCTAGCCTTTGGAGACTATCATATTCTCCAAGTGAATTCTATACCGGATCACGTGGCCATCATTGACTCCATTATATGTGCTTGTGAGGCACATGGAAAACCCATGATAAATGTTACTAGCGCTGAGTAGGTGAAACCTTTGTCAGTTTTACTAGGCATGAAACGGGTTCTGGATGCGTCAGTATCCAATCTAATGGTTTGTTGACTTGTCAATAAGTCTTAGTTAATGGCTGAGTTGATCTAGCAACTTCTACAATACTGTAAGGATTCTTTAAGCCTGGACAGTATTCCTAACTTTTGTCCATTTCTTTTCTTATTTTAAGAATCACTTTTTGATTTACAGTAATTTAATTTTGTTTTGGGTGTTCTTTTTTGTACAGTCAGTTCTGACGACGGCTGTCAATGAAACCCTCCAGTCACCAAGGTAAATTGTCCTCACCTTTTACATGGTTTTTTTTGACTGGTTGTGCTCTGTTTTTATAGGGTAGAAACCCACATCTTCTGAAAAGTAGAGGTATACAGGCATCTTTTTTCCAAGACACCAAAACTTGATCAACAAGTTTCTCCTGTTGTGAGAAACCTCAGTAACATGTTTGAAATTAAGTTTTTAGTGTTCAAGTGACATTTTTTTGACACAGCTTGGAAGGTCTGCTGTTTTACTCAACCCCCTAGGGAGTATTTCACCTGAGTGGTTAGCTCTGTGATCATGAGTATTTTTGCTCAAAAAGCAATGCACTCTAGTGGTTAGCTATATGCTTGTTCTGTTCTGTCCAGGTGTTATTTCAACTTGGGTTCACAGATTTTGACAGACTTCTTGCATCAATTATCACTGGCAAGGTAAAATTGATCTTCACATAATATCTTATGTTGTTATTTGCTCGGAATTCTAGAACAATTCTAACTCAGTCCTTGCATTTGCCAAAGATTGAGGTCATATGCTGGCTTAGTCATTCTGGTACCATGTACTCAGAACATGTGACTTTACCCTTCCTTTGGAGTAGGAAGAACCCGCCCTGCGTGCGCCAAGAGTTTGACACCAGCCTAGCTGGGTAGGGAAAGCATATGTATGTTCCTAACATTGGAACATGGGGGAAGCTTGCGACTATGTCCTTCTTGCTTTCATTGTTACTGTAGCAACACCATGTCAGGGGTTCGAAACCCAACATGGTTTGATTTCCAGTTGCTTTTTTTGTTACCTTGTTTGTGAACAGTGCAGCAATGCACTTGTGTAGATTTTCTCCACTTGGGAGAAGAGTTCATCTTCTTGAGAAAACAAAATTCATAACACCAGAAAATTTCGTGGTACTTTTGTCTTATTGTTACATTTAACAAGGTAATTGAATGTCAGGTTATTTCAACTTGACTGTAGAATTCTAATTGAGATTTTCCTCTAACGAGCTCTTTAATTTAAAATTAAATAAACCCAAAGATTGTTTGGGGCTCTGAATTCTATTGTCCTCGGACCAGAGGATGTGCACCTTTTTGTGCAACTAAATTGCCTAAATTGGTGAAAATGGAGGAAGTGGTCACACTTTGAGAAAGGCACCCAACAGTTTGGGGTCCGACAATTCGGCAATTATCTCACTTTAATCATTTTTGATTCGTGGACTTTTCTCTCCTTTTTGCTTGGATTTCAGAAAGAAATCAACAAGTTGCGTGTTTTCCTGAGAAAACCGCTAAAAGTAGGCATTATTCTTTTGCAAATAAGAAATTCGCGAGAATTATTGCCATGAGTATTTCTGGGGCACGACTAATAGTCGATTTATGGGTCCATCTTGCGCCCCCATGTGTACTGGGACTTGGAGATCGTACTCCGCGTCGCTCTGACGTATTGAACACTATGGGGCAATATAACATGCTCCTATGCCTTTGTACGGAGTAGAACAATGTTCTCTCCTAGGCTGGTCCAGTGCGCAGATGGGCTAGGCCCTATGAGTATATCACACATAATGTGTGGTCGTTTTTTTCAGATCGTGATTGCACAGGGCTGTATCTTGAAATGATTTGTTCAACGGGCTGTGCCGTGACGCGCTCCCGTGTGAATGGGGCTGATCCGCGATCGCTCGACAAATTCCTGCGAGCGGTCATTTTCCCATGAGGTATCTCTCAGCCAACCTTGAAATCTTGAGTCCCGCTCCCAACCTGTGCCCGTGCAGTGTCAAATCTATACTCCCACCGCCACTATGCGAAGGAACAGGGGAACTTGATCCTTGGAGTATACAACACTTCAGAGACGAGAACTTCTTGGGGGATCGCGAGTCATTTAAGAGACCGAAACCTCTTGAGGGTCACGAACAACCTTTTTAGGCCTTATAGGCTCTTTAAAACTTCGTAGGGTCAAGTTAGGCCCTAGAAGATTTATTTTTGTACTGGCTTATTCAGCTACAAGTACGTAGTACTCCGTGATGTCACGGCATCTGCTGTGATCACGGGTACAGACTAATTCTTAGTCTAATCGTGGTTTTATTTCTAAAATTTGATTATGTACATATTGCTTTTTCGGATAAAAAAATAAACCGAGGCATTTACGTTTATTGCCTCCTCTTCAACTGAGGGGTTGTTATGTGCTATACTGAAAGTATGCACTTGTGCCACTACTCGTGCGCATCATACGTCACTAGTGGTCTTTTTACAACAGCAAGTGCACTCTGTGCTAAATGCTTACTCTGCTAATAAAAGCGGAGTATACCCGCATCAACTGGGATCTTATCCTCACTGACGTAGAGGGCAGTTGTTCGTGGCTACGTGTTAAGAACACGTGCCAGCCTGTGAGTAAAACTCACTTCAACTGGCTGAGTACGTGACTCCGGGCTCAGCTGTGGCTATAGCCTTACTCTGGGGGTTCAAGCAGCACAAGTTGCACTATGCCTAACATACCACAGGTAGTATACGGCCTCGAGCGACAAGGGGACAGACAGACGAACCTACCATGGTCAACACATACCTGATATGGATGATGGATGGTGGAATGACGTACAGTTGATCCTGATCGCGCGAAGGCTATCAATTGATAGTGACCTAAGCCGTTTTGATGTAATTTTTATTATGTAGTAAACGGTAGATACGTTGCGATGAAATAGTTTTTATGAGTTAAGTTGCCTGCTAGTAACAAGCAGCAATGAAGCAAATATGCTTCATTGCACAAAATGATACTGTGTAGGATCCTACACAGATATGGTATGTCTTTATGTCATTAGTTGATGACATAAAGCATTATTCCCCAAATGGTATTTCTGGGTAGTGAACCTATTCTTGCTATTTGCTGGTTCTTGCCATTATTGGAAGATATCCCTCATCTCCTGAGAAATTAAGGGTATCTTTCAGTTGACCCTAGAGTACTGCTGTAGGGTAGGTAATTGGCCTATGTCAAACCTCAATTTTGAAATCCTTTGTGATTCATACGGTATCAAGTGTAAGCCAACCATCATCAAGAACCCCCAAGCAAATACAATACTAGAATGAATGCATCAAGTAATCATGAACATGCTCCGTACTGCAGAATTACAAATGGCACAATATATTGGTTCCAAATGACATAGCAGTCTTCCTCACGGATGCTGCATGGGCCATTCTCTCCACATACCACACAGTACTCAAAGGCTGTCCAGGTGCAGCAATATTTGGCAGAGACATGATGTTTAACATTCCCTTCCTCACTCTCTGGAACAAAATAGGAGATCATAGGCAACGCCAAACCCATCACAACACCTGCGTTGATTGGGATTATAAAATTGGTGATGAAGTCCTTCCTTGCAAGAAAGGTTCAGAAAGTAAATACCATCATGATCCTTGGACTATATCAACAGTCCATACCAATGGTACAATCAGGGTTCACCGTGGAACAAAATTAGAATGATTGAACATTAGGAGAGTAACACCATATTTCTATAATACAGACACTTAAAATAACAAACTGTACATTAATCACCCTTACTCCTCTCTCCACAAACCCTTACGCTGACAATTTTTCTTAATGCATTAATCCATCAGAGAGTTTTCCTGCTGAGTGAATTGAATTGTTGCAACTCTTGGTCAATGAAGCAATGACATCTATGTGGAATTTACGAAAAAGCCAGACACTTTTCAGAGCCCCTCAAGTCACCTCAGTAAATGATGATGGGATGCCAGCCTTGATTTAGGGATGCATAAGTATGTGGTAAGTGACATAAATTGTGTGTATGGCACATTTTTTGCTGACTCCAACTTGGTGAGTACCCATTTTCCACTGACATAACTGTTGCTTTTTTCTCTGCAACAAATTTGAGCTCCTGAGACTCAAATGTTATCCCCTGCATGAAGTGGTTTGCAATTTTTTGATATGTAGATCATGACTGTATTACTGGTTTTTAGGTTCCCGAACACATTGCAAACTGAGAATCTCCCACCACAAGAAAAATGTGATGCCCATGTCAAGAACCACGATCACAAACCCAGTTCTAGATATCTCACTGAACATTTTAGCTCAATCAATTCCAGTGATGCACTAGTCTTTCAAATTATCAAGGCAAGTTGGTACAATACCCCAGCCCTTCAATTGCTTGAATACCACTTTGTTGCAACTGTTGACAGTTTGTGATGTGCATATATCTCCAAATTTGCCTGCATTTTATTTGCAAACTTTTTATTTTCCACTCACTTTGGTATTGAACTACCCCCCAGTGTTAACAGTCTGTGATTTCAATTTGGAGTCAAAGACCAGGTGAGTAGATATCATTTTGCCAATTTTCATTATGAAATATCAAGAAATACTCATCAGGATGGATTGGGGCTAAGTAAAATACTCGCATTTTTTGTTCTGTCTCATTAGGCCTCAGGAACTCAGATGTGGAGTGTATCTTTGTGTCAAAAACCGGTTCAGTGTATTCCTTTTTCAAATTTTTGCACAGAAATGTTGCAAATACTCACCTTCTTCTTTCACACAGTCTTTACAAATGCAGCCAGATACATGCAACAATCAACTCTCTAAAAACCATGTCACAAGGACATGTTTAAGTTCAATCCACTTGTGGTTTATAGTTCCTTTTTGAACTCAAAGGAGGGGCTATTTCTGTTGCCATTTTCTTTTTTCAAAATATTAGACCTCTTAAAATGGCCACTCGATATCTGATGAGTTGCCAAGAATGCTGGTCATGAAGTGAAGGGGTTGAAGGGAAAAGAGACTACCAATTTATGAGATGACTGTTAGTGATTTGCTTGATTGTTTCTCCTTGTCCATTCTGCCAACACAACTGCAGAAAAATGTAAACTCAAGATGCACTAGTTGGCCAATATCTTGCTGTTAGAATGGGAAAATCTCCGGATTACAAGTCATGCCATTAAATCATTAATCATGAATGGTGATACTACTAGCAGCTGCTGCAACATTTTTTGTAGCGAGCTAGACAGAATGCAATTCGTAGAGACAGAGGAAGACATAGTTTAATAATAAAGTGGCTTGTCTACACATAATTAAGTAGTATCATAGTTGCAAATGGGTGCGAGCGCCTTGCTCACAATTACACCCATTTTTAAAGTAAGATATAATTTACGAAGATAAACATAAATCAAAACATGATGACTACCCATATACGCCAACCCAAAAAAAATAATTTTTTACAGGTAACTTCAATTGAGCTTATCGTGTAAGTACCTGTTTTGGCAAATGTGAAAAACCTTTTCACCAAAGGAGAAGAAGAAGAAGGAGAAGGGGAATGAGGAGAAGAAGGAGAAAAGAGGCTCAGTTTCCAATACAACTAAGATTTTGAAAAATCTTGATATTAGATTAATACCTTCTTTCTCACATGCTTTGATTTGTATAAAGTAAAAAACAATGTACAGCATTAACGACACAAATTGAGGCAACCTACAGAAAATGAGGCCATAATCAAGGGTTGCAAACCAATTCTAGACAAAAAGGCGGGCACACTTGTAGGTAAGTCATTTTTGGAGTTTCGGGTGCCAGATTTGAATATTGTGTCAGTCAAAGTTGCACTGGTAAGCTATGCAATATTTGGTAGGTAGCTGGAAAGAATATCCATTGCTAGCAAATATTTAAAGAGGATTGGCAATGGCATCTGCAACTTGGAACTGGTAGGATACCAGCCAATATCACGTAAAGGTATCCCACTGGCCTGGTGTAGTCCATGCTGGATATATATAGGGCGATGCACCAAGGATACACCAGCGCTGCTTCCTGGAAAGCTGCAGCCCTAAGTCTATCAAGGAAGGGAATGGGTGAAGTAGGTTAGACACCATGTTCTGGTGGCTGTATTAAAAATACATGTATCGATATATGTAACTTACACATATTTGTAGCATTATCATATATATATATACATATGTATATATACAAATATATATACATACATATATATATATAACAGTCTTTGTGCAGTGGGTGACATGATGCATGGCAAATGGCAATTGATTGCACTGTTCTATATAATTTTATGTGATGTGTGTGTTGTTATATATAACATTTTTTGTGACTCCTGATTTGTTGTATATAGCAACTTATGGATTTTGTTCACATTTCATGATAGACTTGTTACATCCTTAAAACATTATTTTTGTTTTGACTGACATGCCACACTCACATTCTTCGATATGAAGACAGGGGACTGTTAAGTTGAATTAGATGCCACATTGGGCACAGAAGCTGTTGGCACAAGTGATGCCCTTTCTTGATCAATTTTTACTAATCTTCTCAAGATTCTAGAAAATTGGAACGAATGGCCTAGTGGTAGTGCTAGATTTTTATGAAGGACCACCAAATTCAGGAGAATAGATTACGAGGCTTGGTATTCAAGTCTGTCATCAACTCATAAGTCTATAGTGATTTCTCATCACTTACCCTCAACAATATGTTTTCCGTCTCCATATTGCATCCATTCACTGTGGACTTCCCACCACAAAGTCTATTGACTTAACAAATCTGATGCTTCAGGATAGCTCCAAACATGAGCAACTCATTCAATCTGAGGAGAAGAATTTATTGTGAGACATTTATCAGAACTCCATAGTTCCGGTGCTTACAACCCATGGTATTATAAATGACCCAGACAACCCAACATCAATACTACAAGAAATAAAGGATTTTGTTCAAACAGAATTGTAATCTCATTTTGGGCAGAGTTGTTCTGTCAATCCAGCAGCTCTAGTGAGCCATAGGACAGATCAAGCTGTCTATATTCAAGGTCCAAATTCCATTGTCAACAATTTAAGAACTCCAAAAAATAGTATTTGTAACAAGGCTGCTTACATCCAAACAAGTGCAATCACCAGTCATGTTTTAGCCATGGGGATAGATGTAATGTATTTCCATGCTGGGCATGAATAGACTGCGAAGATCAACCCGGTCCTTATGTAACAAATTTTCTTTGCAATCTTCATGATATCTCAATGGACACCTGAGTGCTCCCTTTAAGAGTGTGGTCAGATGTATTTGAGGCTCGTCAAATCAAAGGGAAAAATGAATTCAGCGGTCTGCAGATATTCACATTGACTGTCATTGGCCCCAACTATCAAAATGCCGACCACCATACAGATACAGTACTCTTTGCTTTGAAAACCAAACTGATATCCTCATTCAGCTGCTCAAGGAGTTGAAAGAGCTTTGGTCACTTACAATCAGATACCAGGAAGGGAATGAAAATCAGATGTACCTGGAACTGGTTTATCTTGTAATAATTAGCAATAAATATCCTGAAAGGTGCTCGAATACTTGTTCAACTCAAAATGACACTTTCACTCACAGATGAAGACATTCATGAGTGTTTGATGACAACATTGTCCCCTCTTGCCCTTCCCAGCATCTTAAAACATTGAATACATTCTTTCTCATCTAAAGAAGGAAAGCTGTGGTGATCAATACCTTTATTGGTGGCATCGGGGAGTGACAAAACCCAAGACATATCCAATCCAACCTGATTGTTTTCTACACAAAAGAAAAAACTTCCCTGCAGTTGAGCTATCCTTTGAAATTATCTATAACGCTATAACTTGTCTCCAAGATTGGTGCTTTTCAAGTTCCCTATCAAATCCTGAAAAGGGGGGTGTGATAAAAAATACCTGCAAGACATTGGTTTTTCAACCCAATGCCTTCCAACATTTTCTAAAGATCTTGTGGAAGGCAAAGAAGCATCTGAATTGTTGGCTTTCCCCTCAACTGTAAAGAATTTTAGAACAGTTGATGAAGAGAGACCATGCCTATGCTAGGCATATGTGTTTCCTTGGAATTAAGAAATCTCTTATTGCTAAAACTTCTGTCTTAGCTCACAGAAGAGATCCTCATCAAAATGCAGCATGGTACAAACTTGTCAATACAATGTGGTAGTCAAGAAACAATCAATTCAGTCTACCTGGTTTGGTGTCTTGATATGAAATTCACTGACACAGACAACAAATATCTTGGTACTTCCAATTTGCAATCTGTTCACTTACTAGCAGTCACTTGGGTGCTATTTTTCTTTGGATAAGCATGACATTGCAAGCAACCTTGACAAGCCCTTGCTCTTAGAAGCATGAGAGTGACTTGGTTTTGTCTTATTTCTCACATTTTTGAAGAAGAAAGGGTTCCTACAGAGACAATCAAAGTCTTGGTGAAATGATTCCTATCATCCCACAGAAGATTATGAATAAACTATTCCTCAAAGAAACATAACTCAGGAAAGAAGAGAAAGGCTGATGACACAACATCAACAAAACAAACAAGAAATTTGAACCCTCTGTGTGACCAAGGCAAAGTACCAGAGTCTCTTAAACATTGGTGTCACAGTTGAAGAATCTGTCTCAATGAGAAATTGCTTCAATGGTGAAAATGAGAGTAAAATTCAAAACATCGAGAGAGAGAGAGAGAGAGAGAGAGAGAGAGAGAGAGAGAGAGAGAGAGAGAGAGAGAGAGAGAGAGAGAGAGAGAGAGAGAGAGAGAGAGAGAGAGAGAGAGAGAGAGAGAGAGAGAGAGAGAGAGAGAGAGAGAGAGAGAGAGAGAGAGAGAGAGAGAGAGAGAGAGAGAGAGAGAGAGAGAGAGAGAGAGAGAGAGAGATCACTACCATGAAGCATACTGAACAATATCCCCAGACAATTCTGACTCAAATGTTAAGGACAGATTTCTTGAATTCATTTAATGAGAACAATCCCATTTCACAGGCAAAGACATATTGTCAGACCAGTCATGTGAGGATTAACAAGAAAGGCCTGAAGTATGCCATGGTAGAAGATGTGTTCTCACATGAAGATAATGTTTCAGGAGTGATTAGCAAGGAAGGAAATCTCTTGGTATGTTTCAAATAATCATACAGCAAAGGAATTTGTGTTCACCCTATATGACAAAGGGTGTTGGAAATTTAATATTTTGTGCACAGAACCTGTACCACTCAACCAGCATTCCCATGTGAACAAGGACAGAGATGAACCATTGGATGACTGTGATGACTTTTTCATACTTTTTAAAGAGGAGGATACAATTGGTAACAACTCAATGAGAACCATTTTCTGTAGCAGCTGGAGAGTCAGAGATGATGGAGGAAAGTTAAGGTTATTGTTGCCACGTAAAAATGTCATACTAATGATATAGTTCGTTCATGTTACATTTTTTTGAACTCTTCAATAAGTTTCTTTCAAATTTTCACATACTCACTCTTCTCTTTCTTGTCTACATTGAGTGCTAAAATTCTTTCATAGGCGGGGCAACTTTTATTCTTCCCCCCTTTCTTTCCTTTCTTCATACTATTTGTCAAACACACAGCAGTCACTGGTACCAAATGCATACAGAGTGATGGGAGCTACAAGGGGTAATGACAGAAGTATAGATGCGTATTATCATGCAAGATACGATAATGAGTATCTGGAAAAGACTACCGCAAAATGCGCATTCTAAGGTCAGCAAATGTCAAAAGATACATTTGTGAAGAAGACCAAAGCTAGTGACGTTAACATGTAAAAAAATATGAGTATCCACTTCTAGTTACCAAAGTACCTTCAATTGTATCGTAGAGGCATCATTTTTATGATGAGAGTGTTAGCGCAGTTTGTTGTGGTGAGTTTTGCATGTTAAATGACATAACTCGCGAACGGGAAGGAGTTACGCGGAGCAATACATATTCTTGTGACGTAGTTGACTAAGGCTATCACTTTGTGATAGTTGCTAGCTCTGAAGAGCAAGTTCAGTAGGCGAAAAAGACATTTTTTATTGCGGTCGGAGTCTAGGCCTTAGAATGTGTGGGTCTTAGAATGTGCATTTTACAGTAGGGTTGTGTTGCATTATAACGAGAGGGTTGGGTTTTAGTGGTGGCTCTTGGGAGCTGTATTTTTGCTCTTAATCTAGATATATCTTTTTTGGAATGCTTTGTTTAACCCGTGGTTGGGTTGGTTTTGAATGGATCCATCGCTATTTATACACACTATATTTGTACTAGACAAACACTATATGCTCATGAATATATTATTATTCTCTGATAACCATTAAAACATTCAAAAATTAGCCGCAAGTACTGCCGAACATGGTTTTTATTTCAATTTCTCATTCTATGCCCACACCTTGACTATTCATTTTTATTTATTTAAGCTGCTTTCATTTTAAATTCAATTTATTTACTCTTCAAATTACGTCTACTTGACTTCTGCTCACTTTCTGAGAACAGATCTCTTCGGATATTGTGAACATACTTAAAATAAAATACACTGTGTGATCCACACGGTCATACCTACTAAGTCTCAAAATCAACTTAATACATAGTTTATAAACACGTTGACATACAAAGGTCTAACTATTTCGCGAAATAGCTAGAGAGCGAAAAAATCACTAAGACATTATTTTTACCATGCTTCACTACACACGGTCAAGTCAACTTTAGGGAGACTTGGCTTTCATGATCAACTCACCACAAAGTCAACTTTAGGGAGACTTGTGCAGAAGCACAGTAAAGTCAACTTTAGAGAGTTAGTACTCATTTTGGTATTCACCTGTTCACAAAATAATTTTTCTTCACATTATTTTCATGAATTAGTCTGGGATTGTCGACCCTTTCATGGCTGTTCCCCTCTTGTGAATTATATTCTTAACTAGCTAATTTCATTCGTACATTTACACTGCTCGTGCACTTGTAGTAGCCTTAGCACATGTCATTGCAGACGTGTAAAAATCCACTTCATCGCACTGATGGGATACTGCAGGGTGAATGATCCTTTTAGGGACCAAAGAGGCGGGGGGTGTTGTCTTGGGTCTTGTTTTACTTTGATTTCAAAATTTTTATATTTTTCAATTCATGCTTTCAGTCATTTCCCATACTACCCACTGCACAGAGCACAGTCAACTCCTCAAACAGTTGGCCCTTGGAGAACATAGTACTTGAATTTGTGGTTAAGATGTGGTAGTAACAACTTACAGCCACTAATTATTCATTTGTCAAATTTTCACTAGGCAGCTTGTGTTCCCTGTTCCCCTATCTCCACAGACAACAACCAACCCCTCCAAAAGCTTGCATTGGGTTGCGGGCGCTATGAGGCAAGAACTGACCCCCAAAGTCTGACTGAGGTTGTGATGAGTTGAATTGCATTTTTAAATTGGTCAATCAGGTGGGGGAACAGCAATGCTGCTGCCACTTTGTGATCTGACGATGACATGAAGATTTTTTACTTGATGGCTCATATTTTATTCATCCCCTCATGATCCACAAAGGATTTATCTGGCTGCACCAACATCAATATGCCCATGTCAAGTGACGTATAAATGGACAACGGCTTTGGCAGTGGTCCATTATTGATCATTATCTTATTTGTGCAACTTGTGAGTTGGGATCACAAATCCACATTATAAGCACCCCTTTGCCAATGCAGACCACAACCAGCGCCTTGGAACCTGAAGGATTAGCTTCAAGAAGGGCCTCAACTTGTGATTGTGCAACTGATATGAGTTTGCTTTTGATCATCCAAAGAACTGTGCTCATGTAGAGTGGCATCTGGATGATGTGTGTATGTATTTTCCAGTGAACTGGCAGGAGATACATATATTATATAGAGGGCCAGTTTTGTGACTGGTACTGTGTATACATCTACTGGAGCTCTCAGTCAAATAATGATTGCATTTGTGAATGAAATGTGGTAGCATGCTGGCTAAAGCTTGGCTGTTTATAAAAATGACATTTTTCGCTGGAGGGAGTGTGATTTTTTGAAACCAGTGCATAATGGAATCCCCCTCAATCAGGTGAAGGGATGGATTGGCAGGAGGTCAATGCTAATAGTAAGATAGACTTTTCACTGGGACGTTATTTTTACGAGTAACTCAGGATCGCCTTGATCTAATCCTTAGAAGGTGTCAGTTTTATCTATTATCAGATATCATTTCGAATTTTTATTGCTAATTATTTCACATGACAATAGTATGACCTAGCATTATTTACATATAAAATGGGGAATTATAACAAAAATATGGTTTTAAGAAAGGTAATATCTTACGATTATTGTTTATCATGTACAATGTGTGACCTCGAAGCTCGATCGTAAAAATTATGACATTTACTACTCCAGGTAAATACTCATTACAGGTATTCCATCATACAAACTTTGTATGATATCGTTGTTCGTATAATATCATGATGTAACGTAGAGTTCTCAAAATGACTCCCGATGCCTCCTGTTCTCTTCAGGTTTGTGTATTTTCTGAGGATGGCCAGACGTATCCATCTTATTTTGCTTGCTAATTTTTTGGTGTATTAATACACGTGACAATCCACAAGTGTGGATTATCCCCGGTCCACTTTTTTTGCACATGTATATGTAGACGTAATTTTGAACCGAAAAAAAAGTCTTACGAGAGTCACCCGATTCTTTGCCCAAGTGGTCAGTTGTGTAGTATAGGACCAATACCAATGGTCTATAACACTTTTTTGCTATGAAACGGTTGCTTTTCACTCTTCAACAGTCCCCCAAATACACCTTCGTTTTTTGTCAAAAAAGCGCTATTTCATGTAAGTGTATCTCTTAGTGTAATCCTTACAAATCTATGCGTCGCTAGATAAGCCGCTAGTTGTTTAAGGCCTACAGTCGTATGCAATGCGTTCACATGATCAGCGCACTAGTTAATTGCTGGAATTCACATGCAAAAACAGTAAACTCCCTGAAAACTCCCCTTTAACACTTAAATTCATTCAGTATCTGTGTTCTTCCTCTTTTTGGATGCTGACCCTTTGGTTGCCAATGGAGACCTGGTGACATCTAGGTCCGATAGTTCCTGGATCTGATGGAAACGTCCGGAGCAAGTTGTCTTCCTCCAAGAATATCTCAAAAACCACAGAATTGTCCACCAAGTCAATTAGTCCCCACATATTGCAACTTCATGCTTCTCACCCTCCAAACACCACTCAAACACTCTGCACAACACCACGTAAAGTGCCCCTCTTCACCAACCAAACACCACCACTTCTCCCCACCAATCACGACTGTAACAAACTGCATTCATCTGCCTATACCTCAAAACATACAACTTCCTCATCGAATCCCGCTTGGGCTGTACTTCATCTCCACCCCGAAATGATAACACAGCAAACGATTCCACAATGCTTCGCAATTCACCATTATATACCAGGAGCGACAGATGACAGAGGCATGCGAGAGGGTTCGAGCATCGCAGTAGGAGAGGATTTGGGGGGAATGGATCGGTGGTTAGATGGGGCTTTGTGGTGTGGGTTTGTTTGGATGAGGATGTGAGTGGGGGTGAGGGGGAGTAGGCAAGGGGTGATTTTCGTTTGGGTGGTGCGATGTAGGCTGATGTAGGGTACCATTTTTGTGAAAGGAACAAGAGTATTTGGATCATTTCCTGGCCATTGGTATAGTGCTTTTGGCGGAGGTGACGCTGCACGAGGAAGTCATGTTGTGCATGTCTAGCAGATGATGGAGCGCGCTGACAGGGACACAACAATCGTTAGACCTGTAGATGGAATTGTTCAGGGCACATGATGCGCAATGCTCTCATGACTCACGGTCATCAGGACGATCAGAATCGTATGCATCGACATGATGAAATTGTGTTTTCGATGGAATCCAATAAATCGTATGGTGGCAAATGCAGGAGGAAAGGCAGAAGCATGAGAACTAATTGTATCGTGCGATGCCACAGTGTATGTGGGTGTCTTGTGAGCAGTGGTGTAAGCCATCACACTTTTGGCGCGAATCTTGAAATTTTTGATACGATTCATTTGACTTAGGAATTAGTAATAATCTCTCAAATTTCTCGATTTGACGATTTTTGGTCTGCAGCCTGTGGGGAGGGCAATATGTCGATTCAAGTAGCCCAATCCGAAACGAAGCATCTTGAGACACTATTGATGGATTCTTAAGCGTTCGAACAGTGGAAAAATACTTTTTTCCCTGCGAACAAGATGTGCCAAAATGACCAATTTTTGGCTCTAATGTATAAACTATTATGCATTAAGGGCCGAATGGGTCATGAGTCAAAAAGGGTTATTGTATAGTTTTGTATACAATAGCCCGACCGGGGTTATGGACTATGTAGATATCCCGATTTTTGACAACGATATTGGGGGCCATTATATACTCCTACGCGGGAATGACTACAGCTCAAGAAAAATCTCATCTTGTGGATTTTTAACATTAATGTCTTGATATGCTCCAAATTGGGGCGATGGACAGACGAGCCGCGGAGTACAAAACCGAACAAGGCTGCGGTGGAGGCAACAGCCTGCTCCACCGCAGCCTCATTCGTTTTTGTTGAGCAGCCGCAACCATGATGGGGTTGCTTCTGGTGGGGTTTTTACTAGTGTAGTTATCTGTTTTTCCTCCCAAAACAATACATTCGACCGCTAAGCACGCCACCACCACCCCCACAGCAGCCAAGGCATGAGCCTCATGGGCAACGACGCAGGAGACGACGGGGCACAACGACCGGATGTGCCCGACCCACCTGCAGCAGCGACCAACAAGGACAACACGGCAGCCAACGATGATATAGAGGAAGACGACGGCCGCAGCGAGCCACCAACGCGACGAGCACTGACATACAAAACTCCGGCGGTGACACAAGAGGCCGAGGAGGACCGCGGGCGTGCAACGACGGGGGCACCGGACGCGAGGAACGCTGACTTAACCCCAGCGACGCCAATCGCCATTGCCAGAGGGGCAGATGCAGTGCAAGGGGGACAGGGAGCTACCGCACCGGCAGGGATCGCGTCCGCGAGGAAAATCGTGTCCGTGCGAAACCTCTCAAACGAACAACTCAAACACGAATTCCACTGGCAAGAGAGCGCTGGCACAACATCGCGAGTTTGGGAGAAGTTCCGCGATGAAGTGCTCATCGCAACACAGAATTTAGATGTGTTTGTGTATATGGTCGACAAGTCGCCATATCTACAGGTCGTCCACTCCATCGCAAAGTTTTTTGACCGGAGAGCAGGGGCGGATGTCAACAACTCGGTGGTGGGCTTTGTCGGAGAGCGCACGCAATTTCGCGACCCACATCCAGTCATCCTTCCGGTCAGGAACACCTGGGCATGGACGGCAGCGGCCGCAGTGCTAGACGAAGAAGCAGCCACGGCCTTCTACCTCCAAGCCACCGACAAAAAGGTATGCTGGATACCCAGCCAGGATACGGAAAGGCATCAAGTTCTCGTACCACGAATGGTGTTCCTCCCGTCACCCCTCGCCATGTTCGTACTCACGGAAAGAAGGACGGCATGGGAGCTCAGATTGGAGCTCAGACGACTCGTAGAAGATGAGAACAATGGAATCGATGAGACGGATGCGGCGCTGCTCCTTGAGTGGCTAGTGGTAGCGTGTCAGTCAACGAGCAGCACGATATGCTCGCCAGCAGTGCAACTCGCAGTGAGTGCAGTTTCGTCAGAGTGCGAGGTCTTCGCAAAATGGGCCTTTTATCGGCTCGAAAGCACGTTGGGGACAAAAGCACGCAATGACAACATCGACACACAGGGCGGCAACCTCACGGTAACGGCTGCCAGTACGAGAGCCATTCAAGGACTCGCAGAGTCGGTTCACCGCCTCGCCGCGCAACAACAGCAGTTCGGGCAAGGCCATCAGCCACCGCAGCAAGATGGCACCGCCCCAAGAGCCGAAGCCTCCACTCTATCACAATACAACTTGTCGGCGCTCATGGGTTGGTGCAACGTATTTCAGGAGAATGAGGTGCCCCCCATCTGGGCTCGACTCCTCGCAACAAAAGAGACAGGCGACCACCGTGCCATCCTGATGGCAGCAATGACTCGCATGGCTGAGGACCGAAAGATGGATTTCGACATTAGGGTTTACCTCTCTGACAAGACGGTGGAAGCGTGCGTGAAACTCCAACCCAATCCAGGGGATGCCATTCCCAATTTCGAATCAGCAGGAAAAGGGCTCAGCATCCTGGCATGCCGCCCTAAAACGACAGCAGAAATCGAGAATGAGAGAGCACAATCGGTAGCAGAGAAAAAGACGGCAGCGACAAGGACGCTTCCAGAGGCCCTCCAACTCGAGAAGGGGGACAGCCGCCTCCCGGCTGCCAACTACGACCAGCTCAAGAAGAACATCTCAATGTTCACGCTGTGGAACAAGGTACTGTGGGGTGATCGTTGCGATTTCGCAAAGAAGCTGGAGAACATCTATCGTGTCCTCCTCCTGCCCTCCGTCAGCGGCATGGAGCACAAGTTCACCCCTCTCCTGTGTAAACAGATCACGTGGTCGATCATCCACGACAAGTGTGGCTATTTCTACAGGAGGCTACTCCCAGAAGACTTCAAAGGGGACACTCCACCGAGTTTCCCAACATCATTGCTAGATGATGTAGTACCCAAGATAATGTTCCAGGAACCCATCTTTCGCTCCACTTTCCCAACTGCATGGGCAGAGGCACGCCAGCACCCACCACAGTACAGCGCGCTGGCGCCCCCGGGGGTCACAAACCCCTTTACTCCAAGCAACAGCGCAAGGGAGACACCAACAACGCAACCGCAAATGTCACACGTCCATCCGTGGATAGCAAATCGAATGAAGGACTATCATGCCCGCTTTCGTGGACGAGTCATGATGACCAAGATCCTCAGCGGGGCCAACATGACGTTCGCCCAACTCCCCGTCATCCAAGAGTTCGTCAACGGAACAACCAACAAGAACGAACTTTGCTACAATCATGTGTTAGGGGTGTGCTCGAATAGACGCTGCTGGTATCAGCACGCAACAAAGGAGCAGGTCCCGAATAACTTTGCCGGGGAACTCATCCAGAAGTGTGGACCGGGGATCGATTATGTAGTGAGGAACGAGCCCCAAGGAGGGGCAAGAGGGCGTCAGGAGCGCAGGACGGAAGGAAGCTATTATGGGAGGACAGTCGTAGGCAGCAGCGGCTCTGGAGGCGGGGCCGGGGGACACGGCCAGATGCAACACGTGGACACCTCGGACGGTAAACGAGGGCAACGCGAACAATAACCACGACATGAGAACACGGGCAAACAGCAGAGGACGGCCTGACATACGGAGGGCAACGGGAACACAGGGACGCCAGCTTGGACGAGTGTGAGCCTGAAACGAACGGCTGAGGCAATCCTGTCCCACCTACCGAATGTGTCTGCAGGCGAGGATAAAATAACAAAAATTGACGACGAAACTAACGGCGTATGTGTTAAGCGATGGAGGGAGACACGGGGACAGGAACTTATGTTTGGGGGTCAAGGTAAGATAGTAAACAGCGAGAATCCGAGAAGGCACAGGGAAAGGGAAGCGTTGCAGCAGGCACCAGCGCCTCAACCAACAGCAATCAAAAGGGCACAGGGCGAGGAGCCAACCCAACACAGCACTGGCGATGAGCCACACGCGATGAGCGAGCATGCATGCGTAGCGAGGGCACTTGACGACGAGTCACACCCCACACCTCTCACAGCACAGCAACCTGACGTAGGACTGCGGCCACCGGCGCTGATAGATGGGAGACCGGTAACTGGCCCGGTTAAGAAACTGTGGAAAAGCCAAAGCAGGCTTAGACTCACGCAAAACCTGGCCAAGGCAGAGGGCCAGAGCTACTGGCAGCGCTACACAGGAACCCACCGCATGCCATCACAAAAGCCGCTCCCAGAGGAGGAGGAAACGCAAGACATGTACCCGCGGGGACTCGCGCGATATCACCCAGCAGCAGAAACACTACTCGACTACGCCACCAAGGGGTGCCCAGTAAAAACTGGACGAGCATGGACCATCGAGGAAGTCGAGGCAGCCATTGAGAAAGGGCCACACCCATCAGCACTGGTTCCTGCGGCGATGGCGCAATTACAGGCCGAGGTACAACACAAGGTCGCAAAGGGCCAAGCAAGAGTCATCGACTGGGATACACTCAAGATACAAGGCGTACCAAATGAGTTGAAGATATCCCCGATCGCGATGATACCACACAAGTCGCGGGCATATCGCGCAATTCTGGACCTGTCCTTCGGGGTAAAGCTGAGGGATGGAACGAGAGTGCCATCCGTCAACGAAGGCACCACACGCACAGCACCAGCGGGATCAATCGACCAGCTAGGTCACTCACTCAAGCGCATAATATATGCCATGGCGGAGGCGCAGGACGAGGAAAAAGTCTTCATGGTCAAATACGACATCAAGGATGGGTTTTGGCGCCTTCATTGCCAGGCAGGAGAAGAGTACAACTTCGCCTACGTGTTGCCCCAAGAACCGGGCCAACCGGTAAAACTGGTACTTCCATCTGCGTTGCAAATGGGGTGGGTTGAGTCGCCAGGGTACTTTTGCGCGGCATCGGAGACGGCGCGAGATGTTGCCACAAAATACATCGAGTCACCACTTAATAGCACGATGGACCATAAATTCATTGGCCACGCAATGGAAGGGGCAGAGGTCCATGCATTGCCACAGACGGGGCATGAGAAAAGCTTCAAGTACTTTGTTGAGGTCTATGTGGACGACTTCATCCCACTTGCCATCGCATCTTCGCAGGAGCAGCTGCGTCACGTGGCAAATGGCGTGCTTCATGGTATTCATGATGTGTTTCCAGGTCGACGCGAAGAAATGGAAGACCCCATTTCAATGAAGAAGATTCTTAAAGGGGATGGAAAGTGGGCACTGCAAAAGGACATCTTAGGGTTTCATTTCAACGGTGACATTGGCAGGAAAACGATTCAGCTAGAGACCCCAAAACGTGATTTCCTACTAGACACACTACACCGATGGATAAGAGCGGCAAAGGCAACGAAATCAGCAGTGCCTTTCCTGGAATTCGAATCGGTGGTGGCGAAGCTCCGACATGCGTTCATCGCCATCCCAGCAGGTGTGGGCTTGCTATCCGTGTGCAACCCAATATTGGGAAAGCGCCCACCGTGCGTTCACATAAACAGGAACCAACACCTACTCGAAGCGTTGAAAGACTGCCGCACCATCATACGCGAAGCCACCGCGAAACCAACGCCATGCGCCGAACTCGTGCCAGGATGGCCTGACTACGTCGGTGTAAAGGATGCCTCCAAACACGGCGTCGGTGGAGTCATCCTTGGAGAAAATCGAGGCTGTACTCCAACAGTGTTTCGGGTCGAGTGGCCAAACGACATCAAGCAGGCCCTAGTCTCCACGGCAAACCCAAAAGGGACCATAACCAACTCCGATTTGGAAATGGCAGGGCTGCTGCTACTTTGGTTGGCAATGGAAGAGGTGTGCGACCTCACGTCCGGAACACACATCGCACTGTTCAGCGATAACTCACCCACGGTACACTGGGTTCGCAGGATGGCGGCCCGAGGTTCCCGTGTGGCCTCACAGCTCCTTCGTGCCCTCGCCCTTAGACTAAAAATTCGACAGGTCTCACCCCTAACGCCGCTACACATACCCGGCGAGCGCAACCGCATGACAGACATCCCCTCTCGTTCCTTCGGTAGCGAGCCGAAATGGCATTGTACTTCTGATGATGGCCTTCTAACATTGTTTAACACTGAATTTCCCTTACCCAACCAGCAATCCTGGACAGTCTTCCAGATTTCACACGAGATCTTTACGAAAGTGCTTTCCGTGCTTCGGATGCAGCATATAGGCACGGACGTGTGGAGGCGACTTCCCGCAACAGGGAGGTTCGCTGGCGCCATTGGCGCTCCTACTGCACACCTTTGGGAGTGGACCCTCACTTACAGGGTAGTACTCACGAAGACAAATGCAGACATCTCATGGGATTCGCGGGGGCAGTGCGCCTGGGATACTACGGTAGCGGACGCCAAGTCCGAAGTGGCACAGCACTTACGGCTCTCACGGCCATTGGGCAGAAGATTGCCCTGGACACAGGGATAGATCCAACGAAGGTGGCCGGCTCCGACAAGTACCTCCCGTGCATCCAGCAAACCATCAAGGGATGGGACAAAGAAGACCCACACACCACGAAGAAACTCCCGGTGGAAGTCGACGTCCCTGAACTCCTAGTCAAATGGGGATATATGGCTGGAGCCTCAGCGCGAGAGGCCGCAACGGGTGACCTCACACTAATCGCGTTCTACTACTTGCTACGGGTAGGGGAGTATACAATCAAACAGAGCCGCAACGACACTAAACAGACGGTGCAGTTCAAAATGGAGGACATCACGTTCTTCATCCGCAATGACAATGGAAAGCTCATGCGCTTAGGACGACACGCACCACGCGAACACGTCCTAGCAGCTGCAGGCGCGAACCTGAAACTGGACAATCAAAAAAATGGCCACAAAGGGGTTTGCATCCACCACGAGGCAAATGGCGACCCAACTCTCTGCCCGGTCCGCGCCTTGGGGCGCCGGTATCTACATATCCTGGAGCACATGGGAAACTGTTGGACGACACCACTGTCTGCCTGTTGGGACACTAACATGAAGCGAGAAGACGTCACGGACAAGGACATCTCACGGAGCCTAAAATCCGCAGCACACTCATTGGACTACCCCACAACTCGTGGTATCCCAATCCAACGGGTTGACACGCATTCACTTCGGGGGGGCGGCGCAAATGCCCTTTCGCTAAATGGCTACAGCGACACACAGATTCAAAAGATGGGCCGATGGACCGGAGAATCCTTCAAGGAGTACATCCGGAGTGAACTAGCAGAATTCTCCAGCGGAATGTCACGTGCCATGCAAAAGGTTATTGGATATACCGTCGTCTCAGGCGGGGCGTTCCATGAACTACCGGCAGAATTGGCAGACCTGGCTATAGCAGCGTAGCGGCACGAGTACCTAGTCGGCTGACAACGGGAATGATGTGATACACAACGAGGATCACTGAGACCGACAACGCTAGCGGGTACGCGAACCAAATCGATGCAATAGTAAGGGGCACACAGAGCTACATGAATCACAGCACGCCAATGACAACACCTTGTGATGCGACGGGATGAGAGGCGCCCACCTGATACAGTGTCCGCCCGATCCTCGTCGCGGTGGTGACCAAACGGGCACAAAGTGACACCCCTTGGCACGCTGTTGCGCAACAAAGTGGCGCTGAGTGGGCAAGGCAACTTGCCATGACCCCCCCCCCCCAAAGTCTGACTGAGGTTGTGATGAGTTGAATTGCATTTTTAAATTGGTCAATCAGGTGGGGAACAGCAATGCTGCTGCCACTTTGTGATCTGACGATGACATGAAGATTTTTACTTGATGGCTCATATTTTATTCATCCCCTCATGATCCACAAAGGATTTATCTGGCTGCACCAACATCAATATGCCCATGTCAAGTGACGTATAAATGGACAACGGCTTTGGCAGTGGTCCATTATTGATCATTATCTTATTTGTGCAACTTGTGAGTTGGGATCACAAATCCACATTATAAGCACCCCTTTGCCAATGCAGACCACAACCAGCGCCTTGGAACCTGAAGGATTAGCTTCAAGAAGGGCCTCAACTTGTGATTGTGCAACTGATATGAGTTTGCTTTTGATCATCCAAAGAACTGTGCTCATGTAGAGTGGCATCTGGATGATGTGTGTATGTATTTTCCAGTGAACTGGCAGGAGATACATATATTATATAGAGGGCCAGTTTTGTGACTGGTACTGTGTATACATCTACTGGAGCTCTCAGTCAAATAATGATTGCATTTGTGAATGAAATGTGGTAGCATGCTGGCTAAAGCTTGGCTGTTTATAAAAATGACATTTTTCGCTGGAGGGAGTGTGATTTTTGAAACCAGTGCATAATGGAATCCCCTCAATCAGGTGAAGGGATGGATTGGCAGGAGGTCAATGCTAATAGTAAGATAGACTTTTCACTGGGACGTTATTTTTACGAGTAACTCAGGATCGCCTTGATCTAATCCTTAGAAGGTGTCAGTTTTATCTATTATCAGATATCATTTCGAATTTTTATTGCTAATTATTTCACATGACAATAGTATGACCTAGCATTATTTACATATAAAATGGGGAATTATAACAAAAATATGGTTTTAAGAAAGGTAATATCTTACGATTATTGTTTATCATGTACAATGTGTGACCTCGAAGCTCGATCGTAAAATTATGACATTTACTACTCCAGGTAAATACTCATTACAGGTATTCCATCATACAAACTTTGTATGATATCGTTGTTCGTATAATATCATGATGTAACGTAGAGTTCTCAAAATGACTCCGATGCCTCCTGTTCTCTTCAGGTTTGTGTATTTTCTGAGGATGGCCAGACGTATCCATCTTATTTTGCTTGCTAATTTTTTGGTGTATTAATACACGTGACAATCCACAAGTGTGGATTATCCCCGTCCACTTTTTGCACATGTATATGTAGACGTAATTTTGAACCGAAAAAGTCTTACGAGAGTCACCCGATTCTTTGCCCAAGTGGTCAGTTGTGTAGTATAGGACCAATACCAATGGTCTATAACACTTTTTTGCTATGAAACGGTTGCTTTTCACTCTTCAACAGTCCCCAAATACACCTTCGTTTTTTGTCAAAAAAGCGCTATTTCATGTAAGTGTATCTCTTAGTGTAATCCTTACAAATCTATGCGCCGCTAGATAAGCCGCTAGTTGTTTAAGGCCTACAGTCGTATGCAATGCGTTCACATGATCAGCGCACTAGTTAATTGCTGGAATTCACATGCAAAACAGTAAACTCCCTGAAAACTCCCCTTTAACACTTAAATTCATTCAGTATCTGTGTTCTTCCTCTTTTGGATGCTGACCCTTTGGTTGCCAATGGAGACCTGGTGACATCTAGGTCCGATAGTTCCTGGATCTGATGGAAACGTCCGGAGCAAGTTGTCTTCCTCCAAGAATATCTCAAAACCACAGAATTGTCCACCAAGTCAATTAGTCCCCACATATTGCAACTTCATGCTTCTCACCCTCCAAACACCACTCAAACACTCTGCACAACACCACGTAAAGTGCCCCTCTTCACCAACCAAACACCACCACTTCTCCCCACCAATCACGACTGTAACAAACTGCATTCATCTGCCTATACCTCAAAACATACAACTTCCTCATCGAATCCCGCTTGGCTGTACTTCATCTCCACCCGAAATGATAACACAGCAAACGATTCCACAATGCTTCGCAATTCACCATTATATACCAGGAGCGACAGATGACAGAGGCATGCGAGAGGGTTCGAGCATCGCAGTAGGAGAGGATTTGGGGGGAATGGATCGGTGGTTAGATGGGGCTTTGTGGTGTGGGTTTGTTTGGATGAGGATGTGAGTGGGGGTGAGGGGGAGTAGGCAAGGGGTGATTTTCGTTTGGGTGGTGCGATGTAGGCTGATGTAGGGTACCATTTTGTGAAAGGAACAAGAGTATTTGGATCATTTCCTGGCCATTGGTATAGTGCTTTTGGCGGAGGTGACGCTGCACGAGGAAGTCATGTTGTGCATGTCTAGCAGATGATGGAGCGCGCTGACAGGGACACAACAATCGTTAGACCTGTAGATGGAATTGTTCAGGGCACATGATGCGCAATGCTCTCATGACTCACGGTCATCAGGACGATCAGAATCGTATGCATCGACATGATGAAATTGTGTTTTGATGGAATCCAATAAATCGTATGGTGGCAAATGCAGGAGGAAAGGCAGAAGCATGAGAACTAATTGTATCGTGCGATGCCACAGTGTATGTGGGTGTCTTGTGAGCAGTGGTGTAAGCCATCACACTTTTGGCGAATCTTGAAATTTTGATACGATTCATTTGACTTAGGAATTAGTAATAATCTCTCAAATTTCTCGATTTGACGATTTTTGGTCTGCAGCCTGTGGGGAGGGCAATATGTCGATTCAAGTAGCCCAATCCGAAACGAAGCATCTTGAGACACTATTGATGGATTCTTAAGCGTTCGAACAGTGGAAAAATACTTTTTTCCCTGCGAACAAGATGTGCCAAAATGACCAATTTTTGGCTCTAATGTATAAACTATTATGCATTAAGGGCGAATGGGTCATGAGTCAAAAGGGTTATTGTATAGTTTTGTATACAATAGCCCGACCGGGGTTATGGACTATGTAGATATCCCGATTTTTGACAACGATATTGGGGGCCATTATATACTCCTACGCGGGAATGACTACAGCTCAAGAAAAATCTCATCTTGTGGATTTTTAACATTAATGTCTTGATATGCTCCAAATCATGTTGGAAGTCTCCTTACTCCTTTACCTTCTCGATTAATTAATAAGAAATTGATGTATTGCGTTTTTGCGTTTCTAAATCAAAAATCTCATTTCATTGATCTGTTCAAATCTTGATCTTGTTTAGATTATCTGAAACGATGCGTCTAAGGATAAGATATTTGCTTTCTGCTTGCAAGTCTGTTTTTATTCTTGAGTTGAGTTGACAAGACTAACTCCTCCCGAGATAATGTGAGCGCCTCTTTAAAACAATCTTTGCTTCCTAAGTAGCTGTTTTCGTTTTGAACCAAACTGGCCTGGAAGCGCTAAATCTTTTTATGCCGGTTACTTTTGGAGGCATTCAAATTTTACCTTGTTTTGATAGGAATTTGTTCACCATTTCGATTTGATTACTATGATCGGTACTTCTTCTTTGATCGACTTGCTAATGATGATGTTTTTATTGCAATGTTACAGCTCTTTATTTTAAATCAAACACATCGAGAACACCCGAAATACATTCTTTCTCGAGGAGTAATAATTTTTTCATTGGCACAATCTGCGTTCCACCGTCGTGTCTAATACAGTTATAAAACACAATTCGATGTATTAAAATTTTATTTTACAGATGTACACACCCAAGTTATCTCTTGTGCAAAGAGTATCATTGGACGACAAGATGACACATTATTCCAAATATGAATTGCCGAAAATTATGTCAATAGTAAAGGACTTGAAATGTTATTGTGGTGAGGGATTATGATTTACTTCAAGAAAGGAGCTACCAGCACAACATGCTATTGTGCCACCAAATGAGCTAAGAAACAGAATTAAGTGGAAAAATGGCCTCCCATGAGATATTAGTAACGGGAGAAAGGATTGTTGCTACCCGAACCAAACGACATCCAGTCTACGCTAAATCCGCCTTGTGGGAAAGCCACTCGAACCCTGTAAGTACCAGGGTTTAGCCAGACATTGGCCATGATCGACTTCCAAGCTCCATTGGTATGTGGTACCGAAAGCCATAAAACAGAGTTCCCATTTACTTGGAGGTTAAACTGCCCGGAATATACAGCAGAATTGACATTGGCCGAAAATGTGTACTGGCTTCCAGTAGGTACTTGAATATTGTACTCCACGTAGTCGCCATTGCTGATGTCAGTAAGCTTGCCGTCTCTGACAGCGACGCCTACCTGTGAACAGAAATTTTCTGCCTCGAATCTTACTGGTAAAACAAAGTTGGGTGCAGAGGAGCAATCCAAAGGTGTACCTGTAGGAGCCACGGGCTTGGCGGTTGGATTTAAAGTGGGGCTGCGTGTGAGCGATTTCGATGGGTTTGGAGTGGGGCTGTTGGTAGGCTTCAGTGTGGGCTTTTTAGTGGGCGAAGAAGTGGTTGGCTCCTTGGTAGGAGCATTGGTTGGACTCGGGGTGACGCCAGTGGTAGGAGGCATGGTTGGCGGCAGAAGCGGTGGAGCAGTCAAAGGCGTCGGACCAGCAGTTGGCAAACGAGATGGAGAAGGTTGGTATTGGTCGAGTTGTGTCTGAAGTTCGGTGATCTGGGCTCGAAGATAAGAGATCTGGGCTTGAAGATCGGCATTCGTAGCAAGGCATTGTGTTAAATCTGATGACGTGGTTACAGCGGCCGAAGGTGCATTTGTGGGCAAAGGCGTCGCTGACATGAAACTGAATTTGATCCAATTAATATTGAAGCCACCCTCGGGGAAATCGAGTCTCAACTTGTGCTCTCCCGTTGGGAGATCCACAGATGACGAAATCGTAGTCCAACTTTGCCAACCATTCGTGTCCGGAATGGACAACTGCACAAGAATATTTCCGTTGAGCTTAACGTCCATTTTGCCGTTCGCGTTTTCTGACGCCACCCGTGCTTCAAACGTATACTGTCCTGCGGACGCAACGTTAATATTGTACTCCGCATAATCGCCAGCATCAAGAAAACCAATGTTTAGTCCTCCACCAGAGTCATTGGTATTTTCTGTCTCCACGCCAAATCCATTGCAAAAGGCCTCTGCCTCGAACTGACCGGGAACAGCAAAAGCACTTCCGGATGTGCATCCAGTTTCAGGAGCGGCAGTGGGTTTTCGCGTGGGGAAGTTACCTGATCCCTTAGAAAACGAGAACCAGTTGAGGTTAAAATTCCCATATGGGTATGCCAATTTAATGATGTGTTCGCCAGAAGTGAGTGCCACATCTGCATAAATGGTAGTCCAACTTTGCCAACCATTGGTATTTGGAACTTGCAGAATCGCGACAGAAACTCCATCCACCTGAACATCAATTAGACCACCACCTTGCTGAGATGCAACGCGAGCGCTGAACATATATTGCCCAGACGTTGTAACGTCGACCTTGTACTCAGTGTAATCTCCGCCGTCAAGAAAACCAATATTTGTTCCTCCTCCGGAATCGGTAGTGCTCTCGGTTTGGACCCCGAAACTTCCACAATATTCTTCTGCCTGAATCGTTCCAGGAATGAAAAACGCAGCAGACTCGGGACAAGTGATGGTGGGTTTTACTCCTTGATAGAATCCCTCGTGCCATTCGTGACTGTCATGACCATTCTTAATGTTGACTTGGGCGAACTCGATCATTTCATCGTAGAGATGAGTAGGTGGAGTTCCACCATTGTTGATGAAGTTTTTGACTTCATTGTAGGCTTGATTGGGTGGAATCGTCCAGAGGCAACGATCGTGGCTCATTTTCTTGAAGGACCTACACAATTATCATGAAGAATTATGAAACATGAAAATGTTATCATCGCAGCTGTGAACCTTGTGTTGGGGGATATAACATAACGAATCATACCGAAAATGCAAGTAACAATTACTGATCAAACTCACCAGGGAAAATATCCCTCGAGCGTTTCCTTCGCCCAATCGGTAATTGCCTTGAGATTGGACTCATCCGTCTCGCCATACTCTCCTATAAACACAGGAATATTCAGCTTTTCTGCAAATGCCTCCCTTCCATAGGTACCACTTGCAGGGCCGTAATGATGCAACTGATAGACCAGATTGTCATCCCACTGCTCGCTGTAACCCGTGATTGACTGAACCATCGGATCTGTCCAATCGATCTTTGTCAAATCAGAGCTCCACCAACTTCCTTCAGCAACGATGATGTGATTATTATCCACTTCACGAATGGCATCCCGAATAGTGATCAACGAAGGCAGAAGCTCGTACTCTCGTCCTGGTTGAGGGACTGGTTCATTGAAGAGATCGTATCCCCACACGACGGGCTCGTCGACATAACGGCTGGCGATATGTTTCCAGATGGAGGCCGCCACGGCAACATTGTCACCATCCCAGAATTTGACAGTGTCCCGGGGTTGGTTGGCATTGGAGTCCACGTTATCAGCATGATCGCCTGGATTTTGGTAGCCTGGAAAAGGATTGCATAATCATTTATGAGAAAATTATCAAAGTTCCTGAAAAATTGAACGTGATGCAAGACAAAAGGATTAAAAATGCACTCGCCTGGAGCTCCATGCATGTCCAGCAAAACATACATTCCATGCGTGCGGCAGAAAGAGATGACTCTATCAAAAAACTCGAACCCATCATCTACAATCATATCATTCTTGTAAAACAACTTGAAATTGAAAGGGACTCTGACGCTGTTAAATCCCAACTCCTTCAAGTCAGAGATGGCCTTCTCGTCCACATAATTCATTCTCCATTGATATTCAAATTCCTCGGCCTTATCGTCTCCTCCCAGTGCCGCTGAAATCTCATTGAAGAATTGAGTATGAGTACGATAGTTGAAATCGCCCATCATGAGGTATCCTTCCCATACTAGCCAGTTCCCGAGATTGATTCCACTGAAGAAGAGAGGCTCCCCATTTTCATCCAGAATTTTGGTGCCGGACGTGTGGACGAAGGCGGAAACGACTGGGTTCAACTGAAGGAGGTGGACGAAGGTGGTGGCGGCCGATAGGAAGGCCGGAGATAGAAGTCTCATGGTGTGGAATTAGTTGTTGTTGTGTGTTAACAAAAAATGAGCTTTTTGAGTTCATGCCCCGACAGTGTTTATAAATAAGTATTACACTCCGTCGCTCATTAAAAAGGTAATGGTAGGGAATGGAAAAACATCTCGAATAAAATGACTTCACTGCTTTATTACTCCCTCTTAGATGTACATATTGGCATATCAACAATCCATTTTTTATGTGTTCCCACGACCGAGTGGAAGCAATGGCTTGACAAAAGGGTCACAACAAAAAGTCACAGGAATCGTATTTCTAAAACTGTGTACCACTCTCGGATTTTTGAGCAGATTTTATTGAATTAATGAAAATGGAGATCAGGGAAATTACGTCTAATTGGCTCTTTTGGCCGAAATAAGCTTTTTGTCATGCGAGTCAAGTGTGAGTACCTTACTAGATCCCAGATCGTGACCGTTACTAAAAAATAATTTAAATCACGCGCCATTCACGACATTTTACGCGCTCTCTTCAGAATGGCTGTTTCATTAGAAAAGGCATTAAGGCCTCTTGCATGCCGTTTTACACACTCCCGTCCGTTTTCAGTGAAAAGGGACGAGAGCGTGTAAAACGGCATGTAGGCGGCCAAAATGCCATTTTTGATGCAACATGCCTTATCACTTAGGAATTCGTATAAATTTTACGCAATCCCGCCCAACTCGTCCTTTTTACACGCTCTCGTCCATTTTTCACAAAATGGGACGAGAGCGTGTAAAACAGAAGGGAAGCGCATACATGCCATTTCATAAGCTCTAGTCCGTTTTGATGAAAATGGACGAGAGCTTGTAAAACAACTTTTATGCGGGATTGATATCGAAAGGAGGCATGGAATCTGTTCACGCCGAGACCCGAGAATAAGATTATAAATGATGTAAACTCTATCACGGGCGTCGATCTGTTAGGCCAAATGCTTGGTAATTTTCAATTGCTAAGCAATTGCCCTCAGTTCGAAAGGGCACTTTGCAATTCCTCGTCGACGTTTGCACTACCAAGGAATTGCAAACCTGCCGGGAATACGCAGAACAATTCCTTGTCCACGGCCGAATTACGTTTGAATTGTGTGAAAACAGTACGCACTCAACTGACAGGGTTTTTAATCGTACCAATCCCTACGTAAATTAATATCTTATGTTGGGTCAGTGTTCTCTTCCCAAGGAATTGTAAAGGCGAAAAAACCTGGACGATATTGAAATTCCTAAGGAATTGTATTCACGAAGATATTAAATCTGTATTACAATTCCTAAGGAATTGTTATTTCTAAGTTATTTTACAAATGACTACTGTTGAGTACCATCAAACAGAAAAATTGATGCCAAACGGACATGTTAGACACTCATCTGATGCCGATCAGACGTGTCACACTACAGTATTGATGCCAAACAAGGGGTCATTGCAGAAATCCCGAGCTAAACCACTGTTGTCGAGGAATAGAAAACACGAAAATTGCAATTCCTTGGTAGTGCAAACGTCGACAAGGAATTGCAATGAGTTTTTTGACCCATTTTGCAATTGCTTAGCAATTGGAAATTACCAAGCACTTGACCTAACAGATCAGCTGCCACCTCACAGCATTATCTTGTTTTTTAGCATGTAGCTGGCAGATTCCCGCAGCTCCAATGACTAATATGACTCTTGTCATGCAAAGAATTTTTTTGCTCTTCTTCGTGAATGTCGTTTTGGTGGACCGTGAATAGGGGTCGGCGATGTAGCACACATTTTTTGAGACCATAATGCGTAGCGTTTTACGAAGGGGCAATTAACTGACGTCATCTTCACTGATTACTCAATTATAGTTGACTATTGTATCTTACTCATATCCCAACCCCCACTTGCGGTGCACTAGATGCACCGCACACCTTGACCAAATCCTTGAATTCTCTTATGGTGCATCTAATCCACCATAACTTTTTTACTATTCCTACCTATGTTCAGAGGAAACCAACAACCATTTTTGAGAAAGAGTCCATTTCAAATATTAATTTTAGATCAGAAAATCCCAGTACGTACCCACACTCAGGGACTTTTCAGATTGCCTAAGCTGTCTGGTACAATGTATGCCTAACATTCACATCTTAATTGGCCAAAAATTAGGTTTATGTATTTCTAAGTAAAAAATGATGCCAAGCCGAGATTACCTCTGATGGGCAAATGTGTCTTTTTGAATCCCTAAAGAGGCTATGTAGGAATCGTTGAGTTACAGTGCACTAGATGCACCGTAAAAAAGGATGGGGATATCATACGATAGGGTGGTAAAGGTGACCCTGTCACCAAATCCCAACTCTGAACCTGCTACTCTTTTATTTTGAAGCCAAGGAGCACTGCAGGTTTGACACGTCCTCACTGCTAGTCCAAGTTGGTTCTGCAATAGGGAGGATATTTATCTCAACTCCTGTCAGGGTCTCGTGTCAGACATGAGTGATTATAGGGGTGTGCAGTCTGAAGTCAGAGAAACAATAAGGTGCAATAAAAAATGGGGTGGTGGGTGGGAAACAAAAGAATCAGTCATGCTGCAGCCCGCCTCGACAGGATGTACTGTCCCCTCGATCCGAGCGCCATGGCGATTTCATATCAAAACTTGGACGGGTCATGTCCGAAGGAAGTGAGCTCATCATCTTGCCTTGGGCTTGTCTCTGCGATGCACTGTCCCAATTTTTTGGGTGTGGGACCCAAAAGCTTCTCACAAGACTCGGAGTCTCTGTTGCATTGCCTTGCTTAGAATAGGGGCTGCACTGGTGAAGAGCCCAAAATATTTTTTTCTCCAAATAACCATGAAACTTGTCAGCTTTGTAGAGATTGGCCTCCTGGTCATTTCTCACTAAGGCACCTAAAAACAAAATTGACTGAAAGGTCCCCATTTTCCGTGAAACGTGTCGAAAAAGTTCATTTTGCTAGTGATTAGATGTCAGCGCGATCTTTTTTGGCGGTCCAAGATATAATTGAGTCCGTTCAAGACCCAGACATGAATTTGTCGGCACACTTCTCCTCCGTTCAGAAGTAGCTACCCCCTTTGCAGTGTAGCTCAAACTGAGTGTTGCGAAAACTCAAAATCACGTATCATATTTGAATATATGCAATTTTTTTGTGTAAAATTTGTACAATATGTGTTTTTTGCACAGATTCGCTTTGAGAGGACCCCTTGTGGAGCAAATCACATAATGCAATACACAGTTACACATAATTTCTATGTTCCTCCTCTCATTTTACAATGTCAAGAGGCCTGCCTGGGTTACACGGACGCCGAGCTGCAAGCTTGTCTTGACATCATCGAGGAGGTTCTCCCCTGATGTTGTTGGTGTTGTCTCTTCTCAAATCCAGTCAGTTGATGATAAAACCAATTTTTATAGCACAAATGAGCATATACACCTTGCTCAAGTTCGATGGCAATAGCCAAGAACATTACTTCAGTGGTGAAGCACATCGCGAAATGATAGAGACTAGAAGTGAGGTGATAAAGAGGGGATGGCCTTAAAATGGTAAGACGGAGTGAAAACATTGCCGGGAAGCAACAGAGGGGGTAAGAAAAAGTATGTGTTTTGTGAATTTGTGTTTTTGGTACATATGAGTACAGATAACACAATTTGTGATTTTGAGTTTTCGGTTTGCTCTAATATATCAAACAGCATTGTTATGTTCTATATTCGTTTCCCAATATATTTATGTCATCATCTTTTTCCAGTGATATCTTTTCTCACATTGTAATTGGGCTGCACAGGAACTCAAAATCCAGTTCAACAACAAAAAATGTGATGCAGCATCCCAAATAATATATTACGACCACAAATAATGCGATGCCACATCTTTGCATGCACTGCCCATAATTACGAGCTGCCACATGAGCTCCAACTATGTTTGAGACAGTGACATCCTAGTACAATGTGGATTACGGGGGCAAATTAAGTATTCTGTGTCATACTCGAATGGCAATATTGCAAATTGATGTACCCAATCGGAAGTCTGGCAAATGAGCCAGAATACAATGTGGTGATTGGAAATGTGGGTGGTGAAAACTAGTCTTTGCTCAGCAATGCTGCCGTTCTTGAGTGTTAGCACAGACAAGATTGATGAATATGGTGGAAGCCGTTGTTTTTCAGGTGAGTGGCCTAAAGCCCGACATGGACTTTAAGAAGGTAGTCTGAAGCGAGTGTGTTTATGATATGGGTTAGGTCAGAAGTGTTCTACAACAGTTTTAAATACTTTTGCTTAGGTCACCAATCAAGAGCCTATCGAGTGAAGTACTGGATGGTCATCTATCCTTTGTCACTGTTCCTGTTGTCCGTCAGTCCATTGTTGCCATATCTGTCCTCTGCCAGTCTACCATTCAGTATCCAGTGGTTACCAGTTGAGTCATCTTCAGTTGAGCATCGGTAAGTAGTACCACCATGCCTCCTCTCATCACCAACAAGATTTCTGCGTGACCTAAGCCAAAAAGTATTTGAAAAATCTTGTTGTACACTTTGCTGACTTTGTTTTTATTAACTTAATACTGCTGTACAAGGGATGCACAATATGCTAGCTATATCATGCATCAACGAAACACAAATGGTCATGGGAAAGATTGGCATTGATTTGTGGCAGTTGTGTGACTCATCCATTTTCAACTGCCCAAAGGAACTGTCCTGTGAGAAGGTTCCTGAGAAAGAAAACTTCTATTGGATATTTAACTTAAGAAAACACATACATTGTGTATGGTGGTGTCTCAAGAGGAAAAACCCTATTTGAATATTGTTTCTGAGAAACTAATATCTTATGACTTTTTGTCCTTCCTCAGTGTTATACAAAGTGAAGGAGCCTCATGGAGTTCCACCTGGAAGCTCCAGATTCTTGGCCTATGTCACTCGCCCCCATGAAAAAAACCATTCATGTGGAAAGGAAAAATGGGTAGGCCTTCTGGAGAGGAAGAAACTTGATTTTACATATCGAGTTATACTGGTTATACAAGACTTTCCTGACTGAGTAGTGACTATGAAGCAAAATTTCAAGCGTAAGTGTTTGTGGAGAGAGGAGTAAGAGTGATTCACTAACAGTTGTTATTTTATGTGTCCGTCGTGTCAAACTATGGTGTTACTCTCCTAATTTTTAATCATTCTGATTTTGTTCTGTGGTGAACCCTGATTGTACCATTGGTATGGCCTGTTGATATAGTCCAAGCATCATGATGGTATTTGCTTTCTGATTTGCAGAGGATACCTTCCTTGCAAAGAAGTACTCTATCACCAATTGTATAATCCCAATCAACGCGAGACTTGTTTTTTATGTTTGGTGTTGTAATGGGTTTGGCGTTGCCTATGATCTCCTATTGTTCCAGTCAGCTAGGAAGGGAATATCAAACAGCATGTCCCTGCCAAATATTGCTGCACCTGGAGAGGCTTTGAGTACCGTGTGGTATGTGGAGCAAACGGCCCATGCCGCATCCATGAGGAAGTATGCTATGTCACTTGGAGCCACTGTATTTGCCATGCCTAATTCAGCGGTATGGATCATTGTCATTATTACTTGATGCATCCGCTCTACTATTGTGTTTGCTTGAGGTTCTTGATGCTGGTTGGCTTATGCTTGATACCGTATGAATCACATAGGGTTTCAAAATTGAGCTTGGAATCACTTCCATTGTTGTAAGTGATTCCTTGACAGTGTGGGTGGGTAACGCTTAAACCAGATCTTGTTCACTAAAGAGGCAAGTTGTGCTGATGATTTATGAATGTAAGCTTCTTTTGGTTCATTATGTGTGCGAGTACCCTTGCGGCCCTTTTTACATGTGGGAGTAACAGAATTGAATTCAGTTACCGGTAGTTCCACAATCTTGAACCAACTGGTAGCTGGATCTATCATTGTGACACACATTAAGTCAATTTCAGTACCATCTTTGCCCTTGAGAGTGTATGGTCCTATTGGGTCCACATATAGCACCTCCAAGGGGTTTGACACAACCAGTTTTGTAAGTAATTCACCGTACTTGCGTTGGCGATGTTTGTTGACTTGGCATTTATGACATTTTTGACAGAGGTACAAACGGAATGTTGCAATCCTTTCCAATACATCGCAGCATGAAGAGTCTCTTCAGGACGGGTCACCCCCAGATGTTGCAGGTGGTACCACTGTTAGGGTTAGGGTGAACGACGTAATACTGAGGAAGCCACTCAATGTGCTGTTCACATCTTAGATGCAAAATATGAAAAAGCAGACCTCCAATCAGCTGTTGGCACCAACTGTCCTCGCCTCAGTTGACAAGATCAAAATAAGTTGTTGGAGCTCCTCCATATATACAATGACCTCTTTGATGGTACACTAGGTGATTGGAATACTGATCCAGTCTCCTTCGAACTGAAGGAATGTGCCAAACCATACCATCGCAGAGCTTACCCAGTGCCACATTCTCTCAGGGAGACACTCATGAAAGAGCTAAAAACACTACGTTACTTGGGGATACTACAGTGGCAGCCCGCATCTGAATGGGCTTCACCATTGTTTATAGTGCAGAAATAAGTTCAGACTGTACATTTCCAAAGTGATTTTTGAGAAGTCAACAAAAGGATTGTTAGAAAACCATTCCCGTTTCCAAAAATTAGTACAGTCATGCAAGAGTTAGAAGGTTTAACTTTTGCAAGAGCCCTTGATATAAACATGTGCTACTACACCATTAAGTTGGATCCAGATGCATCCAAAATCTGCACCATTATCTTTCCATGGGGTAAATACTCTTACCTCAGGTTACCAATGGGAATTGCTGATTCTCTGGACATATTTCAATCAAAAATGACAGAACTAATGGCCACCCTTGAGTTTGTAAGAGCTTGCATCCATGATCTACTATGTATCACCAATGAAACTCCGGAAGACCACCTGGCTAGATTGGAATTGGTCCTCTCCAGACTGCCAGATAAAAACTAAAAGTAAATATGTGCAAATCAAACTTCTGTGCCATTGAAACATAATATCTTGGGTACATCCTCTCACGAGATGGAATCAAGCCACAGCCCAAGAAGGTATAGTCGATACTTGCACTGTCATGCCCAAAAATGTCTAAGACCTCCGTAGATTCCTTGGCATGGTCAAATACTTCTGAGATCTTTGGGCACAATGCAGCGAAATGCTTGCCCCCCTCACAAGCCTTGTAGGCAAGTGTGGTCATACCAAACAGTCCAAACTTTCTCAAGGTGAAGAAGAAACGTTGGAAATGGACCAAGGAACATCAAAACACATTCAATGACGTAAAGGCCACTATTGCAAAAGATGTGTCCTTGGCCCACCCTGATTACTCAAAAGGGTTTGAGATCTATACTGACGGATCCAAGAGACAACTTGGAGCAGTCATTACTCAGAACAACCGGCCTATTGCCTTCTTCAGCAGAAAACTCTCTGTCTGTCAGCAAAAGTACAGCCTAACCAAAATTGAACTTCGAGCCATAGTTGAAACACTCAAAGAATTCAAAGGAATGCTGTGAGGCCAATCAATTGTAGTCTACAGAGACCACAAAAATTTCATGTAAGATGCACTTGGTTTAACCTGCAACTTCCTGGAAAACCACGGAGTTGGTGTGACCCGGAGTCACGCTCGGGTACTTCGGGATAAGGAAAATTTCAAAATTAGTCCATTTCTCCGACTTGGCCTGACTTATTCGCGTAACCGAGTGCACTTGGTTTCACTCTGTGTCACTTGGTTTCACTTGGTGTCACTCGGTTTCACTTGGTGTCACTCGGTTTCACTTGGTGTCACTCGGTTTCACTTGGTGTCACTTGGACTTGGTGTCACTTGGACTCGTTGTCACGTCACTCGGTGTCACTTGGTTTCTCTTGTTGTTGCTCAGTTTCACTTGGTGTCACTCGGTTTTACTTGGTGTCACACGGTTCATCTAAATTTGACTTATTTAGATAACCATTACACTGTTCTTATTTCAAGTCTTTTTACCATAGAGAGAGAGATGTATTATGGTACGGTACCATACTTGTTTGCTGCGCCCATTTTCACCTTGCATTGTCCGCAACCAACTCACAGCAAGCATTCAATTAAATAGTTGGGCCACGGCCTACAACCACTTCTTGGTCCGTAGACTGAATTTGCACCTGCCCCCTCACACATCTCAAAGCATACAACAAAGGGTAGTGGCAAACGTCAAAATAGTAACGTAAGAGCTGATGTTTTCCCTTTTTGCTAGTTTATTGTCACATTTGAAAATATTTTCAATTAAACACTTACCTGGCTGCTTGACGGGAACAAGCACATCTCAGTCCCCTGACCTATCGACACCTGCCCCGAAGCTGTCGTCAATAGCGAACAGCAGCAACAACCCATGAGGTAAGAGTTTGATTTTCCCCCCTTTTCATGAAGTTTACTGTCATGCTCTCAATTTTTTTATAAAACATTTACCTGGCCGCTCCACGGGAACAGACATATTTCAGTCCCCTGACTGAATCAACTCCTGCGCACGCAGTCATTTACAAGCCTCTGCCAATAGCAAGCAGTGGCGACGACCGCGAGGTAAGAGCTTGATTTTTCCCCTTTTTACAAATGTTTTGTCAGTGAAAGTTCAATTAATACAGCTAATTTAGAACTCCGCGGGAACAGGCACATGTCAGTCCCCTGATTGAATCACGTCTGCATCTGCATACCTTTTGAAGCCACTGTCAATAGCAAGCAGCAGCAATGATCCCAAGGTAAGAGAGTGATTTGCTGGCCTCCTCTCACAGAAAATCCAATGAAATGCTTACTTGCCTGCTTCCCCACGACCCACTCCATGGCAACGACAATATCTCAGTCTCCAGACTGAAGCCTGACCGCCCCCACAAACATTTTTACGCCAATATCAATGCGCAGCAGCTGCATTGATGCTAAGGGAAGAGATTCATTCGTTCCCCCTATTTTTCTTATGTTTACTGATAACCTCTCACACAAAAATTCAATTAATTGCTCACCGCCCCACTTTCTGAACATTTAATCTCAGTCTCAAAGCTGAAGATGAACCTCCCCACAAACACATCTTGAAGTTAACATCAATGGGTAGCAGCTGCACCAATACTAAGGCAAGAGATTTCTTCCTGCTCCATTTTTCATATGATTCCTTTCCACTTGAATCCTTACCACCCAACTCCTCACAACCATCCATATCTCAGTCTCCCGACCAAAGTTGGGACACAAATCTTGAATGCAACAGCAACAGGACCCAGCTTTGCCAATGTAGCTATAACAGATAGATTCTTTCTCCCTTGTTTCAGATGCTTCTGGTCACATCTCACAAAATTTCCAATAAAATACTTAACAACCCACTCCACAGAAAAACCATAGCTCAATTCCTAAACAGTCTGATTGTTCCATTATTCCCAGGAAATGGGATATTATTTCTTTTTATTGCTTCTTGTGCGAACCAGAGTAAATAATAATTGTGCCTTCTGCTCCCATCTATTTGTTTGAACCACAAAATTTGTTTTTTACAACTAGTATGAATGACTAAAATTACTGTATGTTACTGTTCCAAATGACTGACAGTTGCATTAAAAACCTTAATGGCCTTCAGTGCTCCAGAGCTACTGAAAATACTATTCTTTTACTAATTACTGCGGTCTTCTTCATAACCGATTATATGGGTCCTTACTCCCAGAACCAGCCCAACATTCATGGAGTAAGTGCATGGTGCCATAGGATGTCCACCTTGTAATAGCATTCATGGTTTGATTGTAATGTGTGTGATTCTTAATTTAATTTTTCCACTCAAGCATCACTTCATAAATTTAGTTGCAAACAGAACTTATTGCATCTGGAACATATTTTTACTTCATCAATCATGTGTTTGACTTCTTTATCAAGGAGAGGGCTGTAACTATGATAGGGGGAATACCTCCTACTTTTGCAGCCATTGAACTGATGTCTCCTTCTCCTTACTTTTTTGTTACTGCTGTTATACTTTTCCACCTTCTATTTAGCCTTCTGCCATCTTATGTTACAACTAAAGCGATGTGTTTTTGTGTACAAGATTTCTATTGACTTCAACAAAAAATATCTCTAAGAGTAAGGATCCATGTAATCAGATATGAAGCATGGTTCCATAGGATGTCCACCTTGTAATGTGTACAGATCGTGTTTCATTGTTGCTGTTGATCTCATTTTTCACCTACAATTACAATCTATCTTCATCTTGGCAAGGCATTTCAGACAATTGCCCTAGACAACTTCCTGGAAAACCATTGATTCGGTGTTACTTTGAGTTGCTCTTGGGTTTTCTGGGACAAGGATAAGGGAATTTTTTAAGTTAGTCCATTTCTCCAACTCGGCCTTAGCTGAGCTTGCTCAGTTATGACCCGGATGTTCTTGGTTGTTAGCACCAGAGTAACTGAGTGCTTTTGGTTTCACTCAGTGTCACTCAGTTTCACTTGGTGTCAATAGATGTCACTTGGTGTCACTTGGACTTGGTGTCACTCAGTGTCACTTGGTGTCACTCAGTGTCACTTGGTGTCACTTGGACTTGGTGTCACTCGGTTTCACTTGGTGTCCCTCGGTTTCACTTGGTGTCACTTGGTTCACTCAGCCACAAATTTGTTCGAGCAACTGTTTTGGCACCACAAACGGGAGTCCGCGTTCATATGGACCACAAATTAACCCCCTACATGCAGACAGACTACAAAAGAAGTTTCATTGTGTTTTAGGAGTGTTGAAGTACAGTACAACACCATTGCATTACATCATGCGCCACACAGACAAACCACACAATGAACATATTATAATTCACACCACCCACAATCACAATACCACCACAAAATCAAGTTTTTTTCTCGGATGAAACTTCTGATATTGCCTGAGAGCAAACCGAATCACTCTTTTATTTGGCATTGGCATATCATATATTGCCAAATCACTGTTAAGAATTGTAAATGATATGCAGAGTTGTGTGTTGGTGGGGCGAGATGCATGTGTGGCACCTAGTTTAACATAAACAATCACGAATCTAACCAGGAAAAAGGTAACAATGGCCCTGTTGCCAACCCACAAGAAGTATAACTGCCTTCTGCTGTGTTCTATCACTGGGAAACACACAACTCTTTGGTTGACTTGTCATGCATGCAAACCTCTAGATGTTACTATACACCAAAAACGTAATGTAATAGGAAGTTGAGAGGGCCGGAGAATTGAGACATTGCACTTCATCTGGTTTATAGTAAAGTATAAATGAATTGTAATTGTGAATTATTTTGAATTAACCACAACAAAGAGTAAAGAAAACATCATAGCAATACAGAACACAAATCCAGCCCTATCATACTAAAAACAATGCCGAACCAAGAACAACCCCATACAAAGATCAATGCCACACCAAGAATGATGGTACATCAAGATACACCAATAGGGCCATCACGCCACAAAGGACAAAAAGACATGCCACACAGAAATTGAGGTCACACTGAAATGCCACCCATGAAGGAACCATCTCAGGGCAATGAAGAAATCAATATACCCAGACGATATCTTACACTTTGCGATTGTTTAATGTGCAAAATAGACATACGTTGAAAGATCATACACATTATGCAACTCAGAAGATTTAAGTGTAGACTTATTTGTTCTGCATATACCCTCACGGGCTTTTGAGCGTAAAACTATGTTTAGTCTAAGGCATAGTTTAACATGATTGTACAGCGTAACGATAGAATAACATTCTTTTGATCAAACATTGTCAAAAATGTAAAGGGCACTGACAAAAGGCAACACTGTATTGCCTGAAAAAGTAATCACACACTCTTGCTATTAAAACTGCATACATCTGTAGAATGATATTTTTTGAAAATATAGAAAGCTGTGTTCTAACATGATGCCTACATTGTTAACGTAAATAAACCAGTGCAAAGCTTGATGGTTTCTCTGCCACACATTTCTATTAGCCACATTTGTAATATGATATTGGTTGGTGCTGCCTCATTCCACCATATCATAGCACTAATTAAGGGTTATATTTTATACCCTCATTTTTAAGGTTTTCTTTGTTGTAGACCCATGTAATCATAAGATAGCTGATGCATCTATTGTATGTAAAAAATCCTGGGAGTATAATTGTGCCAGTTTACAAAAATACTAGTACATATATATTTTATATAACGTATTATTACAGCATGGTACACCATGCAACCTATTACTGTACCATGTAAGCAGCTTATAAGTAACACATGTGTCAGAAGATACATTAGAGTGTGAATTATATCTGTCCAAAGCTAGTGATTTAAAAAGGGTAAAAAATATTTGTGTAGTCACAACTTACCCTGTTGCATCAGGTAGCAATATTATTGTACATCTATTGCCTTTTTCCTTCTTTTCTCATCCATGCAGTCCATCCCAATAAAATGTACATGTGTTGTGTGGTGACTTCCAACAACATTTGTGCATTACATGTGTGTACATTGCTGGTGTGATACAGAATGATGAATTTCGTTCCAATTTACTGGATTAAATACCAGGCAACGTCAAATGTCCTGAGACTTGCCCAGTGTTACTTGTACACTGGTGTTACCCAGAAATCTTGCTTACACAATAGTATGGTACACACCACACAATAACCAGGTAGATCTAGACATCACCGATTGGCATAGTGACATGGCAACAAGTTGACCATGTTTTTCTTTTTCCTAACCCTAGCCCTAGTATAGTATTGATTTTATGGAAGATACGTGCTTGCTTTCAATAGTAATGCATTATGATGTACTACACATAATTCTTGCAGATTCCCAATCCACAAAGCTCCCAAAATGGCCTCTGATTGAATGCTTTAATAATAATTCAATCTTGTACCTCTCTTTATGAGTGGTTGCACTAATCAGTAACAAAGGCAATTTACCGGATCATGTGCCACAGACTCCTCAGATATGCAAATTGAGCTGCAGACGCATTGATCAATTTACCATGTTACTTAACAAAGTAGGACTTCTTCCAGTTTGCAGGCTTTCACTGTTGCTAAAAAATCTTGCACCTGATGCTAGTAATACCTACAAAATGAAAACATCATTGAATTCTAAAACTTAATAACACGTTTTACATTTGAAGGTTTAGTATGTTCTTGTTGTTGCCCAGACATTCTGGAGGCAAAATTGAGAGGTACACTAAGCATTGTCATCAAAGTTGTATTCTGGATTGTAACAAGGTAACATTCTTAGTGTCTTATTTTCAATATATTTTTCTATGTTCAAGCCAATAGCAATAAGAGATTGATTGTTGTGTCTTGTCAAACATTCTTATAAGCTGAGAGGGTGGTATCACCTTCAATGTTTCATCAACTTTTTCATGGTGATGAACATGTGAACCCCCCACCCCACAGAAAAATCTAAGTTGATCAGCCCAACCCTAGAATAGATATCATGTTTCTGTTTGGGATGTAAATAATATATTTTGATTAAGAATAGTGAGGGAAAATTGTGAGAGATTCACGGGCATTTATCTACATGGCAGTAGTCTTCTTTGTTGACAATAAAAACTTACCTTTACCCATGTGGCTATTTTACCGGACTCCACTTTCTCTTTTTAAGGCTGATTGTTGCTTTTGTCTCAACCTGGGCAATGATTACGATGACCCCCCCCCCTAAAAATTGTGGATGCAGGAGTTGACACAAATCCCCACATTTGAGTACACAAAATAAAAAGCATGCAGGTGTAAATATACCAAAACTTTTTTCAACTAACCTGCCCTCAACTTTGCTGAATTTGTAAAGAGTGCAGTAGGTGTTGGTGGCTTTTGTGATGATAGAAAGGCTGCCATTGAAGAGGTGACATTAACAGGCATCATACGGATGTGTTCTGTCTATTACTAAGTGCTGTTGCTGCAGCAGTTGATCTATATTCTATGAGATGAATTGGGGGAAGGGGGGGGGGGTTCAGCAGGCAATATACTAGAATGTTTTAGACAGTAAATGTCAAAATGAACACGAACTTACTGAGAATTTCTGAGGATTGCCCTGATGGGAAGGCATGGCCACTCATAGTGGTTTGTAGCCTTCTTGCTCAATAATTGGCCAAAGAAAAATTGTGATGTAGTGAGGGATTGAGCGATGGCAGAGGGACCATTCATGATGAATAAATAAGAGTTTCTGTGGCCTGTGCCATATGAGGGCCACCGGCGGATGGAGACAAATCGGCCATGGTTGCGTGATCCTTTATCTGTTTGTCATTCCAGTGATATGTGCAACGGAGATAGGTGTTGTGTGCAAATGGTCTATGATAGTCTGTGATTGAGGGGAAATCATGCCCCATAAAGTCCTTCAAGAAAGAACTTAATGGTCTGACTCAAAGGTATTTTATATTTATGGTCGATTTTGGTCACTTTCTGCAAAATGGTCACCAAAAAATGGCCTATATAATATAGTTTATGGACGTTTGGAGAAAACAAACAAGATTTTAAACGTTTCGAATCTTAAAATGTAACAATAATTTATATTAATGTCCGTATACATATAAACGGGTTATATAAATTGAAATTACTAGATATACAGTATATTGATTTTTAGGAAACTTACTATGTTTAAATAACTCGACGAAATTTGATAGTATTATTTTATATAAATGGCTGTATATCAAAGTCAGACATGTCAACATGTCTGCACATAAGCTAATGTTTGTCCGTTTATTTTTTATTAATGTCTGTATATCATTTAATCACACATTTCTTGCCTGCTGCGTAACAACCATCCTGTAAGCATTCAAATTGTTATATACATAATCATGGGGTATGCTTATTCACATACGTACATGAATACTAAATATATCATACTATACGGGTCTACACATATTAGGGAATGAAGGTTTTGATAAGCAAAAATGCCCATTTTCGTGACACATTTTAAATATCCGTTGGTTGCTCACTAATTTGTGCCACATCGCTAATTTTTTTGTATGGTAAGGTACCACCTTACTGGTAGATACAATACCACACCCACGCTGCATGCAGGCTGCTCCAGAACTGCTTTCCACCACCATGCAAATATCAGCCCAATTAGAATGACCGACAATGAACAATGAGCAAAATGATTGTTTTGGCATCATCGGATTGTGATGATGCAATACCACCATGATCGCATCTTGAAGGGACGCCTTTTGGTAGAGTAGATCGTGAAATGTGCTTGCTGTGACTGTTTTTTCACGTGCAGCAGCATGAATGTTTTTACATGTGAGCAGTGGTCGCACCGAACGAATCGAACGACGCTGATCAAGATGGGCCTGAATGACTCCCAATATGGAGTTGTCACATTGGGGAAGTCGTTTTTACGCAATCGTCGCGAAACTTTATTACGCCACTGCACTGTCACGCTACTTTGTTTGTGCAAAATCGATTTGTTATGTACATAACTCGCGGCACAGGTACGTCTGTTTTATGTATATCAATTGTTTATGTACATAACGCGAATTATTTTATTAACACAACTGCAACACTCCTTTGTTTGCGAAAAATCGATATGTACATCGATATGTTATGTACATAACAAGGATTGATTGAAAAAAAAGGTATGTTTATGACATTATTATGTATATAACAGCACATGTTCATGACATTATTATGTATATACCAACAAATCGCTTTTTTTCTGCCCATCTGTTTTGTTGGGCCACATGTGAAATGATCCCATACAGGTATGTTTATGTCTTTCTTATGTACATACCAACATATGTTTATGTCGTGGTTATGTATATACCAACAATCACATTTTTTGCATCCCTTTCCAGCCACATGTGAAATGGTCACACCTAGGTGTGTTCATGTCCTTGTTATGTATATGCGACACATGTTTATGTCATTGTTATGGATATTCCAATATATGTTTTTCGGACGCTTTTATGGCATCATGATTGATTGATCGAAAGTAAAGGTATGTTTATGACATTATTATGTATATAACAACACATGTTCATGACATTGTTATGTATATACCAACAAATCGCCTTTTGGAACTCTACCCGTAGGGATGCAATTTGATAAGGAACACTCGACGGGACTTGTATGGTGACGACAAGTTTCGCGCTATTGAGATGAAGTATGGTAATGGGACAAAGACGGATAACTTCTTGATGTTCTCTGATTGACATGTTCAATTACAATTCAGACGAAAAGGGAGATTGGCGACGGGATATGTAAGTATGACTGAATTTTTGGAGATCTCAGCAAAGCATGGTGATGATGTTTTTCGGATAGGACATGAAAATAGATGTCGATGTTTGGGATGTGGACTGAGGTATTTCGTGTTTTTGCACAGAAGTCTGGTGACGATATAGGTTGAGATGTCAGTGCGTCGCGGTTTTTGGAGAGGTGGCAACAATGTCGATATTTTTGGTGTTTTGCTCTGGTGATTTTTGATTGCGCAGAAGTCTCATGTCGATATTATTCGAGATCACGTTGAAGCAAGGAGTCGATGTTTTGAGATGGGGCAATAATGATGATGAGGATATTTTGGTAGTTGCGCCCTGGTGTTTTTTGATTGCACAGAAGTCTCATGACGATATTTTTGGAGATCACATTGAAGCAAGGAGACGATGTTTTGAGATGGAGTTTAATGACCTCTTCGATTCGCCAAGGCCAGGATTGTTTGTTTTCTGTGAAAGGGTTCGAGAGGAAGCATCGCGCTGGGTGAGGTTACACGAGGACACGTTGAAGGGGAATTTCAAGCACCGACAAAAAAGGAGCGAGGTGGCTTGGCCCGAAATACCCTCCGATTTTGATGAATGGGCTCTACCGAAGAAGAGGAGGACTCAGGGTAAATGACAACACTCAGAGCGCAGAGTATGATATTTTTCGTAACGAGAGGTAAGTTTATGCATTTGTTATATATATATAACTTTGTGTCGTGTTGGTGAACTATGGATAAGACAGTTCTCTCTTTTTTGGCCAAACCAATCAGGTTATGTTCGTAACGTTGTTATATATATATCCGCGTGATCATATGTATTTCTCAGACATTGAAGACATCTGAACAAGCAAAGGTTAGTTATTGCAGAGGTGATGTATTGAGGTTTTTTTCTGGAGAAAAGTGACGAACTTGACCATTTTTCTGAATGTGTTATGTTTGTGACAGAGTTATATACATAATCGCGTGGATAAAGTGCCCAAAGGGTTTTTTCCCACAGTGATACCAGCCACCTGCTGTGGTTTTTTTCACCCAACCCACTCAAAACCCCAGAGTTCTTTGTCATGTGCAAAGGAGAATTGGGGGTAGTAGTAGAATAATGAAATTTATTGTAACAGGATAGTATTTTGGTGGCATTTTATAACATATAAACTGATAAATCCAGTGACCATTTTGCAGAAAGTGACCAAAAGTGACCAAAAATATCTCAAACCGACTCAAACAATCTTGTCCTTCAAAGTCAACTTTGATGTCATTTCATTGCCCCCTAAAGTCAACTTTGAATTGCTTTGACATTGGTGTCACTTCGGATCAGCTTGGTGTCACTTGGTGTCACTCTGTTTCACCTGGTGTCACTCGGTGTCACTCGGTGTCACTTGGTGTCACTTGGTGTCACTCGGTGTCACTTTGGCGTCACTCGGTTTCACTTGGTGTCACTCGGTTTCACCAAAGCCAGGTAGTTGTGGATTCTCAGAGTCTTCTCTGCTTTTCGGGCGGAGTATTTTTCTCTGTTCTGAGAAAAAATACCACTTGGTGTTACTTGGATACATTTTATTGCCAAAAAACAGGTTTTCCAGGAAGTTGCTGTGACATGGTTTACCGTTGGCATTAATTGCTAGAAGAATATGGTCCTGACATCTTGTACATCAAAGGAATACACAACACAGTTGCGGATGTGAGTTCACGCCTTGACTTTGGTCCAATAGTGGACGTCAAGGAAAACTGGATGGCCTTCACCAAGTGCTGGAGCCATTATACCATGCAAGCAGCAGAGGAAACATCCCCAGTCAAACACACAGACCACATTAACTTTGTGTTTGCTAACCGAAGTGAAGAGAATGCTATCTATCCCCAGATAGTTAGGGAGATTGCCACAGCTCAACATATGGATAAAACACTGGACAAACTCAGCCTGCTCGAGGCATACAAACCTCAGCGGGTAGAAAATGTTCAAGTACTGTGCAAAGATTGCAAGCTTGTCATCCCACAGGAACTCCACAGTGGTACCACCAATACCTGCAGCATCCAGGGACACCTCAGGAAGCTTACATTGATAAATCATCAGCACAACTTGGCCCTTTAGTGAACAAGATCTGGTTAAGCCGTTACCCACGTTGTCAAGTAATCATCTATGACATTGGATGCGAGTTCAAGCTCAATTTCAAAACCTCATGTGATTCATATGGTATCAAGCATAAGCCAACCAGCATCAAGAACCCCCCATGAAAACACAATAGTAGAACGGATGCATCAAGTAACCATGACAATGCTCTGTACTGCTAAATTACACATGGCAAATACAGTGGTTCCAAGTGACATAGCATACTTCCTCACAGATGCTGCATGGGCCATTCTCTTCACATACCACAGAGTACTCAATATTTGGCAGGGACATGCTGTTTGACATTCCCTTCCTCGCTCACTGGAACAAAATAGGAAATCATCGGCAACGCCAAACCCATTACAGCATCAAACATAAAAACAACTCTTGCGTTGATTGGGATTATAAAATTGGCGATAGAGTACTTCTTTGCAATGAAGGTATTATCCGCAAATCAGAAAACAAATACCATCATGATCCTTTGACTATATCAACAGATAACAATGGTACAATCAGGGTTCGCCACCGAACAAAATCAGAATGATTAAACATTAGGAGAGTAACACCATATTTCTGTACTACAGCCACTTAAAATAACAAACTGTATGTTAATCACCCTTACTCCTCTCTTCTCAAACTCTTTGCGTGCCACGCTCGCAGTCATTTTTTGCGTTTTTGGCGCCAGATTTGAATATTTTGTCAATTAATGTTGCACTGGTAAGCTATGCAATATTTGGTAGGTAGCCAGAAAGAATATCCATTGCAAATATTTAAAGAGGATTGACATGGCATCTGCAACAATGATACCACAAGTTATGGGTTGCATTATTATTTTTTCTTTTTTGTGGAAAACTTAGTATCAATAGAATGTCATAAAATAAATTGAACCACATGTCAACATGTATGTCATATTTTTTATTCAATTTTTTATAATGTTTTGTTTCAGTAGCTCTATTTGCTTGCTTGCTTGTTAACATTTTTATTAAATAATTAAAATAAACAGTACATATAAATATAGTACTAGTAGTTTTTCAAATGTATGAATGTATGCATCTTGTATCTGCCTTGAAGCACTTCCATGTTCCTCATATTAAGTTTGCTTAAAAATTAAGTTAGGTTTGTAATATCACATTTGAGATGATTTTAGTTGTATTTGCTTGTTGTTGAATTTTGAATCCAATTGCACAATTATGACTGATAATAATGATAGTGAAAAAGGTAACAAATTCTTTAACCCCTTGTTTACTCTCTGGTTTTGGGGATGCCACTAAATCTGAAGTGCTTACGTGATAGCCCATCTTTGTTCCCTATAAGAGCAGCAAATCCCAATGTATATCAATAGTCTGAAAAAGGAGCCCTGCTTTCTCTATCAGCAAACCCATTGAGAAGAGCACGCACTGAGCGGCACTTTATTGATACAGATATTAGAAGGTGAATTGTGTATGCAGAATTGGACTCCATTGCATTTTCGAATGAAATTCCGTCTGTGAACATCTGTAATTTTGAGATCCCGTACTCATCGCATCTATCCTAATCACAACTCTGCCTTCTTGGAACTGAAAAGGTATAATTTGACTTAATCTATGGCCTTGCGTCATCTCCAGATGGCCAAAAGTTAGTCATTTGGGGGGCATCTGGAGCATGTGTGGGACTTTTCCCATTTCATTGTCCCTCCAGCTAGAAGCTGAGCCCAGCAAGTGCAAGAGCAAGTACTTGCTAGGAATCTTATGGTTGACAAATACAATACTTGTCAGCATATGTGGTACAGTTATACATGTCTTTGATTTGGCTACAACTGATAGCAATGATTTGTACAAGGCAACAGCTCACTATGCGCTTGCAGATGAAGATGTTCTTATTAAGCCTGCAGTCCTGACTTCCAATTTGTCCTGTTCAAATGAGGTTCATAAAAAGTTGGCAATATTTTTGGATAGTGGCCAACTGCAATTCATTGATTTGTATGTCGATAGTAATGGTTCTTTGGAAGATGAAGGTGAGGTTACAACAACAGGATCATGGGCGTATCACTTTTCTTGAGACAATATTAAGAGTTATGTTGTTGATAGGCAAGACATATTGACATAGGCCAATTATCTACTCTAAAACAGTACTCTAAGAGTACCTGAAAGATACCCTTAATTTCTTCCTAAGATGTGCAGTCTTGCTAAATAGCAAGAATTGTTTCATTACCCAAAAATACCATTTGGGACAAGGTGCTCTGAGTCAGGATATACTGACACAGAATCCACTTCACTTCAAGATACAGAAGAGATCCATTGCTTCAAGATACAGAAGAGCTCTCTCTGTGTCATTAGCACTGAAATGTACCAGTTCTACATGGATCTCTACATAGTCTCGTTTTGCCAAAATGAAGCATGTTTGCTTCATCATGGTTCATCATGGTGGATTGTAAATTCACAATATGATCTAAATTAACTCACAAAAATAACAAAGCTGAAAAGCCCACATCAAGATTTTTTAATACTTTTCAGCTTAGGTCACTATCGATCGATAACCTACTCGAGCGAATTTTTTTTCTGGATCGTCTGTCCAGCTCCACACTGCCTTCGACCGTCTGTCAGCGTACCGACTTACGTCAAGTCCTGCTTCGTCGCGTCTGTCTTCCGTCAGTCGAGCGTTCAACATCCAGGTAATCGCTAGTAGAGCCATCGTCTATTGAGCGACGGTAAGTAGTAGCGCCACGTCAGCCCTACGAGATCCCGCCGTCAAGATTCGTGAGAAGTGCGTCTCGTTTGAGTGCGCCCTACCACGAAGCTCCTACAAGACCCTTTTCTTAGGTACGAGTCTCGGAGCAGCCCTCTCAAGAATGTCCTCTGAGAAGATCGCGCCCATCGGGCTAAAACACCAAGAATGCGAGCGCGGAAGGGGTGGCGAGAAAGCTCCCATCCGGTATGTGCCAGACCGGGACCCAGTCCAAGAAGCCTTGGATCTTAAGCCCGAGTCCCTCAAGTGCACCCTCGCGAATGGGTCAGAAACCCGAGTCACGGTTTGGTCCGGACACGGTACCAACGAGCAGTTCATACTGCACGTGAACAAGGCGTACAGTACCGCCAAGAAAATGGGGTTAATTCCCGCCTGCGACGAGGCCGAAAAGGCTTATGACTCGAAAAAGGCCGCGTGGAAGGCTGTTCTACGTGAACTCGCCAAAGACCCCCTCTAAAAAACTGCTAAGGAAGCGAAGACTGCAGAGTCTCTTTCCCTAAAGGCCGACATGCTCGCCTTGAAAGCAAAAATGGCCGACTCGGCCCTAGAAGTTTTTCAACTCTATGCCAACCTCCTCACTGAGGAGGCACGTCAGCCCTGGGACTTAATTGTCAAGGAGCAGATGGAGTCGACGCCCTTTCACGACATCTTCGGAGTCGAGAGGAAGAAGACACCGGGCAAAACGTCCGAGTCATTTAGGAGGTGCCAGTTACTCCACCTCCAGTCTTGTTTCGCACATGACGCAGGCAAAAATTTGAGATTCTATATCTCCAATTGCCTCAAGAAGCCCAACAAGGTTAAGATTTGTCAGTTTGTTCAATGCGTCATGCAGTTGAACAACTATGTCGAAGACCTCCCATGCCTGTACTACAGCCCTAGTGCTAGTGCAATGGCGCAACAGGTCTTTGCCTTCACGGATTCGAACTTCGCATGCCATATCTTGCGCATGTGTCCGTTGAAGTGGCAGGATCAGTACCACTTACTAGAGAAATGCTATCCCGAAGGGGTTAAGCCTCTATTGCTCATTCTCGAGCGTATTGAGGTGGCGCACCCAGTGGATGAGAAGCCGTCAACTGCGAAGCCTGCAAAGGCCCAAGCAGTAGACCAGCCCTCCAAGAAGTTCACGAAAGCGGGCGTATTCCCAGGAAGCCCAGCAAGCAAGCACGCACGGAGTATACTCGCGTCGAGAGGAACTGCGAGCTGTGCAAAAAGCATGGGGGCGCACACACCACGCATAACACCGCGGAGTGTCGCCGTTACAACAAGGACGGAACTCCTACGCGGGGTACTTTCGGAGCACCAGCACGAAAGTCTCGTGAGGACAACCGCGCGAAGACATCCTACGCACAGGTCGTAGCGAGAATGGAGAAACTCGAGAAGTCTCTCAAGAAAGCTAACAAAACAGGCAAGAAACGTCGTCGTCAGTACGAAAGTGACAGCGATTCCAACTCATCCTAATGTGATGGGTCGGGTAGTACCGGGGAAATTCCTGTATGTAGTAAGAAAATTAAAACTAGCCATGAGTTAGAAAATTATACTACCCCTGGTCCGATTAAAACTACCAGTAATCAAAAATTTGAATTAAATCAAAAAAATTTAATTAAGGATTATTCGAGTCCCTTGATGGACACAACTTTAAAAAGTCTCACAGACACTTTGAATCTATCCACCAATACCCAAGTAGAATCAAACTCAGATTTGGACCCTCTACCCAAAACACAGCCACCACAAACACCTAGCCCACAGAAAGCAATAGATTCAGTAACAGCAGTGTTAGCTGTGCAAAAGTTAGCGACCGGAAGTCAGTCCTCGACAAAACTCAAACACTTGTCCAGGAGTCGCAAAAACAACTTCTTGAGAGTACTATTAGACACTGGTTCTGATGGTGACCTCATGTTCCATGAAAAAGGAACCAACAAACGCTTTCCCTACTTGGCTAGGCAGGTGTCAAAGTCTTGGCACACGTCGAATGGGTGCTTCCAAACCAAAGGAAGAGGCGAAGTCACACTAAAATTAAGTAGACTACTCCAACAGCAAGGAATACACAGTTCAACCTGATGTTGTCGAGTATGATGGAAAAAAGATGGCAAAGCCAGCGTTTGACCTCATCTTAGGTGTAAAAACACTAAGTGAGCTTGGAATTGTTCTGGATTTTCGAACAAAGGATATTACCATTGATGAGATCATCTTGCCGATGAGAGACATCAACAGTCTGTCAACTAGCTCTAAGATTGAAAAAGCTTGGTCAATTAACCACAGCATGATTCATGAACCACGAAGTACTGAGGAAGCCACTCAGCGCGCAGTTCACATCTTAGATGCAAAATATGAAAAAGCAGACCTCCAATCAGTTGTTGACACCAACTGTCCTCACCTCAGTTTACAAGATCAAAACAAGTTGTTAGAGCTCCTCCGTAAATACGAGGACCTCTTTGATGGTACACTAGGTGATTGGAACACAGAGCCTGTCTCCTTTGAATTAAAGGAAGGTGCCAAACCATATCATGGCAGAGCTTACCCAGTACCTCACTCACTCAAAGAGACTCTCATGAAAGAGCTCAACAGACTGTGTGACCTGGGAGTACTAGAGTGGCAGCCCGCATCTGAATGGGCTTCACCCTCATTCATAGTACCAAAAAAAGATCAGACTGTACGTTTCCTAAGTGATTTTAGAGAAGTAAACAAAAGAATAGTTAGAAAACCATTCCCGTTACCTAAAATTAGCACAGTCATGCAAGAGCTAGAAGGATTCACTTTTGCAACTGCCCTTGATTTAAACATGGGCTATTACACCATTAGGTTGGATCCAGATGCATCCAAAATCTGCACCATTATATTTCCATGGGGTAAATACTCTTACCTCAGGTTACCAATGGGTATTGCTGGTTCTCCTGACATTTTTCAATCAAAAATGACGGAACTAATGGCCACCCTTGAGTTCGTAAGAGCTTACATTGATGATCTATTATGCATCACAAAGGGAACCCTGGAAGACCACCTGGCTAAATTGGAATTGGTCCTCTCCAGACTGCAAGATGCGAACTTGAAAGTCAATGCTCGCAAATCAAACTTCTGTGCCATAGAAACAGAATATCTTGGGTACATACTCTCACAAGATGGTATAAAACCACAACCCAAGAAGGTACAGTCGATACTTGCACTGTCATGCCCAAAAATGTCAAAGACCTCCGTAGATTCCTTGGCATGGTCCAATACTATCGAGATCTTTGGGCAAGACGCAGCGAAATGCTTGCCCCACTCACAAGCCTAGTCGGCGAGTGTGGTCACACCAAAAAGTCCAAACTCCTCAAGGTTAAAAAGAAACCACGGAAATGGACTGAGGAACATCAAAAGCATTCGATGATGTAAAGGCCACTATTGCAAAAGATGTGTCCTTGGCCTACCCTGATTACTCAAAAGGGTTCGAGATTTATACTGATGGTTCCAAGAGACAACTTGGAGCTGTCATTACTCAGAACAACCGGCCAATAGCTTTTTTCAGCAGAAAACTCTCTGTCTGTCAGCAAAAGTACAGCGTAACCGAAATTGAACTTTTAGCCATTGTTGAAACACTCAAAGAGTTCAAAGGGATGCTGTGGGGCCAACAAATTGTAGTCTACACAGACCACAAGGACCTCATGCAAGATGCACTCGGATTTACCTGTGACAGGGTTTACCGTTGGCGTTTACTGCTAGAGGAATATGGTCCTGAAATCATGTACATCAAAGGAATCCACAACACAGTTGCGGATGCGATTTCACGCCTTGACTTTGGTCCAGCATTGGACATCAAGGAAAACTGGATGACCTTCACAAAATGCTGGTGTTATTACACTATGCAATCAGAAGAGGACCCATCCCCAGACAACCACTCAGACCTCATGAACTTTGTGTTTGCCAACTGCAGCGAAGAGAATGCCATATATCCCCTGACAGTTCGGGAGATTGCCGCAGCTCAACAAATGGATAAAACGCTGGACAAACTCAGCCTGCTTGAGAAGTACAAACCTCAGCTGGTAGAAAATGTTCAAGTACTGTGCAAAGATGGCAAGCTTGTCATCCCACAGGAACTCCAGCAGCGAGCAGTACAGTGGTACCATCACTACCTGCAGCATCCGGGGACTACTCGTCTCGAAGAGACTCTTCGGCGCTGCGATGTATTGGAAAGGTTTGCGACGCTCTGTTCGCACCTTTGTCAAAAATTGTCATAAATGCCAAGTCAACAAACGACGCCAACTTAAGTATGGTAAATTACCTACAAAACTGGTTGTTTCCAACCCCTGGGAAGTACTCTGTGTGGACCTAATAGGACCATACACCCTCAAGGGCCAAGACGGCACTGAAATTGACTTTATGTGTGTCACAATGATAGATCCAGCAACCAGTTGGTTCGAGATTGTGGAACTACCGGTAACAGAAGTGACTTCTGTTGCTCCCACGGGTAAAAAGGGCCGTAAGGGTACTAACACACATAATAAACCTAAGGAAGCTTACTTTGATAAATCATCAGCACAGGTAAGCTAATTAGTTAACAAGATCTGGTTTAGCCGTTACCCACGTTGTCAAGTAATCATTTACGACAATGGAAGCGAAGTTCAAGCTCAATTTGAAACCTTATGTGATTCATACGGTATCAAGCGTAAGCCAACCAGCATCAAGAACCCTCAAGCAAATGCAATACTAGAACGGATGCATCAAGTAATCATGACAATGCTCCGTACCACTGAATTAGACATGGTGACATGAGCCAAGGATACCTACTGGTACTCCTGACCCTTCCTGGGCCCAAGGACAGGTCCCAGGGGTACAAAGACAAATGGGATTTCTACTAACTAAGGGTAGGATCCCACCAAATAGAAGCAGGACTCATTAACAAGACTATTCAGTCCTGCAGGGCTTATTACTACTAATTGGTAGGACTAAATATACAGCCCATTCCAGATTCCACTGGATTCAGTTTGGCATGCAAGAATGCATGTACAGCCCAAACCAGGTGCATGTACACCTAGTTTGGCATGCATGAATCCAATAGGATGCATCAAAACCTAACATCCTCGAATTACATGCAAATTGCATGATAAACTAGAGAGGACTACCATGAGGCAGTCCTCATTTTCAATCAGTTTTATAGCTCATAAAAATTAAACTCCAAACAACTGGAACATCCCTTTTTTACTTCCTTACCTACAATTACTTTTCGATTACTTCCGGCTTAGGTCACTATCGTACGATAGCCGAACTCGGTAAGTTGCTCGCATCTCAACCACACGAAGGCTCATCCCGGCGACCCACAGGCGGTCGAACAAAAGCAAGGTCTACCACGCAGAGTACTACGTTCATTGCACGTCACCGTGCGAGCGATTTTTCTTAGTCCACCAAGGAGTCCCTACAAGAAGCTCTTCTTAGGCACTAGCTTAGGTGAAAAACTACGAGCCATGTCCTCCGTGAAAGCGATTCCCGAAGGGCTTAAGTGGGTAGAGTGCGGCGTGGCGTTGGAGGGAAGAACTCCCCATACGTTACATTCCTGAGCAGGATCCCGTGCAGGATGCCCTCGCGAAGGACAAAAAGACCACCTATTTCAAGCTGACTCTCCCCAACACGGAAACGAGTTGAAGGTGGCAGTATGGGCGTCCGGGACTCCCGAGCAGTTTCTACTGCATGTAAGATCCGCGATTCACGCATGCAAGCAAATGGGGCTTGACACGGACTTCGCGGCAGCCGAAGGCTGTTGAAACAGCCAAGATCGAGGCTGAACTAGCCAAGCAGGATTACGTCACGGCACGTAATGCTGAAAAGAAGAAGAAGGGCAATAAACAAGAGGCCCCGGTGCGACTACCGAGGCTGCATCACCTGCCCTAGTAGAAGCCAAGGCCACGTATGACAAGGTCTTGAAAGCTCTAGAAGATGCGGCTTCGCCGTCGCAACGGCTGGAGCGAAGCCCTTCGAGCTTTATGGAAACCTCCTCTCCGACGAGGCACGTCAGCCCTGGGAGAAGATTATCAAGGCCCAAGTGACTAAAGCTCCTTGGGAAGACATCAAGGGAGTACCGCATACGGAGACTCCCACGAAGACTTGGGACTCGTTTCACGAGTGCGTCACGTTCACCTACTGCAGGTGTTCCGTCATGGCGCGGGCGAGGCCCTCAAGTATTACATCACGAATACGCTAAAAAGCCCAACAGGGTTTCGATTCGTCAGTTTTTGTCCGAGTTGAACAGCTCAACAGCTACCTCGAGACATTGCCCTGCCTGTATTACAGCCCGAAGGCTAATCAGGCGACCAAGAAGGTATTGCCTCTTGATGACGCTGACCTTGCCACTCATCTATTGCGCATGTGTCCAGCTAAGTGGCAAACCCAGTATGACCTCACGGAGAATACCACTCCGGTCAGTACTAGGGCCTTGCTATTGGTCCTAGAGAATATCGAGAACAATGCGGAACTCGATAACAAGCCCGCTAGCACGACCAAGGCAAAAGGGGCTGATACGAAGCGGAAGATGGAGTCGATGGACTCCCGCATCCCCAAAAAGCCCAAGAAGGTGGGCTGGACCGAAAAGCACTGTGTGCTATGCAAGAAACATGGGGGGCCGCACAAAAGTCACAATCTGGCGTGACTGCCGTCGCTATAACAAGGACGGTACTCCGATCAAGAAAAATGGGGCGCAGGTAAGCCCGGTTTAAAGAAAGGAAACCGGAGGGCACTAACCGCCCAGATTGTCCGGGCGGAGTTGAAGAAAGCTCTCCGCAAAAAGTCTAGTAAGCGCAAGAAACGTCGCGCTAATGACTCGGAAAGTGACAGCGACTCCGGCGACAGTTCGTGAAGGTGCGGGTCGGATAGCACTGGGGAATTACGTAGATGTAAGAAACGTAAATTAAATACTGCAGTTAACAGTTACACTACCCCCAGTCCGAGCAAAGCTATCCTGACTAATAAAAGTCAAGATTCAAAATCAATTAGATCAACTGTCACGAAAACCAAGATATCAAAAAATCTTGTTCCAAGACAAAAAGCCGAATTAAAAATTCGAAATAAAATGAAGTCAACGACATCATCCAACTCAAAAAAATCTTACGACAAAAAAGTTGTCAGTAATAAAACTCAACATACTGAGGCTAATGTGCACATGCCCAGTGTAAATTACAATATTAATCACAAACAGAAAGTGATTACAACAAACACCAAGGATCGCCTCGGTGTCACGGCGTTAGTTGCCATAATGGAACCAGCGACTGAAAGTCAATCCGGCAGAGCATACAAACAACCTCTGCGAGTCGCCCCAGTAACAAAATTAAAGTCCTACTGGACTCTGGGTCTGATGGAGACCTTATTTTCCTTCCAAAGGAAAAGACAAGCCTTTTCCCTACCTGACTAGGCAGGTGCCAAAGTCTTGGCATACGTCAAATGGGAGCTTCCAGACAACTGGAAGAGGTAAGATCAGAGTCAAATTCTTTGAGTACTCCAATTCCAAGGAGTATCTCCTACAACCTGACATTGTAGAATACAGGGAAGATGACATGACCAAACCAGGGTTTGACCTCATTCTTGGTAGTAATACCTTGAAGGAGTTAGGAATTGTCCTAGACTTTCGGACAAAGGAAATCACAGTAGATGACATCTCACTGCCAATGAGAGACATCAACAAATTAAAGACAAGAGCTACTGTGGAAAAAGCTTGGACTATGAACAATAGCATCTACCAAGAGACATCCAAGGAACCACAGAGCACTCTGGAGGCAACAAAACGCCTCATAAAAATACTAGACGCTAAGTATGAAAAAGCGGATCTCAGGGCAATTGTCAGAGACAACTGCACTCACCTAAGTGGCCCAGAACAAGCAAGGTTACTGGAGCTCCTACAAGAGTTTGAGGAGTTATTTAGTGGGAAACTAGGTGACTGGGATTGTAAGCCGGTCTCCCTCCAGCTGAAGGAAGGAGCACAGCCATACCATGGCAGGCCTTTTCCCATACCCAAGAAGCACATAGAAATAACAAAAGAGAGGTACAACGACTATGTGACTTAGGGGTACTCAAATGGCAAGATGATTCTGAATGGGCATCACCCACATTCATCATACCCAAGAAAGACAACACCGTACGGGTTGTTAGCGATTTTAGGGAAGTAAATAAACGGATAGTGAGAAAACCGTTTCCTATTCCCAAAATCAGCACTGTTCTACAAGAACTTGAAGGCTTTACATATGCCACAGCCCTTGACCTAAATATGGGCTATTATACCATTAGATTGGATCCAGATGCGTCCAAAATATGCACCATTATCTTTCCATGGGGTAAGTACTCTTACCTGCGGTTACCAATGGGCGTTGCATGTTCTCCGACATCTTCCAGGCTAAGATGTCTGAGCTAATGGCAACCCTTGAGTTCGTGCGAACTTATCTTGATGATTTACTATGCATCAGCAAGGGAAACCTAGAAGATCACCTTACTAAACTCAGAAGGGTCTTCATTAGGTTGCGAGACGCAGGCTTGACCGTCAATGCGCGCAAGTCGTCTTTCTGTGCCATGGAGACAGAATACCTAGGATATGTATTATCCAGAGATGGTATAAAACCACAACCAAAAAGGTACAGGCAATCCTCGCATTAACACCGCCTCAAAATGTTAAACAGCTCCGTAGGGTTTCTAGGCATGGTCCAGTACTACAGAGACATTTGGGCGAGACGCAGTGAAATACTTGCACCATTAACCAACTTAGTTGGTGAGTGTGGACACACCAAAGTCACAAGGGCTAACAAAACCAAGAAAAAGCCGTGGCATTGGGATGACATCCATCAGCAAGCATTCGACACTGTAAAGGCAACGATCGCTCGCGATGTTACCTTGGCCTACCCTGACTATTCCCAGGGATTTGAGATTTACACAGATAGTTCAAAATTTCAATTGGGCGCTGTGATTACTCAAAACAACAGGCGCTGGCGTTCTTCAGTAGGAAACTGAGTCAGGCGCAGCAAAAATATAGCGTGACCGAACAGGAACTACTGGCCATAGTAGAAACACTAAAAGAGTTCAAAGGCATGCTTTGGGGACAACAGATTACGGTCTACACTGACCACAAAAATCTAATGCAGGATGCTCTAGGTCTGACCTCTGATCGAGTGTATCGCTGGAGATTACTCTTAGAAGAGTATGGCCCCACCATCGTGTATATCAAAGGCATCCACAACACCGTTGCGGACGCCATCTCACGACTGGACTATGGACCCGTCCCAGATGACAGGTCAACCTGGATGACTTTCGCCCAGTGTTGGTGCTACCACAACACCTCACAGCCAGAAACATCCCTAGCATCCACCCAGGAATCCATGAACCAGGTGTTTGCTAATCGCAAGCGAAGAGGACTCCATCTATCCCCTCACAACCAGAGAGATAGCGGAGGCACAACAACAAGATGAAAGCCTACTAAACAAAGGCTACTCAACTCAGTTAGTTGAGAATATCGAAGTACTCTGTAAGGAGGGCAAAATGGTTATTCCAACAAGCCTCCAACACCGTGCGGTAGCTTGGTTTCACCACTACCTACAGCACCCGGGACTAAACGTCTCGAAGAAACTCTTCGTCTGTCGATGTATTGGAAAGGTCTAAGAGCGACAGTCCAATCACACGTCAAAAAGTGTCACAGTTGCCAGGTGAACAAACGCAGGCAGATAAAATACGGGAAACTGCCAACAAAACTTGCCATCACCAACCCCTGGGAGGCTCTATGTGTGGACCTTATAGGACCGTACACCCTCAAGGGCAAGGACAAGACACAAATTGACTTCATGTGCGTCACAATGATCGATCCTGCAACAAGCTGGTTCGAAATTGTAGAGTTGCCGGTATCACAGCTCCCGAAGCTTGATATTCCCACGGGTACAAAGGGGCACAAGGGCAAAGACACACGTGTCCAAGAACAACAACCCTACTTTGACAAAGCGTCAGCAACAGTAGGTAATTTAGTCAATAGGACCTGGTTTAGCCGTTACCCACGTAGTCAATATATTATCTACGACAATGGAAGTGAATTTAAACTTCACTTCGAGACCCTCTGTGAGTCATATGGTCTGAAGCGTAAGCCAACCAGTGTCAAAAACCCACAAGCGAGCGCAATACTCGGCGGGTGCATCAAACAATCATGGCGATGCTCCGCACAGCTGAATTGGATATGGCCGACACCATCAGCGAGAGTGACATTGCTGACTTTCTCACAAATGCCGCATGGGCCGTTCGCTCTACCTATCACACAGTACTAAAAACTTCGCCAGGTGCAGCTATCTTTGGAAGGGACATGTTGTTTGATGTCCCCTACATTGCTGACTGGTCTAAAATAGGGAATATAGACAACGACAAACTGACCGTAACACAAGACGGGAGAATGCCTCTCGCATAGACTGGGACTACCAGCCCGGTGACAAAGTACTGCTGCGAAAAGACGGTATCCTCCGCAAAACAGAGAGCCGGTATGAAAGTGATCCTTGGACTATCACGTCAGTTCATACGAATGGCACAATAAGGGTTCAACGCGGAACTAAGTCCGAGCGACTTAACATTAGGAGAGTTACACCATATTTTGAATAAACTAAAAATGACTTGTACCTTACCCCTTTCTCCTATCAAGACTTACGCTTCGTCATTGCTACACCATCTTTTTTTTTCCTCCTCACGGTTTTCTTTGAAGAGGTTTCTTTTTCGTGAGCATTGACACCTTATCGCTCCATTCGTGGGGGCGAGTGACATGAGCCAAGGATACCTACTGGTACTCCTGACCCTTCCTGGGCCCAAGGACAGGTCCCAGGGGTACAAAGACAAATGGGATTTCTACTAACTAAGGGTAGGATCCCACCAAATAGAAGCAGGACTCATTAACAAGACTATTCAGTCCTGCAGGGCTTATTACTACTAATTGGTAGGACTAAATATACAGCCCATTCCAGATTCCACTGGATTCAGTTTGGCATGCAAGAATGCATGTACAGCCCAAACCAGGTGCATGTACACCTAGTTTGGCATGCATGAATCCAATAGGATGCATCAAAACCTAACATCCTCGAATTACATGCAAATTGCATGCTAAACTAGAGAGGACTACCATGAGGCAGTCCTCATTTTCAATCAGTTTTATAGCTTATAAAAATTAAACTCCAAACAACTGGAACATCCCTTTTTTACTTCCTTACCTACAATTACTTTTCGATTACTTCCGGCTTAGGTCACATGGCCAATACAGTGACACCTAGTGACATCGCAGACTTCCTCACAGATGCTGCATGGGCCGTTCGCTCCACATACCACACAGTACTCAAAGCCTCTCCAGGTGCAGCAATATTTGGTAGGGACATGCTGTTTGACATTCCCTTCCTGGCTGACTGGAACAAAATAGGAGATCACAGGCAACGCCAAACCGATCACAATACCGAACATGAAAACAAGTCTCGCGTCGATTGGGATTACAAGGTTGGTGACAAAGTACTTCTTTGCAAAGAAGGTATCCTCCGCAAATCTGAAAGCAAATACCATAAAGATCCTTGGACTATATCTACAGTCCATACGAATGGTACAATCAGGGTTCACCGCGGAACAAAATCAGAACGATTGAATATTAGGAGAGTAACACCATACTTTGACACTGCAGACACTTAAAAATAAATATACTGTCAGTTAATCACTCTAAACTCCTCTCTCCACAAACACTTACGCTTACAACCTTTACTTCGTAGTCACTACAAAGTAGGAACGTCTTGTCATGTACAAGTGTCTTCAATTACAAAAGCCTGATGTTTTTCCTTTCAATGAAAAGGTTTTTTTACACGACTCACCTGATTCTCCATTCGTGGGGGTGAGTGACATAGGCCAATTATCTACTCTAAAACAGTACTCTAAGAGTACCTGAAAGATACCCTTAATTTCTTAGGAGATGCTGGACATCCCCCTAAGATGTGCAGTCTTGCTAAATAGCAAGAATTGTTTCATTACCCAAAAATACCATTTGGGACAAGGTGCTCTGAGTCAGGATATACTGACACAGAATCCACTTCACTTCAAGATACAGAAGAGATCCATTGCTTCAAGATACAGAAGAGCTCTCTCTGTGTCATTAGCACTGAAATGTACCAGTTCTACATGGATCTCTACATAGTCTCGTTTTGCCAAAATGAAGCATGTTTGCTTCATCATGGTTCATCATGGTGGATTGTAAATTCACAATATGATCTAAATTAACTCACAAAAATAACAAAGCTGAAAAGCCCACATCAAGATTTTTTAATACTTTTCAGCTTAGGTCACATATATTGAAGTTGGTTCAGGCACCACCTTTCCATCCACAGGAATCCATGGATACTTTGGTGGAGAACCTACAAGTGCAGACTCTACATTGACAACATTGGGAGATTGTGCCCTTCATTTCCTTTCACAGAGTAATCTACTCATTTACCAGTATGTTTCCTTACCATTGTGCCATTAATGTGTTGAACTCTTCCTGTTTTGTTCTTCCACCATGTCATTGGATTTTTGCCCTCCAAATGCTTGGAGAGCTTCCACTTTCATATATCATTGTTTCTAAGACTCCCCAAACGTCAACACATACATTTTGGGTGATCTTATGATCCCTGCAAAGCTGATGCAGATGACTTGGTAAAAAATTAAACACATCTTCTCTATTAACTTCAAGGCAACATTTTGATTCTGTATTGCAGCTCTCACCTTGCCACATCTCTTGCTTGACCATGTACAAAATTTTGCCAAAATGTCTAATTAGTTTTGGTGACATTGAAAGATTCTAGGCAACAGTGGATAGTTACTTGGAGCGACACACGGGCGTACTGCTAGAATTGAACAATGTTGAGTTTAGAATGTCTGGGGTCTTTCAACAAGGTGAAACACACAAATGCCAAGAATTGGGCAGGGTCATCCGTTGATGGGGAGGACTTGTGAACCGTGATATATGTGGTAGTGACATCATAGTATCATGAATGAGGTATGTACTTAGCTATTACTTTAGGTAGGTAAGATATTTTTTGTAGTTCTAGGTAGAGGTCAATATTTCATAGTTGTGCATTTGTGATAGTTCACTCAGGTTCATGCATCATGCTATCATGCATGAGGTATGTACTTAGCTATTACTTTAGGTAGGTAAGATATTCTTTGTAGGTAGAGGTGGATATTTCATATTTGTGCATTCGCGATAGTTCACTTCAAGCTAACATTTTGATTCTGTATTGTTTGTCTCACCATGCCACATCTCTTGCTTGGCCATTTACAAAATTTTGCCGTAATGTGTGGTTAGTGTTGGTGACATTGGAGGATTCTAGACAACAGTGGGCAGTTACCACAGGCGGACTGCTAGACTTGAACCATGATGAGTTTAGAATGTCTGGGGTCTTTCAATGAGGTGAAAACACAAATGTCAAGCAATGGGGGGGGGAGGTTGTTGTTGATGGGGAGGACTTGTGAACCGTGATATATGTGGTAGTGACCACATCTTCTCTATTAACTTCAATGGTAACATTTTGATTCTGTATTGCATCTCTTACCATACCACATCTCTTGCTTGGCCATGTACAAAATTTTGCCAAAATGTTTAGTGAGTTTTGGTGACATTGAAGGATTCTAGGCAATAGTGGATAGTTACTTGGAGCGACACACACAGACGGACTGCTAGACTTGAACCTTGTTGGGTTTAGAATGTCTGGGGTCTTTCAATGAGGTGAAAAGCACAAATGTCAATGATTTGGCGGGGTCGGTTGTTGATGGGGAGGACTTGTGAACCGTGATATATGTGGTAGTGACATCATGGTATCACAAATAAGGTATGTACTTAGCTATTCCTTTAGGTGGATAAGATATTCTTTGTAGGTAGAGGTCAATATTTCATATTTGAGCATTTGTGATAGTTCACTTCAAGCTAACATTTTGATTCTGTATTGCACCTCTCACCTTGCCACGTCTCTTGTCTTGCTTGGCCATTTAAAAAATTTGCCAAAATGTGTGGTTAGTGTTGGTGACATTGGAGGATTCTAGACAACAGTGGGCAGTTACCACGGGCGGACTGCTAGAATTGAACGATGTTGGGTTTAAGTAAAATGTGATATATGTGGTAGTGACATCATTGTATCATGCATGAGGTATGTACTTAGCTATTACTTTAGGTACGTAAGATATTTGTAGGTAGAGGTACATTACCAGCGCCGCTGCAAGATTTTTTGTAGCGAGCTAGACATAATGCAATTTGTAGAGACAGAGGAAGACGTACTTTTAAAATAAAGTGGCTTGTCGTAGTATGCCACAGTTTCTTGTCTACGCTCAATTAATATGTAGAGCAGTTGCAAATGGGCGTGAGCGTCTCACGCGCTTTGCGCGCGCCGCGCTTGCGCTCACGCCCATTTTTAAAGTAAGATATAATACTATATTATTTTACATAAAAGTAGTTTACGAAGGTTCCCTTTTAGTTTGCGAAATCATTCTTGCTAGACACTCTTTTGCGACACGATAACGTTCCCTTCAAGTTTACAGAACCATTGTTGTATGATTAAAATGATTTGTGACACTTTAATGTTCCCTTCAAGTTTACAGAAACATTCTTGAAAAAAATGTTATACGTTATAGCGCTGTTCTTTAATCTATTCAAAAAGAGATAATGTTAAAGGTAGACAGAGATTAAAACATCATGACTACCCATGTAAGTCGAGACGAAAAATGAATTATTTACAGATAAGTTTACATCAAATCAATGGTAAGTACCTGTTTTGGCAAAAAGTGAAAAAACTGTCTCACTGAAGATGATGAAGAAGAAGAAGATGGAGAAAAGGGGCTCAGTTTCCAATACAACTAAGATTTTGAAAAAATCTTGATATTTCTGCATTCGTGATAGTTCACTCAGGTTCATTAACAATGTTGGGTTGAGAAATGTCCCAGGAAGATGGTGAACCCAAAAGAATTTTCGGTAAATTAAATCGCCAACTTTAAAAATATTCGTGAACGTCATATCAATATCCCAATCTTTCTCAACGTTTGTTGCCAATTTCATTCACCGATACCATATAGATGCAACGACTTCGTCCTAACCTTTCTAACTAGATCTCGACACTCATAAATTTTCATTTCAACGGCAATCAAAGATTCAAAGGAAACAAAATCTCCTTCCAACGGAAACTTTCTGATTGTGAGCAGGGCCTGATTGCAAGTGAGCGCATGTGAGCAGAAGTGTGCACATGTGAGCAGAAGTGAGCGCATGTGAACATGAGAGAACGCAAGTGAAGGCAAGTGAGCAAAATTGATCGTGATTGATCGTAAATTGATCATGATTGAAGGAAAGTGATCCCATCTGATTGCAATTGACCGAGAATGATCCTCATGATGTGAATGGGTGTGATTGCAAGTGAACACAAGTGAACACAAGTGATTGCAAGTGATTGCATGTGAGCGTATGTGAGCGTATGTCAGCGTAATTGAATGCAATTGAGCTGGGCCTGAACAGAAAGTGAACAGGGCCATTTGGCCATAAATTGGCATCAAATCTGTTTTCAACAGATATTGATGTCTATTGATGTCGGTTTGAGGACAAGTAAATAATTGATTTTAGAAGCAGAAGGTATTTCGGTTGACACTGTGACTGTATTGGTGATAAGGTATTTGAGATTGGAGGCATGAAAAGGTGACATGACTCAACAAATGGAGGTGATTGCAAAAAAGAGATATTTAGCGATTTTAAAATTAAAATTATTGTCTGCTTCACTGTCTTCCAGGTCTTTGAATAGAAAAGGTGAATAATACAAGGGAGGTCTTTTATTGGTGGGGAGGACTTGTTAACTGTTACATATTTTTGGTGGTGACATCATGGTAATGTGGAGTAAGGTGGGTAGGAAAGTAGGTAGGTAGCTGTAGGTAGGTAGGTAAGTAGCTGTAGGTACGTAGGTAGGTTGGTAGAGGTAGATAGTTCGTCATTCGTGACAGTTCCTTCATGCCCCGTCCTATCTCCCATACATCCAACCCTCGAAGTTGTCACCTTCTCTCCCTTCTGTCAACCCAGCGAGGAAAAGCCAGACGACACAGGAGGACGACAAGATACAACGTCATGACAGAGACCGACGCTGCCTATATTGGAACTACCGTAACTGTTGAACCATTCTCCCATTTTCTTCCCGCCCCCGCCTCGTCCCATCACCCTCTGTCACTCTGAGACCCACAGTCCTAGTATCGTATTGTACAATATATCAAACTCTCTCGACCATTCCTTCCAAAAAACTCATCAAGAATCCAAAACCAACAATGATGGATCCATCCATAGCCTTACCCCTCTTACTAGGTCTAAGTCGAAGCAGGACGATACTTCAACGACCAAAGAATGCCCCCGAGACTTTGAATCTGCTCGATCCGCCTCCCGCCGTGGAAGAGGAGGACGACGACGGACGTTCTCTCTCCTTGTCAAAACGATTGCATCGTCTTTTATCATCACAGCAGAAGCAGCACGCATCGATCATCCAATGGCAATCTCACGGACGATCATTCCGAATTTGGAATGTGGAGCGATTGATTCGACTTTTGGATCCCAACGACGCGAGGACGACACGACACGACGACCACGACGACAACGAGAACAACACGTCCAGCATCGAGGACGAATTCACACAGCGACTCCTCCGCGAGGGATTTCGAAAACAATCACGAGGGTTGGACGCGGGCTGTTTTTGGAAGGAGGGGTTCACGCGACGAGGTTGTTGCTGTCCCGATGCGATGGACGACGATGCTCGCGAGAATACGGGAATGGAAACAAAGACGACAGGAAAGGTTGCCGCTGCTGCATCGCCGCCGTCGTCTTTGGCCGGTCGAGAGGAAATTGATCAATTCTTAAATTTTACCTGTGTTGCCGATGAGGACATCGCACGAAGATATTTGGAAATGAGTCATCAGGATGTGGAGATGGCCGTGACGTTGTTTTTGGAGCATGGGGGTGAGCATGCCGGAGTGGATGTTACTACAAACGATGACAAACACGGTGGGGGGGAGAAGGAGAGAGGGACCGAAGACGAACCGGATTTTTATTCCATGCCCCCCATTCTGGAGGAGGTACCTCCTGCCTTGACGCCGGGGGGGATCATTGTTTCGGCGGCACTTCGAGAATATTGGGCCTATAAGACCTTGAGGAGGGCGTTGTTGCGATGGATTCAAGCTCGTGGACAAGCGTCTCTGCCGGCACCAACCGCAACAACAATTACAACAACAACATCAACGACAACCACACTGGCCACAAACAAGGCGAACAAAAGAAATCATCCTCCATCCCAATCACCCACCACCACCAACAAACATCACGGCACATCCCATTTCCTCTTTCAATCCTTAATCCATCCCTCCATCTCCGTCCGAAGAACGGCCGGACGAATCGTTCTCCACAATCTCCACAAGGTCCATCACACCCTCACCACCCATGGGTATAGGAATGCCACCATGGAACTCCAGGAGGCATTGATATTTCTCCTCCATCGTCTCTTCTTTTTCGGTGAGGGACCGTACGAATCGTATCAGTCCATGCATTCTTCGTCGTCGGAACGTCATGTGCCGACGACGGTATTTCATCCCTCCTCCTCGTCGTCGTACGATCAAGGCGATCCGGCCGTACAACTCATGGCCATGTTGCTTTCCCTCGTTTGTGAGGGGGGATACAGTCAGGTGGTGATTGCCGATCATGTTCGGATGTTGGCTCGTCGATCTGCGGGGGTGGGTGCCGTGGACGTCGACAAAGAAGAAGGATTCTCGTCGTCCTCGTCGTCGGGGATATTGTTTCAGTCTCAATTGCAAGAATGGACATCGCGGAGTATTGAAGCGTTTGTGGCCTCGGGGGGATTGCGATGGGCATGTGGATGTATTGTTCGACTCGTGCATATGTTGGTTCATGGATCGACCGAGGGGGATGTTGTTGTTGGAGGTACCGACGACGAAGAAAGCGGCAGCGATGCCACTGGCAGTGATGATGGTATCCATAGAAAATTGAAGGGGTGGAAGAATAGGGGAATCAATAATGAAACGATTCAAACTCGTCTCGTTCTTCTGATTGACTTGGTGTATCGATTGGTGTTGTTTGGATCTGTCCCATCGGCGGTGGAGAGAGAAGGAGCGTTGGCGTCGTTGGTGCAGACACCTTTGGAGGGGGGAGAGGACGGCGGTAGTGACAATGGATTGACCCCAGCGCCCAAGGGGGGGATGTACCTCACCGACGATGATGTAGAGAAGGATAGAAAGAGGAAAAGGAATCACACGTCTCCGTTTTATGATGTCGTGCCAAGAACCACGACGACGGCGGCGGAGGGAGGGGAGACCTCGCGTGCGATGGCTCTTCGTCGGTCGATACGTTCGTCGTTTGCTTCTGGGGTTAGTCTCATGGCTCCCCCCCTGTCATCTGGCGGTGGTCGAGACAAGGACAAGGGAAACAATGGTGGGGGAAACAACAGCTCCGGCGATGGAGGGGGTGAGAAACATGTTAGTTCTAGTGTTGCCGAAGAGAATCGCCAACGACGAGAACGAAGGAAGGCCACGCTCGAGAGAGTTCATCGTCTTTTTTGGTCGACGACGCTCCCTGCGGCTGTGTGCATTGGCCGCTCTTCGTCTCACTGGCACTCCGACGATGCCGTGGAGGCATCGTGCACCGCATCCGAGGAAACCTACCAAGGAAATTTTAGTCCCCTCGCCTGTCTCATAGCTGCTTATGAGGTCCTACGTTCTCCCTCTGCTTCGCGAGGACGATTTGATGATGCCACCAACAAAGCGATCTCGATTTTGTCGCGACTGGTCGATCCTGCCGCAGGGCAGGCGTTGGTTGCTTCCGATCCTGAGATTCCATGGGGACTTGCTGCCATATTTGGTGATTGGGGTGAAAGGGGTGTGGATAACATGGGAGGGAAGAACGGCGCCGAAAGCCTGTCGAGGAAACGTGATAGATCATCCTCTCACGCCTCTCAGGATAGTCTTCACTCAAAAACTGCTCCATCACGACCTGTCGCTGCTGTTGCCGCAAGTCTGAATGATGCCGGTCGTGCATCTAAACGATTTAGAAGTCGCAGAGCTCGAATGTCTTCCTTCCTCGAAAGACTTCCGCATCCCTCACGCGAAACACAAGACAGTGTGGGCGCTGCCTCGCCCTTTGCTACATCCGCAGCGAGCGGCACTCTCTACTCGTCCGCACGATATCGATCCGCCGTGGAGTCCGCGATGCTTCGAGCGTCCGCCGGAGCTGCCGGGACGTCCTCTACGGCATCGGCTCAACGAGATGGATCGTTGAACCGAATCATTGCCGCCGGAGAGGAGAGATCTGGTCTTGGAGAATCGAGCGGTGCGGTACGTGCGCGAGCTCTTCTTGATCGTCGATCTGCACGAGAATGCATCGAGTGGAGTGTATTAAATGATTTGCCCGACGGGGAGGATGAGGACGTGGACGGCGATGAAGTTATAATGATGGATGAGGACGACGATACTGAATTCGAACAAGATCATGAGGATGAGCCAGTAGACGATATGGATGATCTTCCCGATGGACCCGATGACCCAGATGGTAGGCAATTGTTTCTATATCGACGTTATTCTTATAGCTTTAGTGATTTCTAAATATTCCTTCGACTATTAGACGGTGGCGATGATGAAGGAGACGACGAAGACGGAGATGACGGTATGTTAATAATCCTTCAGGATATTTCAATGAGTTCGACTTTGTATAAGTTACATTTTCTTCATATGTATCTCTTGCTTTGAAAGGAGACGAAAATGGAGAGGACACAGATGAGGGAGAAGACGATGATTTATTTGACGACGCTGTCATTGTGATGGACCAAGTGACTGCTGTTTCTGGCAACGACGATCGCGAGCATAACAGGAACAATCCTCATAGACAACAAGGCGCCAAAGGCACTGCCCGTTCCGGTGGAACAAGTTTAGCATTCAAGAAAGAGCACGAGCAAGCGTATCTTCGCGCTGGCATGGAGATACTCAGCGCACAATACTTAGGAGGCAGGGAAGGCAATGGCTTTAGCTCATCCTCTCCTAGCACGAAACATGTAAATGCCTTTTCCATCTTCTCTCAACCTCCAGCATTCTTTCCATCTCCGTTGCTTACGCTTTCTGCAGAGCAATCCCTACTACAAAGTATGTGCGACATTGTCAAGCCTCCCCGGAAGCCTCTCAATCTCAAAATATTTATGCGGCGAGCGCCTACACAAGAAGAGTTCTTTCGAGGCGCACTTTCTCGAAATCCCATAAATCTCTCTTCGTTAAAGGCGGGGTCATCTGGTGGAGATGATCGCACCAATAGTGACGAACCCACATTTGGTGATCTCAGGAAATACATTGCAAAGGATCTTCAAATGGAGGACTCGGCAGAATTGCTCGAATTGCTTGTTGCTTCTGTAAGTGAAAGATGTTTGATTGTGAATTTTGTCGCCGTCACAAGCAGTATTTTGACGGTCTCACTATTTTTCTTTCTTTCTTTCTATTCAGAAAATCATAGATGTGAATATCAAATTACGGGTATGCCAGCAGGTACTGTGGAAGAAATATGTGCTCGAAAATTCTACAAGTGTGTCCGCTATGATTTCGGGAGCTGGCCCAGGTCATCAAATGATTAATACTGGTTCGGGTCTTTCAATGATCTTTAATAGCACTAGTCTCGCTGGAAGGCCGCGAGGATCGGGTGCTGACGAGCTAGACGTTAGCCAACTTCCCCCCATGGTTGTTACTTATAGACTTGCTGGTGTAGACGGAGAAGCAACTGAAGATAAAGTTGAAGCGGAGGACCTTGAGGATCCCGAAGCCCCTGTTGTTACTTCGCCTAGAGCTTTGGAACAAAAGATGGAAAAGGAATTCGGCATTACCAGAAGTTTGGCTAGTAATGGCGGCGTTTCTATAATTTTGGCTTCCGTCCAGTCTTTTATTGATGAAGTTACAACGAGAATTCGTCGAGACGAAATTCCTTTGAAAAGGCGCGAACTCTCCATCACGGATGAAAATTTGATGCGCGCGAAGTTCGCGAAAAGCCCACCTTGTCCTGGTTTAATTCTTCTTCGGCATTGTGCTAACCTGACAGAAAATCGCAAGAAGCTCTTGTCGGCAAGGGCACCAACGATATTGCTGCGGATGCTTTTAGATGTACTGAATGCGATGAACAGATCTACCGCTCCCCGTCGCCGGGCCCTCACGTTTGATGGGGCATCTTCTAATTCAATGGACGTCGATGAAAATCCTACCACCAGAGATGTCACCTCTTCTTCTGCGGAAAGCAATCCAACTACAAATATCTTGCAGGAGATCATTGAAATGCTAGCATCTGATATTTCATCAGAAGTGTCTGACGATTCGTCAGACAGTGTTCTCAGATCACACTCATTTGTGAACGCGTCGCAGAAGGAACTTGGCAGCTGCGGAGGCAACGACGATCACGATACGCTTCCTCTTGTCTTAAATTCTTTGCGGTCTGCGAACCTAAGCCCACCTCTTCGAAAGGTCATATCCAAGCTGTTGCCTTTCCTCACAGTAAGGTTCAAATTCCATGCATTTTTATTTGTTTTTGGACAGACTTTCTGATTCCTTATTGCATTCAACTCCATTCAGTATGGTCAAGTAGATCAATCCAAAGAACTCGCATCATTTTTCATTCGCTACGTGAAAATGGACTCGTTGGCAGCATCAGATCCCGATCACGATTCTGTAATGATGAATACATTCGTGGAAGCTGCTATTAACCTCCCTCCTGTGACTGTCTGCGATAACTTGAGACAAGCATTGATAACAAATGGCTTTGTAAACAAGGTGAAATCTTTCGTCGTGCTACAGGCTCCTCATCACCCCCCACCATGGTCCCCAGCTCTATATCCAAAGTCACTGTCTCTGAATAAGCCGGGTGACAATCCTACAACTGAATTGAAAGAAGCATGGCGAAAATACTTTGATCGACCTGGCTTGGCTGAAGCAATCAAGATACTAATTGGTTTGAGTTCGAAACATCACGCGACACAAGTCATGCTCTCGGAAGAGCTAATTGGAGACATGATAGATCTGCCAACTCTATGTCACTGGGTTGAAAGCACCTCAGACAATGAACCATCTGGCATTAAAACGAATGGACTTGGAATTCTAGCTGAGGTAAGATTGTCCTGCGAAATAATATTTTTTCTACTTTATAGAAAACGCCGCTGAAGCAATTCATGCCATACCTTCATCTTAAAGACATTGCTCGATGCGCTAAAAGAAGGAAACGACAAGACATCAGAAAAGATCGATATCATTCGCAAAAAAACACGTGACAGAAAGCGCGAAATTGCAGAAGAAAGACGAAATAGAGCCCTTGTTGGAATGAGTGCATTTGGCACACTCGCTGGTTCTGCTGTGATTGATACTAGATCACCTACAAATTCTTCTAACGTTGCTAGAGAAACGGCGGAAAATAGGTCAACCTCCATGCTCGCTTCCATGTTTGGCTTGTCCGCTTTTTCGACCGCATCTCTATTACAGTCTTCGCAGAGAACAACTCGGGCGGCTGCCAAAGACTCTGTACCAGAAAACAAGAATCAGCCATCGTGGATGGCAGAGGTACGTTGCTTCTCTACACTCTATCTTTGAATGTCTTTTTAATCTTATCGTCCCTCACTTCTTGTTCTGTGCCAGATGGAAGCAATGGAAGAGGAATCCGGTTTGACCTGCGCTGTTTGTCAAGAAGGGAGGACTCTTCAACCATCTGAACTACTTGGATTGTATGCTTTCATGAAAAAAGTCACAATTCCATCAAGTCAAGGTGGTGGCAGAGGTGACATAGATGGCACAGTCATGTTAATGTCACTTCCTCTCTCGTGCCCCAGAGGTATCATTGGGTCTCAAAGCGAATCCTTATTTCAAAGAGGTAAAGCTGCAGCAAATGCTCTTCATGGTACTTCTCAGGCATTGACTGCGATGGCTGCTGCTACCTCTTCGATATCTAGCACTTCGAGCAGTAGCAGAACATATTACATTACGACAGTGTCAGCAGGAAACGCCATTCACTGTAGTTGTCACGCAAAAGCTAAGGCAGCGGATCGTTCGCATCCCAAAGCGCCAAAATCAGAATGGGAAGGAGCAAGCTTGAGGAACTCACGGGTTACGTGTAATGTAATCTTGCCGTTGGTCTCATCAAAGACTTCGAACGTCCCTCTAATTGCAGTTGAAAATGCATTAGGAGAGGTTGCTACGATACAAACGACCATTCTTGGCGTTCGGCCGAAGTCCATGTTGTGGAACGTCTTGCATGACGTTCGCCTTCTCCTTTTGAGGATGGCATATGGGGAAGCACTGAATGCCGATTGCGGTGGAGGGTCATCTTCGTCTAACTTCTTGCTGGTGTTGTATCAGCTTTATACAGCAGATATGTTTTCTCGGAACGCAGAGCTTGATGACTCACAGGTCGCGAAGCATGCACGTGGATTGAGCTCGGGATTTCTTGCTGCTGTCGACATCGTGGATGCTGTCGATTTTGACCGTAACGACACTCGATCAAAACGACTGGAAAGAGGAGTTGCGGATGCTGCACCAATGGCCGCTCTTTGCTCAATCCTCTTCTTTAATTCCGGTGACGACACAACTGCTGGTGCAACATTTGCCCATGATCTAACGGACACAGATCGGAAAGTTCCACCAGCCAACCGACAATGGGAATTGTACAAGACCAAATTTCTAGCTGGCCTCTTAAGATGTGCTGGGCATAGGCACTCACTTGGCGTTAATGACAGTGGTTGCATCACAGCTCGTGGTATTTCAACGGGGAGTAGAAAGAACATCGAAAGAGCTCGTTCGTATATGGAATGGTCAGCTGGTGATGAAGGGGCAACAAGTAATGTTGTTGCTAAGAAGAAGACAACAAGTGGAGCAATCCTAGAACACTATGCAGTCTCACTGCGCCCAATGATCACACTGTATGCAATATTGAACTCCATATCAAAGGAATTCGTCGTTAACGACACTGACGAAAATACTTTGGAAGCATCAGAGCGTTTAGCTTCCAGTTTAGAATCATGTCACAAGGCAAGTTGTATCGATGATTTGCTGGATGTGGCAGAAAATACAATGGATCATGATGTCATTTGTAAATACTTCGAGAAGGGACTCTTTACTTAGTTTATCTGACTCTTGCATTCCTCGGTTACGGGAATGTCTGCAAATTAATCCAGGGTGGGGTAAATGCTAAACTAACACATGAAGAATATTTTGTAATGATTGAATTTCAATCATGGAATGATTCATCACATTTGCCTACCTTACACGACCCCTCCAAATTACACATTTACTTGTTGTCTAGAACGAGTAAAAAGCCCCGTGTCGAGTAATTGACGACAATTGACAAAATCAAGAATGAAGCAATGCGTAATACTTGATCCTCCTGCACTGAAGCGAGTTATCCACTCTTGCGACAATTTGGGTTTCTTCTCAAAGTGCAACGCCATGTTGATGACTACTTCCCTCCTGTGGATGGGTCTTCAAACACGACGAACAAGCACAGAACCACTGAAGCAGAAGTGGCAATCAAGTCTAGTGCAAAGCCGGGAATGCAGGTTTTACATCAAAATCTCTCTTGCCAAATCGACAAGGTCTACAAAGCATATGGTTCAACCGTGACCCGACTACGATCTGCGTCATTATTTCAACAGAATCTGAAGACGAAATTCTCAGAGACGTTGCTTGACAAACCTCGAGTTGTGTTGCAATGGTGCATCAGCTCATATGATAAGGAAAGCATGGACGATGAAAAGCAATACGTAGGTGGCCACACTGAGGAGCAAAAAGACGACGCACCGTATTCATGTGCTAAATTCGCCTCAGCTCTCGTTGTCTCTTGCTTATTAATATCGATCATTTGGAGATTTATTGCCATTGACCAAGGCTTGCGTGTTGGGTGAGCATTTCAATGGCGCATGCGACCTCATCTCGGAGGAAGGCAATGATTTTATTCGTATCCAATTCATGTGTTGTACCTAATTCTTGTCGACAAAAAGCCGATCGTAATTTTTATTATAAACCCAGGACGCAATAATTAAGTCAACATCCACTAATAGGGGGTGGGTTGGCATGGTAGGTACATAGAGAACTGTGTAAGTTGTAACAACTTCTTAATAGCTAACAAATGCACAAATCTACTAGTTCATCAAGCTATCTGGTACATAGAGAACTTTATGTTGTAACTGTTTATTAATAGTTAACAAATGCATCACAAATCTACTAGTTCATCGCCCACCTGAACAATTTCATCAAACGTAACACTGGTAAACACATGATTCGGTGCCCAGTCACCACCAATTACCAACTTTGCCTCCTCATATGAATCTCCATGTTTCTCTAACAACCTAGCCAACACCCTCCCTTTAGGCACTGCTCCTCCATTTTCTAACTTCCAATGAAACTCATCCGGTACAGACACAAACCATTTGCCATAATACTTAATAAAAAGCTAGGGCCCGGTACTCAAGCAACATCTCGGCCACCCTTCTTCACCCGTAGTTTAATGATGCTGTTTCGTCGGAGCCGTACTAAAGACTGATCTGACTCAGGCTGCAACTCTTTCGATCCATTCTCGCATTGCTTCTTAGTACCGAACCAACGCTCAGACCTTGACTTGAATTTTCCACCTATATCTATGGAGCCCTTGTCGCAACCCAGAGTAAGCAGACTCATCAGCTTTCCTGATTCAACCAGAACCTCCCGAAGAGTATCAGTCTCTTGTATCATCGTTTTGAACTGGTGGAAAGCTTCACTGCTTGGGGTATTCTCATCCAACCCTCCTGCATCAGCACCGCTGTCGGCTTCATCACTCACTGTATCATTGATGCTATTGTCAACTTCGCTGTCTTCGCTAGTTTCTACTGATCTTAATCCTGCAATATGAGCTTCTAACTGATGTTGGATGCCATCTTCAATTTTGTCTGCAGATTCATCATCACTAGGGCCTTCATCCATGATCTCTTGATCCCCAGATTCATTTGCTGTAGTGTTATCAACACGTCCAGCACGCAGGTCAGGGAGTGGTGGTGCAAAAAACTGTTTCATTAGATTGCTCAAAACTCTATTGGGAAAAGGCTAATGGTCAGTACAGTTCTTCAAATCAACATAATGTTTTTGTGGTGAACTTACATTGGTGACTCAATATCTACAGCAAATGGTGATAATCCGTTGCCGACTTCAGATCCAAATAATTTAAGAAACGGTTTCATGATTCTACTTCGAAAGAAATGATTCCCCTTATAGTATTCCAAAGCTGATCAACTGCTGGAATTGTTACATCAACGTCAATAGGCCCGCTTGAACTTGACCCCTTCTTCATATTATCAATGAAACTCTGCAGTCCAGACGGATATCCCTTCATGGAATTCGATCTCAGTACATCAAAGTTCGATTCAAAGATGGCTTCATTCTTAATTATAGACTTCTGAACTATGCGTATTAGCTGTTCCATATTGAACTCCCGGAGAATCATCCGCCAGATGCCAAATGTATGTTCGTTTGCTTCGGATGTAAGTCGCTGACCCTGAGAGACATCCTTCCTTGTAAACAAGAACAAACACGCAACAGTCTCCAGGAGCATGTTGCGCTTGTTTGGCATCATTGTGCTATGTTGTAAGAAATAGCAATGTAAAGTAAGAGCACATCAGTTAAAAAGTTATCATTGCATTCAAATCTCACCTATAAGGAGTATGGTAGGAGGTAAACCACAACAGAGTGCACCATTGATACATGCACCTGTCCTTCCAATTCAAATCTCTTGCATTGACAGAGTAGTTTCGGAGAGCGAATCAAAGTTAAATTGACGACAAGCACGGCAAGGTTTCCAACATCCTTGAAATCTTTACTGAGCAACTTAAGTACTGTCGAAGCGGAACAAAGTCTTGTGACAACAGTGTCTGACGCCCAATCTTGAACCGCGTAAAGCTCTCGGGCAACACCGGCCTGCTTCAAGTGCCAGGGATCCAACACAAAACTACCTAACGATGATGGTGATGAACCAGTTACTGCTTGCCCACGGGCATTTTTATTGTTGTGTTTGTTATCAGTCATAGCAACGGTGTTACATTTTCCCTCGAGATAGTCTAGATTCATTCTTAAGTTCTTCTCTACATCACACGAAACCCCATCAGTAGAAATATCTAACACACAGGCATTCCCATCTCTCGCCGCAGCCATTTCACAAGACCTGAGAACTGGAATTCAAGGGAATAGTTTAATATTTTGGTTCACAAGTAAAGAATAAAGCAAATTACATACCATCAAATGTGTAGTCGGAACTTTCATTGTTTCCTTGAGGCTTGCCACATAATACAAACATGGGAGACATTCCTGGTGGAACAGCTTGAAATGTTAAGACCGCAACCTTTACCTCTTCAGCAAGTGGTCCATGCTTGCCCTCTCTATGTTCTTGAATGAGCTTCTCAATTTCTTCCTTTCCCTTTCCCTCAAGCGACACCATATGGTTAGGGTAGCATCCTCCAACAAGGGCACAGTGTGTTGTGCTAAACTGCCAACATTGAACCAGTTTGGTTGCATCGATGCCAACAGAAAAGGCAATTCTTAATCTATTCCAAAAGCAAGGATGAGAATAATGAATTATCACATTTTGAGAAGAATGACCTTTTAGAAATCCACTTACGTGTCATCACCAAATTTAGATCGGATGGTGGCAATGTGTGATAATATTATATCAACAACATCATCTCTAGTGTGTTGGATGAATGGTGGAGGACGCTTACTAGCGGCAAGTCTTTGGATATGACGCATAGAGATGCACTTGCCTAGATTGGCTGATGCAAATTGTAGTGCAGACTTCGATCCACAACCCGAAAGACTCAGGTAGAAGTTAGTCACAGCGGTACCATAGACAGGTGTCTTTATGCCATTGACCTTCGCGATGTAGGCTTGCATCAATCCTACAAGTAAATGGTCGCGCACTTCCTTGTTATCCTGGTATGTTTTCACAAAACCGTTGATAAACTTATCGCCGCCTGGCAAGAAGTCGTTTTGGGATACTACAGCTTTGACCGACGGTTTATTCAGGGTCTTGAAAAATGCAGAAGCACACTTGCTCCTCACCCTCAAGTCCCTGCCACATAGTGTCAAATACTCATCAGACGTATTGTTAAATGTTGACAAGATACGTTGATCCTCAGGAGCAATATCACTTCGCCGCAAGATCGTGTGAACAGTCGTGAATGTTCTTCCTCTGTCTTTGATATTTGCTTTTAGACTTTTTGCTCGTTGACCATTACACTGCAACAGATGAGTTAGAAAGAGTTATATTTTTCAAAAGAATTAAATGTTGCAACTCATGATCTCACATAAAATGAATTGTGGCATTCATCACATGAGTGAATGATCCCAATTTTGGTCTTACGGTAGACACCATCACCATTGCAAGTCTTAAGGAAGAAATTAGTAAGACCTGTATTCCCAACCAATCGAGGCTCACACACTGCCTTTTCACTTATGGTTGCATGAAGAGTGTAGGCATTGAGTAGCTCTTGAAACTCTTTCTTTTTGTAGTCAGGGTAGATCCCCTCACAACTCTTTCTTGTATAATCAGATTTGACAGCTTCAGAAGTTGTGTCGGCTTCAGCTTTGGCGACGGCTGTGTTTGCATCATCCGATGAATCTAGCGGAGATTTAGCTATGGGGAGGTAGAAATCAATGGTGGCTTTTGGTCATGAAGAAGAGCAAGGACTTTTCTGAACCCTTATTGGCATCTTTGAGCAGCTTTTCTTCGAGCTTGCTCAGAATCTAATAGGTACAAACATTGAAGCATTGCAAGATCAAGATTTAGATTGTTAAAAGAATCATATGATGTAAAAATGATCCATAACAAACACATATTACCTGGCCTTTCTTCTTTCTCTCTCTTAACAGAGCGATCCTGTCAACACTCTTTGACTTTTTTGCATGGCCATCCGTGACAGTGTGGTCGTTCCACCTTGTTGTAGTCCAAGCACGGCCTGCCCTTCCTTTAACCCTGCAGTTACAGAGACTACAAAAGTACCACATCCCATCAGTCATGTCTACAGATTGACAATGACTATCAGTAATGGGTAGGTCGACGTAGTCTTGAAAAGATTTAGCTTTATTATTGGGAGGAACCTGCAATGAACCTAGATGAGTCATGACATATTCTGGCTTCTTGCCTTTCGGTTGTGGTTTGGTGATATTTGGTTGGTCTGTGATTGGTTGTCCTTGAGGAGAAGTTGTTGATAGTGTGGATGTAGATACAGAGACAGATTCTCTAATGGAAAAGTATGGTTAGAAAAAGGATACACCTCAGCATTGTTAAACAGATCATTGCAGACTTACTTTAATTGATCTTCAAAGGCCTCAAGATCAATTGGCTCAAAATCATCATCCAATTCAACCACGGATTCTTTCATGTTAGCCTCGGGGACAGGGTTCACTGCGGTATCATCTCCCTGGCTCACTGGCACGTCAACACCCGCCGGCTCGGTCTGCCCGGATTGACCAACCACGGCTTCTTTCATAGTATCACCTCCCTGGCTCGCTGGCGCATCACCACCCGCCGGCTCGGACTGCACGGACCGACCAACCACGGCTTCTTTCATGTTAGCCTCGGGGACAGGCTCTCCTGCAGTATCACCTCCCTGGCTCGCTGGCACATCACCACCCACCGGCTCGGACTGCACGGACCGACCAACCACGGCTGCTTTCATGTTAGCCTCAGGGACAGGCTCTCCTGTAGCATCACCTCCCGGCTCGCTGGCACCTCCGGCAGGGACTGCCCTCTCTGCTCGCCTCTAGACACAGAATCATTGACCTTAGGTTTCTTTAGCTTTGTCTGCTTATCCTTCTGCTTGTTAGATTTGTCACTCTTTCTTTTTGAGTTGCTTTTTGTGGTGTTATCTGGAGGTAGAGCTCGACCCCAGGGACGGGGGCTCATCCACCCCCGAACCCCCGCAGCATCAGGTATCTCAATACCCCACTCGTGAGAGAGGGGGTGCACAATCAACAGTGGGTGGACAACAACAGGCTGCTTACCTTCACAGCTCTCCACAGCTCTTCACAGCCACTAGCTCTGTTGTGGGCTGTTGCTAGTGCCTATCTGTTGATGTTTTGCAGAGGGTGTCCGAATATTGAACATGCTCACTAATAGTAAACATCTAGTAAACATCTTGAATACAGAAATACAACGTCGTTTGTGACATTTATGGCAAATCAAGATTTTTTTTAAAATCAAGATTTTTTCAAAATCAAGATTTTTTCAAAATCTTAGTTGACAAGATTTTTTCAAAATCTTAGTTGTGTTGGAAACTGAGCCGTTTTCTCCTTCTCCTTCTCCTTCTCCTTCTCCTTCTCCTCCTCCTTCTCCTTCTCCTTCTTCAGTGAGACAGTTTTTTTGCTTTTTGCCAAAACAGGTACTGACCATGAAGTTGATGTCAACTTACCTGTAAATAATTCATTTTTCGCTTGGACTTACATGGGTAGTCTTAGTGTTTTAATATAAGCCTACCTTTAAAAATATATCTTTGTGTGTAACGTCTGACATTATTTTCAACAATGTTTCTGTAAACTTTAAGGGAACATTTAGTCACAAATCATTTTAAGATGTAGAGACGAAAAATTTTAAACAAGGGTTCTTTAGAACTTGAAGGGAATGTTATCGTGTCACAAAAGAGTGTGTACCGTAACAAGAAAATGATTTCACAAACTAAAAGGGCGCGGAGCGCGCTGGCGCGCAGGGCGTGGCGCTCCCGCCCATTTTGGCATACACTCATACTACAAGCCACTTTATTTTAATGTACGTCCTCCTCTGTCTCTACAAATCGCAATCTGTTTCGCTGCAAAAAATCTTGCAGCGGCTGCTGGTAATGTTGGAAACTGAGCCGTTTTCTCCTTCTCCTTCTTCTTCTCCTTCTCCTCCTCCTTCTCCTTCTCCTTCTTCAGTGAGACAGTTTTTTGCTTTTGCCAAAACAGGTACTGACCATGAAGTTGATGTCAACTTACCTGTAAATAATTCATTTTTCGCTTGGACTTACATGGGTAGTCTTAGTGTTTTAATATAAGCCTACCTTTAAAAATATATCTTTGTGTGTAACGTCTGACATTATTTTCAACAATGTTTCTGTAAACTTTAAGGGAACATTTAGTCACAAATCATTTTAAGACGTAGAGACGAAAAATTTTAAACAAGGGTTCTTTAAAACTTGAAGGGAATGTTATCGTGTCACAAAGAGTGTGTACCGTAACAAGAAAATGATTTCACAAACTAAAGGGCGCTGGAGTGCGGCGCCCCCGCCCATTTTGGCATACACTCATACTACAAGCCACTTTATTTTAATGTACGTCCTCCTCTGTCTCTACAAATCGCAATCTGTTTCGCTGCAAAAATCTTGCAGCGGCTGCTGGTAATGTTGGAAACTGAGCCGTTTTCTCCTTCTCCTTCTCCTTCTCCTTCTCCTTCTCCTTCTCCTCCTCCTTCTCCTTCTCCTTCTTCAGTGAGACAGTTTTTTTGCTTTTTGCCAAAACAGGTACTGACCATGAAGTTGATGTCAACTTACCTGTAAATAATTCATTTTTCGCTTGGACTTACATGGGTAGTCTTAGTGTTTTAATATAAGCCTACCTTTAAAAATATATCTTTGTGTGTAACGTCTGACATTATTTTCAACAATGTTTCTGTAAACTTTAAGGGAACATTTAGTCACAAATCATTTTAAGACGTAGAGACGAAAAATTTTAAACAAGGGTTCTTTAAAACTTGAAGGGAATGTTATCGTGTCACAAAAGAGTGTGTACCTTAACAAGAAAATGATTTCACAAACTAAAAGGGCGCGGGAGCGCGGCGCGCGTGAAGCGCGCGAAGCGCTCCCGCCCATTTTGGCATACACCATACTACAAGCCACTTTATTTTAATGTACGTCCTCCTCTGTCTCTACAAATCGCAATCTGTTTCGCTGCAAAAAATCTTGCAGCGGCTGCTGGTAATCTTAGTTGTGTTGGAAACTGAGCTGTTTTCTCCTTCTCCTTCTTCTCCTTCTCCTTCTTCAGTGAGACAGTTATTTTGCTTTTTGCCAAAACAGGTATAGAACTATAAGTTGATCTTAACTTACCTGTAAAAAATTGCCTTTTTCGTTTGGACTTACATGGGTAGCTATATAGTTCTAAGCTATCATTTACCTTGGAAAATATATCTTGTTAATAGTATGGAAGAACAACATGTCAATTTTTATAAGAATGGTAATATGGTAACTTGAACTACTAGTCAATTTTTAGTAGAATGGTAAGAGTAACTTGAAGTGATCAACGCGTCAGTTTTTACAAGAATAGTAATGGTAACTTGAAGTGAACAACTTGTCACCTTTCACTAAAATTGTAATGGTAACTTGAAGTGTAAGCCATTTCCAATAGTCAAAATACGGATTTACACCACCGCCGTGTCCCATAGTGAAAATATATCTTGTTAATAGTATGGAAGAACAACATGTCAATTTTTATAAGAATGGTAATATGGTAACTTGAACTACTAGTCAATTTTTAGTAGAATGGTAAGAGTAACTTGAAGTGATCAACGCGTCAGTTTTTTACAAGAATAGTAATGGTAACTTGAAGTGAACGACTTGTCATCTTTCACAAAAATTGTAATGGTAACTTGAAGTGTAAGCCATTTCCAATAGTCAAAATACGGTTTACACCACCGCCGTGTCCCATAGTGAAAATACGGATTTACACAAAATATGGATTTACACCACGGCCGTGTCCCATAGAGAAAATACGGTTTACACCACGGCCGTGTCCCATAGTGAAAATACGGATTTACACCACGGCCCTGTGCCATTGTGAAAATACGGATTTCACCACGGCCGTGTCCCATAGTGAAAATACGGATTGACACAAAATACGGTTTACACCACGGCCGTGTCCCATAGTGAAAATACGGATTTACACCACGGCCGTGTCCCATAGTGAAAATACGGTTTCACCACGGCCGTGTCCCATAATGAAAATACGGATTTCACCACGGCCGTTTCCCATAGTGAAAATACGGATTTACACCACGGCCGTGTCCCATAGTGAAAATGCGGATTTACACAAAATGCGGATTTACACCACGGCCGTGTCCCATAGTGAAAATACGGATTTATACCACGGCCGTGTCCCATAGTGACGGCCGTGTCCCATGGTGAAAATACGGATTCACACTACGGCGATTTACACAAAATACGGATTTACAACACGGCCGTGTCCCATAGTGAAAATCACGGTTTACATGTCATCTTTCACAAAAATTGTAATGGTAACTTGAAGTGTAAGCCATTTCCAATAGTAAAAATGCGGATTTACACTAGTGAAAATCCGTATTTACACAAAATACGGATTTACACCACGTCCGTGTCCCATAGTGAAAATACGGATTCACAGTACGGTGATTTACACAAAATATGGATTTACACCACGGCCGTGTCCCATAGTGAAAATAAAGATTTACATGTCATCTTTCACAAAAATTGTAATGGTAACTTGAAGTGTAAGCCATTTCCAATAGTCAAAATACGGTTTACACCACGGCCATGTCCCATAGTGAAAATCCGTATTTACACAAAATAGGGATTAACATCACGGCCGTGTCCCATAGTGAAAATACAGATTTACACAAAATATGGATTTACACAAAATACGGATTTACACCACGGCCGTGTCCCATAGTGAAAATACGGTTTACACCACGCCGTGTTCCATAGTGAAAATACGGTTTTCACCACGGCCGTGTCCCATAGTGAAAATACGGATTTCACCAAAGAATACGGATTTACACAAAATACGGATTTACACCACGGCCGTGTCCCATAGTGAAAATACGGTTTACACCACGGCCGTGTCCCATAGTGAAAATATGGATTTCACCACGGCCGTGTCCCATAGTGAAAATACAGATTTACACAAAATACGGATTTACACCACAGCCGTGTCAAATAGTGAAAATACGGATTTACACCACGGCCGTGTCCCATAGTGAAAATACGGTTTACACCACGGCCGTGTCCCATAGTGAAAATACGGTTTCACCACGGCCGTGTCCCATAGTGAAAATACGGATTTACACAAAATACGGATTTACACAAAATACGGATTTACATTACGGCCGTGTCCCATAGTGAAAATACGGTTTACACCATGGCCGTGTCCCATAGTGAAAATACGGTTTCACCACGGCCGTGTCCCATAGTGAAAATACGGATTCACACTACGGCGATTTACACAAAATACGGATTTACACCACGGCCGTGTCCCATAGTGAAAATACGGATTTACATGTCATCTTTCACAAAAGTTGTAATGGTAACTTGAAGTGTAAGCCATTTCCAATAGTAAGCGCGCGAGGCGCTCCCGCCCATTTTGGCATACACTCGTACTACAAGCCACTTTATTTTAATGTACAGCTGTGCACGAGACCTGAACGACATACAGTAGACACGGTATTAATTTTACACGAACCCATGACACGTGACTATAAATGCAGCGGACCCTGTCTTGTTTATTTTTCTGTCAAACTTGAGCGAAGATATCAAAATTCGCGATCGCACTGCCACTGCCATCACAATATAATTCTTGTAGATTCTTGAAAATTCGCGACCGCACTGCCACGGCAACCACAATAATCCTCGATTATTGCTTATACTGCACACTAAATCATACACTAACACTTCCTAGAGAAGTCTTCACCCCCACTGCCATCACATACCTGCCCCAACTTTGCCTTTGGTACGACAAGAACTACGAGTCGTCACCAAGAATACTATGAATACTCAACGCCTTAAGATAGTGGGCCTGACCCACGGGGTGATGGTCGAAGGTGCGTCGATCATGATATTTGTGGCAAAGAGGTGACGGTTGGATCCATCCTGATTGCCAAGAAAACACTCAATATGCGCAGGGGTAAAGAGTGTGTTGAAATCGTCCTATTTAAGGGCTCGTGCAAGGTGGGGTACCTCGCAAAAGAGATGGTTCCATATGCTGACTACCTACACAACAAACATATCAAAGTTATGACAGTTACTTCTGCTATGGATGGGGAGATCACCCGCAGGTACCATCATTATCAGAATTATGGTTGCGCCTTTGGAAAGATGATTAGTTAACCGGTTTGCAGAAGTCTGGCATATTGATAAAGGTGCGTGAATCAATTGAACATTATTATTATATTTATCTTCTGTTTATTACACTCACTATGTTTATTTTATCAATTTGCATCTGTTTCAATTTCATTATTCCAATTGAATTTCGGAGGACGCGGCAACACTCTCTCATACAACTTTGAAAATCAAAGTCTAACGTAGATGTAGTCCAAACAATCAGCTTTGAACTGTGGCACTACTTCAAAATTAACGGTACAGCTTTCTTTCCATTGGCAACGTGCTGGTTTGGATGGGGAAATTTGCCACGTTGTGTCCTGAACATAATGTTCCAATTTGCTAATGTTCGTCTAGACTTAATTGTTTCAACTCCAGTACGTTGCATTGTTGATATTGTTTCAGTACAAACATGATTCACCCACTGCACACCATCCCGACCCATTCTTTTAATCGCTAAATCATATGCATTGATTAAATACAAAGATTTAGTTCTTAAGTCGAATATATCATTGTTAGACAAATCTTCGCCGTTTCCTTCGACTATATTGCAATATCCGTTGCACGTATTAACAGTGTACTTTAATTGCATGATGCGTCCGCGCAAACCCTCCACGACATCATCTCCATGCTCAAACCCAAAAGTATGGCTGCCTCAGGTGATTCCCAGTATATTGGTCTTTCATCAAACTGATCCATCAATTTCTGTGGCTGAGGTGGAGGCAATACTGAATTATTGTTTTCTGTCATAGTTTCATGCGGAGCAGGAGTCTGGGCCAGTGTTGTAGGTGTCGGTGTGTGTTGAAGTGTGGCTGCGGGAGTTATTATTCCATCGATATCAATTGGTGTACCGCAAACATGGTTGGTTGTCGTATTGCATTAAACCACATGGCGGTGATCGAGTTGGTTTTGTAGGCTGCGTCAGATGTACTAGGTAGAAGAACTGCACCCTTCTTTTTGCCATCGTGAGGACAAAAGGTGTTGAATTCGCAATGGTGCAACGGATGGTGGCTTGGTTTTCAACAGTTCCACTGAAATAGTGAAGCGACCTCACTATGTTTGCTCTTTTGATTGTTGGGTCATTCTTGAAAAGTTGGTACCATGATTCATCGCAGATCCACCTGTCACTGTATCTGGCCCGCTTTTGTGGATCTTGCGAAATCAAGGCAAGTACCAATCCATTGGAATGGACTTGAATTGATGAATTCCTAGGCATGATGTAGGTCAGTTTTTTGTCAGCTAGTGTGGGGCGAGAGCGAGTAGTAATGGGCCCCAATCTTGCTTAAATTGGTGAGTTTATTGGTGGACGGCGTGAGTTGCGATGAGGACAAATGTTGCCTTGATGGTGAAAAGAAGCGTGATGTTGATCAGTTTTTTGCGTGGAGTTTGTATGTGGACGGCGCGAGTTGTGGTAGGGCGAGCGTTGCCCTAAGGGTTCAAAGATGCGGGACACTGCGATGTGTCCGTCGATGCTTAGGACAGCGTCAGGTACTTGTAGTTTCCGAGATATCGTGATTCGGTCAATATCATTTTTGTTGACATGGTTGTGTCTTGATACGTCGTGTGAGCTTTGTGTGGATTGACAGTCAGCTGATGATTGGCAGATGATTGGCACAAGTTCAACAAGTGAGGAGTATCGTAAAATAATTTGAATTTTACAGGTAATTCTCATGTAGTCTGAGGGTGGTGCACAGCTGTACGTCTTCCTCTGTCTCTACAAATCGCAATCTGTTTCGCTGCAAAAAATCTTGCAGCGGCTGCTGGTAATGACAAGGGATCACTTTGATATTATCAAGATTTTTTCAAAATCTTAGTTGTGTTGGAAACTGAGCTACTTTCTCCTTCTTCTTCTTCTTCTTCTTCTTCTTCTCCTTCTCCTTCTCCAGTGAGACAGTTTTTTGCTTTTTTTCAAACAGGTACTTACCATGAAGTTGATGTCAACTTACCTGTAAATAATTCATTTTTCGCTTGGACTTACATGGGTAGTCTTAGTGTTTTAATATATGCCTACCTTTAAAAATATATCTTTGTGTGTAACGTCTGACATTATTTTCAACAATGTTTCTGTAAACTTTAAGGGAACATTTAGTCACAAATCATTTTAAGACGTAGAGACGAAAAATTTTAAACAAGGGTTCTTTAAAACTTGAAGGGAATGTTATCGTGTCACAAAGAGTGTGTAACAAGAAAATGATTTCACAAACTAAAGGGCGCGGGAGGCTGCTGCTGCCGCGAGCTCTCCCGCCCATTTTGGCATACACTTGCACTACAAGCCACTTTATTTTAATGTACGTCTTCCTCTGTCTCTACAAATCGCAATCTGTTTCGCTGCAAAAAATCTTGCAGCGGCTGCTGGTAATTATATGAAGAAAAGTGTTTAATTGGGGCATGAGTAGGCTACTACAATGACAGACCAACTTTCCAAGGCTTCGCATCTCATCAAACAGCCAATTAAGGAATGAGACACAGTCGTATTGATTCTATTCTTCCGTACAGCGGCGTCTATCAGCCAATTTCCCTGTTAGATAATTAGGGCAATCGTTTTGGTCCTGGTCCTGGTCTTTGATCTTGTTCTTCTGTGTTCGCGTTGTTGAGTACAAACTGCAGAATCGATTGCTCATAAAATAAACATTGTTTACATTTAATGTTTCAAACAACAATTGAAAGGATGACGGAAAATGTGATTCTAGTGGTTATGACTTTGGGCCTTGCGATTTCTACTTCTGGTAAGTATATCAGTAAACATCATTACTATTTTTTCTCGTTTATAATCACATCTATACTAATCAATATTTCTTGGCGAAGGCTACGAATTAAGAGAGGAATGCTTTGGTCTATCCAGAAGAAAATGCCAACGAACCCCAGCGTGCTACTATGATGCGTATGATGGATCGTGTTTGCCATCAGGACAGGAAGAATTATTATATGATCCGTACGAAGACGACTACGCGCCATACAAAGAAGACTCTGGGGAGGACGACTGGGAATATGATCCAGATGAATATCACGATGAGCAATACCAACAAGATTGTTACAGCTTATCGAAGAGGCATTGCAAAGCAGCAGTGGGATGCACGTATGATAGATATGCCAAGGCTTGTTTTCGATTGGAAAATGACGTCGATGAAGGAGGAGACGCGTTGCAAGCTCTCGAACCGCCGAGCGCAGATTGGGCTCCAGCCAAACCCAGGGGATGGGACGAGATGAAACACAGCGGAAGTACACGCAGTAAGGGTATGCACATTGCGTGTGCTTGCATGTTTCCGTTGCCTAGTTGGGTCAGCTCTGAGGGCGGATTCTTCTGCTGGTGCATTTAAGCTGATGAATGCTATCTTCAAAAGTTGACACTTCATTGCTCGATTTGGATGTTTGCTTATCATCTCTATGATCGAGTACACACCGAAGAGCAATATAATTAAAATTATAATATTTTTACATACTATATCTGATAATTTGTTACAGTATATCATTCTAAGAGTTAACGAGCATTGTACAAAAACTTCCAAGTGAGAAGGAACACAACTAACGACCCAAAGCTACAGTTGGTATGCTGAGGCACTCCCAAGTTTGCGGATTCCGCCGGTGTGAGGGCTGAAGATCCTACTGAAGAATTTAAAGAGGACGATGTGTTAACCGCTTCTCCAGTTGCACTCATTGGCAGTTGCTCTGTCTGAGAAATCGATGCATTGCTTGTCAGTTTGTCTGAGCTTGTCACGTAATCAGGTAGAGTTGATGGTCGCGAGTCTGTGTTGTTAGATTGCGGCGAATAAATGATTGTGTCGTTTCCTTGCGCAATCATAGACGCCCATTCTTCGAACCCAGTGTACTGGAGTGGTACATTCTGCGCATCAAAAGGCTTGGTGTGAGTCAACCATGAATCAGTGTTCGAAAAGCAAACTGAAGTTAAGATTCACTCACCAAACTAAAGGTGCAGTGATCGGTTCCTGTCATAACAAACGAATGAAAGTTGCTGTGATCTTTCGTTGCGAGAGACATGCTGCTGTTCATTTTCATCCACCACTGTGATTGTAGATCATTTTTCATTTTACGTCGCACATTCCAGGGCTGTGATCCCCCAGAATTGTAACGACGCCCAAGACCATATTGACTGCCAAAAACCGATCCTCCAGTCATGAAACTGTAGTAGAGTAAAGATACCGTATCAGCATCATGTGTGACATAGCCCCACTGATCAGTCTCCTTACTGTTTTCTAATGCGTAGTCCAATACTTTATTGGGAAAATTTTCGTCATCCTTGTATGCGTCAAAATCAAAACCAATCACATCCATAACTGTTTTCACATTCCAATGCTCAAGACCATTTTCGAGGAAGTAAGATGGTGTCAAGTAAACGGGGGAGTCGGCAATGCCATTGATCTCTACCTCTTTTCCGTTTGCGGTGTAATGTGAATTGATTATATCATAAACGACAGGAAAAGGCGTTGCTCCCGCAGAGCAACCAGTTATGAATATGTGAGATGGATCGGGGAAACTGTCAAATACCCATTTCAAAGTCTGATACAAATTGTGACCTCCAACGTGTTTCACGCCGTAGTCAGAATTGGGTTCATCTCCCAGGTGAACATCTTGCGTGCAATATGGTATCAACAGGAAGTTATACTCGGAGAAATCGGTATTGCCAACTGTTTTCGCGCATAGCATCGAGTTGCCCCAGCTGGACCAGGTGGCACACGATGACCCGACCAACGGACCGAGCCACTCTTGAGGAAAAGAGAGAAACATGCTCTGAAGTTTGCACGTCGTTTCGTCCCAACAAGCTCCACCACCACTCAACTCTATCAAAATCTTTTCACGCTGATTGTCTTGCTGACCCTCTGGAGGACGCGAAAAGAAGAAGGAAAAATTCGTACCATCCCCACATCGCGGTTGGCCCAGTCGTGCATAGGTTCCATTGCGATACTTGTATTGCCCCGGACAGATTTTGTAGAATTGATCGCGGAGGAGGGAGGAAATCTCAGTAGTTTCCGCGAGGAGGGCGTCGGTGTCACAGTATTGGTGGGATATGTTGTAGATCGACATATTGCTCGATTACTCTGTTGACTTATGTCAAAGGGAGAAGCAGTGCTATTTATTCTTTCCTGCGTTTCTTCTCCCAGTTAATGTAAAACATTTTGCCGTAGAGTTTTACGTCGAGTGCTCGTAAGGTATTCTCTCTCTCTCTCTAGAGACCTGTATGTTCTAACCTTGTTCTATCCTTGTCCTATCGATGGTTGTGTGCGGCGGGATGACTCAGAAAGACAGGCATCTCGCCAAAAATATCCAGTTTTTGCCATCAATTTCGGCGAGATTCGTCACTTCATCTACCTCCAGTGTAGACCGTACTAAGTCCCATGCGGGGCTTGTACCACATTTGAATATCATAGCGCCCATTTCAAGACACACAACCCAGGTGTGCTTTTCAATGGAGTGGATGGCTTTAAAGATAGGGATATCTTGGAATCAAGATAAGCTGTGGTCTTGGGTTCCAACAGTAATGGGTCGGAGTAAGGTTTTGGCTTCTTGAGTATGGGAGTAGGAGTAGGAGGTGTCTTTGTAGGATTTGTAGGTGGCCGTGTAGCAGTTTTTTAGGCAGCACTGGTGAGTGGTGGAGTTCTAAGTATCAGAGCTGCTAGACCTGGAAGAGTGAGAAGGAGGTGCACAAAGTGGGCTTAGGAGTAAGAGGCTTTTGATGGGGTAGTGACAATGCAGCAGAATCTTTTGAATCAGAGCTGGTGGTATTGCATGAAATAGAGCTATTGGACCTCATGGCCTCAGAGCTATCAGACTTGAAAGAGGACTCATCAGAACTCTCATACTCTGAAGATGAGGAGTACTCATGTGGGAGCGCTTGGATGCCTTGGTGGTCTTAGCTGCCTGATCCTTCTTCACATGCTTTCGGGATAAGTTATGGGGCAGTCATAACCCATCAAATCTCCCAAGTTATTGGAAATGGACAAACTAACCCAAAAAAACTTTGTTTAGATCAGATCAGAACAGAATTCATAGAAAGGTTACTATGCATTGACATTCCTCTTGACAATAGGAGAGAAGTGACCATTTAAAAAACACCTTCACCAGTTTCTTTGGGCTCTTAAATGTACATGTCAGGATCTGTTACTTGCTCCATTCCTGTAGATCGTTTAGACCATTCACAGCGCAATAGCAGAAATCTTGATGGACTTTTGAGATTACCATGTGTCATCTTTTGTCAAAATGTTGACCTCGCCTTTATCCAGAGGAAAGTTTTTTGTAGTTGTGGATGCCACAATTGCCAGCAAAAGCTTGATTGCCTACCTATTGTTTTTTGGAATGATGAAAAAGAAAAACAACTGCCCTTGGAGTACAATTGCCATCACCTTATACAAAAACCACACCATGACCATCCAAGTCTGTAGTTGTATGGACAGTGCAATAAAAATCCAGATACATTTGATCTTTGAGAGATTCTGTGAAGTCAACATAAGAAGACTATGGGGTGTTCAAGGTAGATTGGCTGTAAGGAGGAATAGCCATGTTCATGTTAAGCTGCCCAAATGAAGTATTCAGACTCTTGACATCAACACTTGCATGACACTTGGAAAAATGAGCCCTGTGTTTTTTCCAGTATTGCTTGCACATGGTCTTTAACGTTTTCTGTCTCCAGTTAGAGGGCCAGGGCTACTTAGGAAACAATGTAGAGATTCCTGACAAAAATCACAATGGGATTTGTGAGATATAACTGTCACAAACAAACAACACACATGATGCTTACCCTTTGACATTGTGACACAGGCCAAGAATCCCCCTAGATTAATACCTATAGGTAGTAAAATTTAAAAGATTCTTTCACCTAAAAGGTAAAAGGTAAAATCCCAAGTGGCAAAGACTCCTCATGAAAAGGTCTCCATTGCCCTTGATCCCAGATGCATGGACTCCCCATAACAGACCTCCATCCCCCCAACCAGGAGAACAATCTTGAGAAGGGTATAAACATACCAACACAACAGTTGAGAATCCCGTCAAGTTTTGCTGTGCCAGGTGATAGAACTCACACACAGTACCATGGGTGTCCTTATTAAATTCTGAAGGACTCATTTGAGCAGCTTCAGATTCCATGATAACCTCCACCCTCAGGGCTAACAAAGGCAAATCAGAAGAATTAGGGAGTTCACTCACTCCACGGTTGAATGATAGAGTCTAGAGATGTAGTATTGCATAAGGGGTAGGTTGATGAGGGATTGTTGCTAGTCCTCTGTGGTTGAAAGCATTGGGGATATTATGACGGATCTGTACCATGTTGGTTTGTTGATTGTTGTCTTGGTTTTCAGGTGGGTGGTCATCTTGTTTTTCAAGATGTTAGAACTGAGTCTGGTATTGTTTAGGTGTAAGTTCCTTGAACATGGTTGTTGGATGAGATGAATGCCACAATTGGTGGTAGATGCAATAGCCTTTCAGTTCAGTTGAAAATAAAGAAGCTAGAGCTTTACTAATATTTGCTATGACAACTCTGTTGAGATATTATATTTAGTTATGATGGGGACAAAGACTGGCTGTTCATAATATTTGAAAATGCTGCTCCTGGGTGCTATGATGGAAGATTTTGTGAGGACTGCATGCTTAATTAGATCCAGCTGATCCGTGATAAGATACAGCGTACTTGTCACCATGCTGTCATTTTTTATGAGCTGGTTCTAGTGCTGGTCAATTGTGAGGATGTGCATGGTTGATTAAGATGATTTATCCTGCTACAATGGGAATCTATCCATTTCAAATGCCTTTTGTCCCAAACAAACCAATCATGTGAATTAACCGAGAAATCTAAAACTGTCATTTGAAGAGAAAAGTACCCTCAAATAGGAGCTGTGAAGTGTTTGCTCTCATTGTTGGGAAACTAGAGGTGGTCTGTGAGAGCAACTTGGTTTGAATGATAGCTATTTGATGTGCATCACATCCAGAATAGGATGAACAATAAGATATAGCTAACAGAACCCACCCATGTCTGTCATGATACTTCTTGATACTGAATGAAACTGGAACAAAAAAGAAAGAAGAATCCCATCAGACTTCAAAGCCAAAAATAAACTAGCCATTGTGACAATGATGAAAATGATTATGATGATATCAGGACTGGGCTTGATGATGTGGTCACAGATGGCAATAGTGATGAAAATTGAGAAAACGATAGCAGGATTGTTTTTGACAACGCGGATACTCACTTTCTTGAAGAAGTAGCTGAATTGGAGGAGGAATGTTGAACTGGCCGAACAAGGCTTGATTCAAACAGGAAAAGCCTGAATCAATCCAGTGCCTGTTGGATCCACAACCATCAGAATTCAAAAGCAAAAGGAAAAATTAGCCATAGAGAACCAGCAAGACCAAAACACTTCTTATCAGACTAGTCAGTCAAAAATATTCTTGTTTTCAAAGTTTAACCCTGGAGGAAAATTGGAAGCAAGTCGAATGGTTCAAGAAATTTCTAATAGATAGATTTGTCAACAACATGAAAAAGCTGAAAAACTCTATAGATGTAAAGAGAGTATTGTGGTATATGATAATAAAATCATTGATGCAGAGCATTCTTCAGTGAGTGAGTCTAATCAGTCTCTCTGCCCAATTTAACATGAACATGATGCAAGTCATTGAGCGAGAAATAAAAAATGGTTTGGATGAAGTTATGTCCCCAAGTGCATTTCAACAGACAAGAGCAGAGTACATGGAAATTTTGACCTTGAAATTTTCAGAAAGCAAATTTACCAAGAACAAAGGCAGCAAAATGCTTATGAAGGTTGATAAGCTCAATGAACTTGCCAAAGAGAAGCACAAATATATGGTTGAAGAGGAATGAGCTCATTGGCATGCTGACCAGGATCATGTGATATCATGAATAAACTGCCCAACTTGATCTTAAAGTAAACCTGCAACATGCCATTTGAATTCCTGGGGTAGGCTTGTGTTGTCATTATGTAGTACAGTTGTGAAAGTGGGCTTTGTTGCGATTGTGCTGTATTTTATGATGGCACCTGTTAGCTTAAGTTTGATCACATCCATATGGCCTGTTAGGATATTCTTGGTCTTTGTTGGAAATGTCTCAAGAGGATAACATAAAATATGCTCCTAATAACATCTATTAGACCTTTTGAGCCCAAAGCAATTCTGAACATTGACATTAATTTATTTTTCAGCACAAACAGCATCATTCTAAGTTTCAAATTCCGACCGGAATTCTGCAGAATTCGAGTTCTACCGAAATTACTGCAAATTTTTCCAGAACCACGTTCCGTGGTTCCCTTTTTCTATTTTATTATTAGACCAGAATCTACATATTTAGCTTGAATATGTGACATCAGAATACATAGGAGTCTATCCGAACTATTGCAGAACCACAAAACGGTATCCAAAATGACCACGTGCCACATCAACACACACGCGTGTGTCTGCTCATCGCATTTTCATTGCCATTATCACACACCGCAAAAACGAATTCACCATGGGATTTTGTTAGCCCGCTTCTCCATCATTGCTCCCTCATTCTGAAATTAAAAGCATTGCCTGCCAGTTCGCGTCCGCTAGCGAATTGCACCGCAACACGGCGACGGTGAGTGCTTTTCCCTTTGTCATTTGGCTTCCTCCATTTCAATTATTTTCTCACTCACGTGAGATTTTTCCAATTAAATTGCTATTCCATCGCAGCGTCAGTGGCCCTCCCTCCCTCTCCAAGATACTTTTGAGCCAGCCACTTGGCTACCCCGCCGCGAATTACATTGCAAACGCGGCGACGGTGAGTGCGCCTCTATTTTAATTTTGTTTCCCCCCCACTACCAAAGTTTTCTCACGCTTTGATTTTTCCAACTAAATGGCTAATCCACTGCTGGCGTCAGTGGCCCTCCCTCCCTCTCCAACAGACTTTTGAGCCAGCCACTTGGCTCCCCGCTGCGAATCACATTGCGCTGCGTGGCGACGGTGAGTGCGCCTCCATTTTAATTTTGTTTCCCCACTACCAAAGTTTTCTCACGCTTTGATTTTTCCAATTAAATTGCTAATCCACTGCTGGCGTCAGTGGCCCTCCCTCCCTCTCCAAGATACTTTTGAGCCAGCCACTTGGCTACCCCGCCGCGAATCACATTGCAAACGCGGCGACGGTGAGTGCGCCTCCATTTTAATTTTGTTTCCCCACTACCAAAGTTTTCTCACGCTTTGATTTTTCCAATTAAATTGCTAATCCACTGCTGGCGTCAGTGGCCCTCCCTCCCTCTCCAAGAGACTTTTGAGCCTGCCACTTGGCTACCCCGCTCGCGAATCACATTGCGCGCATGGCAACGGTGAGTGCGCCTCCATTTTAATTTTGTTTCCCCCCCACTACCAAAGTTTTCTCACGCTTTGATTTTTCCAATTAAATTGCTAATCCACTGCTGGCTTCAGTGGCCCTCCCTCCCTCTTCAACAGACTTTTGAGCCTGCCACTTGGCTACCCCGCTCATGAATCATATTGCAGCGCATGGCAACGGTGAGTGTGCCTCCATTTTAATTTTGTTTCCCCCCCACTACCAAAGTTTTCTCACGCTTTGATTTCTCCAATTAAATTGCTATCCTCTTAATGGCATCAACACCCCTCCCTCCTTCTCCAAGAGACTTTTGAGCCTGCCAATTGTATCAACAGCTCACGATTCCCTTAAAGAAAGAGGCAGAGGTGAGTGCTGCTCTTTTTCCTTTTGCTTCCCCTCCCCACTTCCATCCTTATCTCACCTTCAATTGTTCCTTTGAATTGCTATCCTCTTAATGGCATCAACACCCCTCCCTCCTTCTCCAAGAGACTTTTGAGCCTGCCAATTGTATCAACAGCTCACGATTCCCTTAAAGAAAGAGGCAGAGGTGAGTGCTGCTCTTTTTCCTTTTGCTTCCCCTCCCCACTTCCATCCTTATCTCACCTTCAATTGTTCCTTTGAATTGCTATCCTTTTAATGACATCTACACCCCTCCCTCCTTCTCCAAGAGACTTTTGAGCCTGCCAATTGTATCAACAGCTCACGATTCCCTTAAAGAAAGAGGCAGAGGTGAGTGCTGCTCTTTTTCCTTTTGCTTCCCCTCCCCACTTCCATCCTTATCTCACCTTCAATTGTTCCTTTGAATTGCTATCCTTTTAATGACATCTACACCCCTCCCTCCTTCTCCAAGAGACTTTTGAGCCTGCCAATTGTATCAACAGCTCACGATTCCCTTAAAGAAAGAGGCAGAGGTGAGTGCTGCTCTTTTTCCTTTTGCTTCCCTCCCCACTTCCATTCTTATCTCACCTTCAATTGTTTCATTCTGATATGGAGTTGGCATCCTTCTCTCTTACATCAATACAATTAATATGTCAGATCATCAAGGCCACCAATTAGGCGAGTTCATCGATGACGATGATATATCAGATCATGAACCGCACGAACTTGACTTGGCTATTCCCGAAGTTCCTGAAGAGGATAGTAGCATAGATGGACTACCAACATACCTCAAGACTGTGTGGGACACCGGGAAGGTAGAGAAAACGATTCACCCTCAGACAGGGAAGAAGGTATGGAAGTGCCACTTCTGCAACGGAATGTGGTCGGAATGGAACCATACCAAGGCGGTCGGCCACGCCACCGAGGCGGTAGGGACATCGCTAGCTGTAAGATGATTCCACCCCAGTGGAGAAAGGTATTCAGTGCATTTTTAATTCTAAACTCCAAGCACGTGCCAAGAGAGCGGAGGATCTCCATAACTTCAATTTGTCTCTCGCAGAAAAGGAGTCGAATGCAATGCTCCTATACAACGCTTCAAAAGATGCATCCCTCTCTGCTAGGAATCCAAAAAGCATTCTCCTTCCAACATGGAGTTATCACTGACGCCTAACAGTTCTGTTGTCTCTACAATATCTAAACCATCAGGCTAAGTTGGCATGAAGAGGCAGAAAGTTTATCACCAACAGAATTTGTCGAATACTATACCAACAAAGAAAGCTCCTCCCGAGGCGGAAAGGCAGCTGAGTTTGATGATAAATCACTTCATTACTGCTAACGCACTTCCATTCCATCTCTCTGAATGTCCCTTACTGAACAGGATGTTAGTGTTTGCAAGGAACACAACCAACTCCTACAAGCCACCGAGAAGGACAGAGATGAGTGGCGCATTACTTGATGCAAACTACACCGCCTACCAAACTTCCTCCATTGCATCGCTTCTCATGAATGCCAACATTTTTGGCCTAGGTATATATGGTGATGGAGCCACCATCGGTAAAATTCCCATGATGAATGTCCTTGCTGCTTCGGCTGGTAACCCAAATTGTGTTCTTGACATTGTGGATTGTAGTCGTCACATGAGTGAAGGCGGCAAGAAAGATGCCTACTATATATGTCAGCAGATGTTGCCTAAAATGCGTTTGCTTGATCCTGATAGAAACCTGTTTGATTGGATTTCATTTGATGGGGCAAGTAATGTTCAGAAAGCTGGTTCATTGATTGAACAATACTTTCCTCGATGCACTGTTACTATTGGGGTGGAGCACACTGTATCCCTTCTCTTTGGAAAAGTCATGTCCATTCGTCCAATGAAGGAAATGTGTGGCTTCGCTAAAAAGGTTTGTGAAAACATGTGTCCGTTTAAGAATTACACAGTATCTAAGATATCGCTTTTTCTTCCTGATAGCTCAGGGAAGTTTTTGGCTCTGTCAGACATGCGCCGCACTCAGTCTTCCGGAAGATCAGTCAAGTTCATAACAATGGTAAGACGCTTCTGTTCATTGAACCTTCTGAGTGTAGGATGGGTGGGGAGGCCCTCCAGTTACTAAGGGTCTTACGGTTGAAGGACACCATTATGGAGGCAACCATGAGTAAAGTCTTCGTGGAAGAAAAGAAATTCCACTTCATTAGGGAAATCGTGAGGCACGAAGGCTTTTGGGACTTACTCTTTGCTATTTGCCAGTGTTGGTACCCTCTGTTCCGTCTTTTGAGGCTTGCTGATCTTGCAATTGGAGGAATCGACAAGGTGAAGTATTATGTATGTCAAATGGACAGACTCCTTGACTCAGGGTTGAGGAATGTTCTTCTGAAGTGGAGAAGTCCAGACTGTCCATATTACAAGCTCCTTCTCGCTTCTACTAGAAAGATTGACACCAGAGGAGGTCTCAGTTCATCTATTGAAGGCCTGACTGAGGAAACATACAAGACTGAAGAAGCAGGCAAGTACTTCTTATGTGTAAAATCCCATTTTCCTGACCAATACTCAATTACTTTTAACCTATTCATCATAGATGATGAATCTAGCTCTGATGAGGACAGTGTTAGTAGTATTGAGGGAGACCAAGCTGCAGAGTCAGACGATGAGCCCGAACCTGAAGAGCCCATGGATGAGTTTCAGAAATTGGAGTACTGGGCCAAGAAGCATGTCATGCATCATAGACCAAGGCTTTTACCTGACCACATTCGGGCAGCTTATATCTGCAGTCCACATACAGAAGTGATGAAGCATGCATTTGATGTGAATAACCTTGACCCTGAAGATCGCTTGGCCTGTGAAAGGCTTTTGAAGAAGCTAATGGTCCCCGTAGGAATTGCAGACGAACAAGAGCGAGAGAGGACTGAAGCAGAGGTCATTGATACCTTTCTGACAGAACTAGAACTATTTCAGACAAGGAGTGGACCATTCCAGTCTCGTCACATTTGGATAATTGCAGAGGACCCGAAGACAATGGCACATGTGTGGCATCACAAGTACTCCTATCCATTCACAAAAGTATTTGGTAAGTTTGCATGTTATGTGACATCCAAACCAACAGGAATTGGAGGGTGGAGCGCCATTGGAAAGCCGTGAAGAGAAACAAGAAGGGTAAGCGGGAAACCTCTCGACAGACAAAGCCAAGAAGTTGTCATGCATCACAGCAGCCTACAGTTATGAGAGGGCACGATTGAGGAGAGTGGAGTCTCAGAAGGCTGGTAAACTGTGGGAAGATGATGACTTTGAGAATTATGATAAATTCTGCTCACAACAACTTTTGGAGATTCCTATGACAGTCACAAGAATTTTCAGGGCATGGGAAGAGGGTTGGGAGAAAGTTCAGTTTAATAGTGCTGGGGATGAGAGGTTTGCTGCACGGTTTTCGGCTAAGTATGAAAACTTGGCATGGTATGATCCTGATTCGAAGAAGCTCATGCACTCAGCGGTTGGGGATTGTGCAGTGTTGATAAAGCTGGACAAGAATAGTGAAAGGAAGAGAGAAAAGGGAAAAGGATGGGCATATGTTCTGATGGGGATGTACGATGACATATATGATGAGGACAGAAGTCGCCTGGAAAATGATCCCTGTAGTTATGAATTCTATGAGATGAGCAGTGCCGGTGGGGAGGATTTTTATTGGATGGTTACCGAATTTTACAAAGTTAATCATGTGCCTGGGTTTAGGATTTGTGCCTATGATGAGTGTGATAGTCTAGGGGAAGTGAATGACAACGACGATGAATCAAATGATGATGACAGTGAGCCAATTGGGTGATAGAAGAGTTTGCTTTTTCCCACCATTGTGTTGTTGTGGTTTTTTTCAGCAAACTAGATAGCTGTGTGATTTTTGTAAACATAAAGGAGAGACTACTGAGATTCTGGTGAATTACTGGATTATTACTGGAATATTACTGGAATAATACTGGTACATTACTGGAACATTACTGGAATATTGCTGCTCATGAAGCTACACCAAGAAGACATTAGATTACTGTCAGAGTTCTGATTACTGTCAAAATGACAGTAATATTACTGTGGCGACCGAGGAGTAGGAGTCACAGTAACATGACATCACCTAGATCCTACCTAGATGAGGGAAAAATACTGGTTCTGGTACGGAGTACCGGAATTCTGGTCAGTAACCAGTAACTAGTTCTGATTACTGACCCTTGGACCAGAATCTAAAAATCGGAATTTGAAACTTAGGCATCATTTCAATCCTTCCATGCCTCTTCTTTCATGGATGTAAGCGCTAATGAATTTTCTACAGAACGTATGGTGGATTCCTGTAGTTTTTGGTACAATCAATGCACCAATGACATGTTTTGTAAAATGCATATATTGTTCACAAGCCAAGAAAAAACTGTCATATATGCACAGAAACTATGATTTAAGTACACTCGACAAGAACTACAACATTGTCATCCCATCTCGAAAACAGCTTATGCAACATCCATGTAAAGTTTCTCCCCTTGCTGCCACAGAAATGATAATGCATTAATTCTGGATAATAATACAAACCTTACAAATTATCACAATTCAAAGAGTGCATGCTCCTACTCATTTGGGCATGATTCCTATTCACTTGTATGTTAACATGTATCAACCGCCTGACTCGAAAAGCATAACATTCTCATCGCTGCTTCTCCAAAATAGCATGCGCCATATCCTTTGTAATGGCCACAACTTCCTCCACTTGCTGCCACAGATTCAAATGACTCAATCCCGGATAATAATACACCTTACAATCATCACAATTCAAAGAATACACACTACATCTTGCCGCAGCATGATTTCGTGCCTCTTGGGTGTAATCTCTCTCCAATCCCGTGTAGTCTCTGGCACACATGATACGTACCACCATGGATTTGAACTGCGGCGCCAGGGGATAGATTGAAGTATCCTTGTCCACTCCACCAACGTAGTTCCCAACCGGATGGGTCGGATGGGGCTGCGGCCAATTACAATGAGTCTGTTCCCTATCCACCTCCTCGGGACGTTTCAATGCCATGTCATGAAACTTGGATTCCAACTGTACAAATTCCGCATCGCGTCGTTTCAAATATCGTGTGCCCAACTCCGACTTGGAACGCTCCTCCGTTACCACTCTCGCAATTCCTTTCGTCTCATTCAAAAGGACAGACTCGTCCGGTTCCAACGAAGCCAACATCCTCAAACTCTCCCCATCTAATTCCGTCGTAGCCTGTCTTCCCCACGCGGCACATTCCAAATCACAACAACTCATCAACGTCGTATATTCCAACCCCGTCGCCACAAAGAATTGTTCTCGACACATGACACCAATGTATTGTCGTTTCGTAAAGACATTTCCCATCACGGGCAGAATCGGTCGCAAGGCCAACGTGAATAACAAACGCGGCATGCCCGTCCAACGTAGTCGATTCATCACATTCATAACCCGCCTCCCATCCCGAAGGAATTTGCGGCATTGAATCCGTAAAAACGCATGGGGCAATCCATCCAAATTCAACAATCCGCAAAAACGATGGGGATACAAACACGTCATGGCCGTGGCGACATTGGTTCCCATGGAACCACCCACGGGAATCCATCGAGTGGTGGGATCGATGTTGGGGAGATGTGTCATGACGTAATTCATTTCATGTGCCACATCGGCGGCCGAGGGTGATGACGCGGTGGTGGTGGTGCGGGGAATGGGATCGCTGAGGCCCACGCCCAATCGATCAAAATTAACCGCGGTAAATCCTGCACGGGTGAGTTCGTCTTGATGTCGTGCCATGGTGAGGAGGTTGGATGCCAAACCTCCGGGGAAAATGACGGGGGGATAGGGGGAGGGTGTGGGGGGGGTTGTGAGTCGTACCATGATGTGGTAGGGTTGGCCGCCGCTGGCTTTGTTAATGTGGGGTGGGATTTCCAGGAGGAACATTTCGGGATGTTGTTGTAGTAGTTGTTGCCGATCGAGCGCTTTGGCGTCGAGGGAGGAGAGGATCCATTCTGTTAGGGGGGCAATGCCGGTGAGGATAAGGAGGAGGAGAACGACGACGAGAAGGATTGGGGCGAGGATGAGGAGGGCGAGAATTTGAAGTATGGACTTGAAAACGAAAAGGAGTCGCCGGGGGGCCGGCGTTGGTTGGATGATGGGATGGAGGCCTGCCAGCGGCTTGGTCTCGTGATTGGGTTCGATAAAAGCGGTGTCCATTTTGCGGACTGGCTTCCGATGTAAGAGATACACCCCGTCCTGTCAATAAAAAGTGTCAACGGTCGGTGAATCTAGTCTACCATTGTGACTCCATTGCGAGACCACTGTGGTCTCATGGCCTTGTCTAAAGGTGTCAGCAGTATGTATTGTACCACAGCAAGGATTCAAAAAATCTTTTTCTCTCCCTCTGTCGTGTTTAGAATCTGGAGATTTCCAGTCGTGAATGATATTGTACCTAGTAGACGGGAATGGAAAATAAGTGCCTCACCAAACACACGACAATACTCAAAGAAGAGGGAGAATTGTGGTAAAGCCTAATAATGGTTATTGAGTGAATTGTAAGGAGTTTATCAAGGGTAAAAGGTCAAATGATCACTTTTTTGAATCTTGTTCAATCAAGAGCACATACACCATGTACCTTCAGTAGAGAGATCAATAAGCATAGGAGATACTGCGTTGGAGGGGAAGGAGTAAGTCAGAAATGATTGCTCACCTCCATCAAAGCACTTGAGGAAATGCCCTAAAGTCTCTATAAATTATTGCGTGTAGCAACGAACAGTACCAGACAAATATCAACAGTTGCCAGAGGAAACTATACCTGATCAAGATTTTACAGAACCAATTATTCTAGTGCCACCACATCACCATCCACACAACAGACTTCCTTCCATTGATTCAAAACTTGACAGAATTTGTATCAAGCTGGAGGGAGGTCAGACACACACCCGTGTGGTAATGTTGATGAAATGACTTATCTTAATCTTAATTCAAAGAAATTCAATCCTAATGAATATAATGGCAATTTGGCATCAAATGTTTTACATAAATTGTAGAAATAAAACGATTTTCTTACTTGTATCAAGAAGAGATTCTAAAAGAATCACTGGCATCAGAATGTCTCACAGCAGCAAAATTAAGGTGAGTAGATATGGTGTCAGTCATACCTAGGTATCCATCAATACATCAGAAACACTGCAGTAAGAGCTTGTTCCCATACTTCTTGGCACTGTTTGGGTAACCTCCATAGCTCAGATACTGTGATGTTTGGAAACCCCATCAACAATTGCAAAAAGTATCACACACAAAACTTATAATACCATTTCTATCTAATGCAACAAACTGTCTTGTTTTGTGCGAAAATAATTGTACTTCACAAATAATAAGGTTTTTATCTTTTTCATTTTGCTTACATTGCAGATATGACCTTTCAAGCAAGATAAATGTATTAAATCATGAAACTGACAGGATGTAAAGTATTCTTCTACTTTGACCTGTGAACACAAGTACAAAAGTGTACCTGGAAAATGTGTCTGCCAAATGGACCACTTGTGACAAAAGCAGAAATGTTTAGCATTAGACATAAAAACAGCATCATTGTACGAAACTACATAATGTAACAGATATTGTTGATGTTTTCAATATCATCATGGGTCATATGCTAGATTATCCAGAAATACCATAAAATCAAGGACGGGTCCAAAAGAAGAACAAATTGCATAATGGTAAAAGGGGGATAAATTGAGTGGTTACAATTATAACACAAATCCACATCTATCTTTGACTCAATATCCCAGAATTGTCGTCTCACAAAATAGGCAGTCAGTCAATATAATTACTGTGGTGATTTCTGAGTTTCAAAAATACAATCAACGTTTGGCATGAAATGCCCTCAATGATGCCTCAAATGATTGATTATTAATTATTAACAACAACATACAATACACTAACAATTGTTATAGATAAAAATAAATAACTGTTCCAAGTTGCATGATAAGTCTACAGAAACATGATATCAAGTGAGGCTTTCCATAGCAGAAAGTCAGACAACAATAGCGAGATTTACATTCACATCATCTTAGTTCGCTGCTTTCATTCCATCCTCGTCATAGTCCTCCACACCATCCACATTGGCAGTAACCTCACCATCCGGACCAACACGCAAGAACCCTGCAGTACTGCAAGCATTATCAAAATAATCATACAAGTACGTATGAAGCTTTTGGACGAGTTCTTCATCTTTAAAATCAATGGGAATGTAGGCCGTCACTTGTCCTGTACCTTGCTCCGATTGAGTTCCATAGGAGAATTTGAATCTGGGTTGGAATGTTTGCGCGGGGGATGTATATTGTGTGGATTGGTTGGGATCACCGGCTGCGTCATGGCTCTCATGTGGATGGTTGGAATAATTATCTTGAGTATTGTTCAAGGAATGGAAATGTGATTCCGCGACTCGTCGCATAATCCCTCGACTGGGAGGGACAGTCCTCTCTCGTCGCTTCATCCTCCGTTCCCACTTGTTCAACTTTCGTCCCGGATGAGGACTATGTTGCCTTTGGACGACATCTACAATTCCATCAGGAAGGCTCCCTCCATCCTCTCCTGATTCTTGCGGCATCAATGCCTGCCGTCTACGTCGACCACTCCTCGGAGGTGTCAACACAATCACTAAATTTTCCCACATTCGACCCATTTTCTCCATCCTCAAATAATCAAAATTATCATACAGTATCGACGAAAGGCGACGTATCGCCACAAGTTGCTGTACGACATCCAACCCCTCGGGAATATCTTCCTCCTCCTCCTCGACATGACTCTCTCCACTACCTCCCGTCCAAATCCTCACCCGACCACAAATCATACTAACCAACCGTTCTCTCCTCTCCCTCCCCTCCCTAGTATTCACATTAAACAAATTCATACGACTCGTGGCAAAATCCGCCTGAGCATCCTCCCATGCCTCCTCATACTTGTCACGAAATTTATCCCATCGTATCGACTTGAGAAATGCCTCTCGTTGTGCGTGTACGTGGGAATAGGTGGGGGGTGGTGCATCGTACTTCTTGCTTTTTCCTCCTCCTCCGACGGCGGAGGCATTCCTCCCGTAAAAGGCGGAGGATTTCCCGAATTGCTCTGCATGGGTGGAGGAGGAGGTCGAGGAGAGATCCGCGGTAGGTTCAATACCCAATTCATACAAAAAATGATCCGAGAGAGTCCATTCCTCTCGACCCTTTTTCCTACTCCCAAACATATTCCTCTCCTCCCCCTCGTCGTCGTACGGCATCGTCCACCACTCCTCCTGGGAAACACCTTCGTACTCCAATCCCGCCACGATCAACAACCGTCTCAATTCTCTCTCGACGTGTCGTTTCAATGTCCTTCCCGCCCGCATGGCCTCGCTGTTCCCTTCCTCGTTTTCGTCATGGTGGTTTTGGTGGTGGCGAGCCCAAGGACGAACACGATCCCGCAATTCTCGTGGAAATTCGAGTACGATGGAACGCATCGTCCATTCTCCTCCTCCTCCACGTCGTTTCCCGCGCCTGGGTTTCACACGCAATTCGTCGCCATGGTCGGTCGTGGAAGTGGGACCGGGAAGGAGGAATTCAATGGTGTATCGTTCGTGCAGTTCGGGAAGTGGTGGTGCGGCGGCGGTAGTAGAAGTGGAAGTGTTGGTGGTGGTGCCGTAACATCGATGGATCCATTCGTCGCATGTGTCAATGAGTCCATTGAGAGTTTGTACGGCTTGGAGATTGACTTGTTTGGCGGTTTGGGAGGTGCGTTTTTTGGATGGGGCGGAGGTGTCATCGTCGGTATCGTTGTTGTTGTTGTTGTTGGACATGGCGTCGGGATGACAGGCGAGGAGGAAGGGTCGAATGAGTTTACGGAGGGAGGATTTGGAGGAGGAGGAAAAGTGACGAGGGTGGAATTTCTGGATGTTGGCCGAGCAAGGTCTCGTAATGGAGGCTCTGGTTGTTTGGAGGACCATTCTGGTTGGGAATGCATTGGAATGGCAAGAGGAATTGGTGGGGATCGGCCGTGGAATGAATGGCGGTGACATTCTTTGGCAGGATGACATGCGACGTTTGCCAGCGACGTCATGGTGGGATGTCTGGTTCAGAGAGGAGCATGGAGGGCCGAGGTGGGATGCCAACAGAGGGGGGGTGCCATGGAGATGTCGTGATGGCGATAATGAAAGGCGGACGGAGGAGAGCGGTCGACTGATCATGGCTATGGTGTTTCGTGAAGTAGAAGTAGTTGGATCAAGCTGAATGGATGGTCTACCGTGAATGGTGCAGCGACTTGGGACCTACCCACAAAACATCATGCTAAACCTAGTCGCAATCAAGGCAGCCATAATTTTAGGATGTTGTATTGTGCCCATTCTAGGAAGGACGATGCCTTTCGCCGCGCCTCGTTCGACAGAAATAAAAATTGCCGAAAAGACTCCAGGGTCGCAAAAGCAAACCAGATCGTCAAGCTAACGCCCAGGATTGAACTGGGGATCTTCTCATTACAAGTGAGATGCGTTACCACTGCGCCACGCTAGCCGAGTTGTTTGGATAATTGTTGGACCGAGGGCGAGTCAGCTGCAATTTACAATGTCATTACAAGCGATCAAATTCGCACAAAAATAACATATTACGTTTAGGAGGAAGCAGATTGAAAACTAAAAGGTCCCCATACCATTCCATCAAAATTAACATAGCAGCGCACTTGGCCAATGAGAGTTGAAACTGGATCAGAGAAAGGTTTCAAACACAAGGGTATACTGCCAGATTTTTAATTTGGATTGTTGTTCGCCAACGACACAGCAAATTTAGAGTTTTGTTCACATTCGGAACCAATTTGATGTTTGACTTGTGATGAGAACACATTTGGCCTTTTTCTGTGAATAGCCAAAAGAATTTGGCATTCTGTTCACTATAGGAACAAATCTGTTGTTTGACTTGCTAAGTTTCAAATTAATGTGGAATTCTGCCGGAATTCCTTGTTCCCCCAGAAATTATGGTCTTTGGTGACCGTAAACCTTGGTTACTGTTCCTGAAATGTGTGTGTTCACCAGTGAGGGCATGTTGATCACTAGGTCTAAATTTGACTCTTTTAGAATACTGTTATTTTACAAATACTTCTTTTTAGCTCACTGATGTAAGTGGCTTGGATGTATGAATTTAACAACGTTTTGTTGTCCATTACCATTAGTGGCAACATCAAGGCTTCATTTTCAATCCATTCAATAGCATTCACTCTTCAATTAAATACTTACCCCACTGTTCCAGTCCACAGAAGCAGCCATTTCTCAGTCGACAGACTGAATCTGGACTGGCCCCAACACACATATTGCAGGCGACATCATTAGCAAGCAGCAGCAGCAGCAACTGCAAGGTGAGATAGTTCTTCCTTGCCCAATTTTTGCCAATTTCATTGCTACACTCTCAAAAATATCCAATTAAATACTTACCTGCCGGAAAAGACACTTCTCAGTCTAAAGACAGAATCTGGACCTGCCCCAGCCCTCATCTTGAAGTGGACATCATTATCAAGCAGCAGCAACAACCACAAGGTGAGAGAGTTCTTCCTTGCCCATTTTTGCCAAAAGCCAGAGCAATTCACCAAGAGATTCTGCCCTTCAATCTTGATGCTACTGATGCAAAAACATTGCCATCATATCAAGACATGAAGTATGAGGCAAAGAAGGGTCCACCAGAGAAAGTCACAGATCTAATTTCTCCCTTCACTGAATCTACTGGAACAGGTTCTAAAAAATCAAGACCATTCTTGCAGACAACTTTAGTTGATGTTTGATACACTCATCCTGGAGCAACCCAAGCAGCTAATGTGGCTATATTGCACACTGGATTCTAGTCAATGACAAACCACACTGCACTTCTGAGGACTATCTATTCTTTCTTATGCTCAGGTGTGTCCAGAACTGTGGGTCTGATTATAAGCCCTCAACAAGATATGAATTTGGTGGTGTCCTCTTAGATGCTTCATATGAAACATATCTCAATGAGGAGGTTTTGAGTATGATATAAGATGAAAAAATTATGGTGCATCCATCTATGTTGATTGGGCAACAGTTGAGGGTACCCTGAAGATCAATGTGTTGGCTTCCACCCAAAGTAATCAAGCTAGTGTATTGGATGTCACTGATTGCACACGGCATATGCAAGAGGTTGAATTAAGGATACAAAAGACAGTGCTATCGAAGTGGTTAAGATAACACTGAAATTTGACCCATCAGAAAGTTGCTTCAAGCAGATACTTTTGACAGAGCTGCTAATGTTCAGAAATCAAGCCAAATCATGTAGCATATTCCCACTGGAGTTGGCAAGTTTGTCTACTTCCTGGCATCAGAGAGTACTCTAAATTTGACAAGGTTGTGAGTAATGAGTAATATGGTCTTCCATTTCTTGTTTAATAGTATCTAACTTTTCTTTTGATTTATTCATAGGTTTCGAACATTTTTGGTTCCACAAGACATGGACGAAGGGCAATCTTTTGGAAACATGTCACATTCCATAATAACGGATGTCACGTCAATTTGTTGAGTCCCTCTGAGTGTAGGATGGCTGGCAAGAAGCTTCAGTTCCTACCAATATTACATTACAAAACAGCACTACAAGCAAAATTAGATATAAGGTCTTTATTGATTACAAGCAATTCTCCTTCACAGAAATATTGAATATAGAGGAGTTTTGGAATTGTCTTTTTGCCATCATGCAGGCATGCAATCCAGTCTTTGGCATACTACTCTTGGTAGACATCAAAATAGGGGGCATTAACAACTTGCACTTTTTAATAGGACAGACAGATACAGTTTTACAGCCAGCAGTGGAAAGTGTGAAAGCCCTTTGGAATAGCCTGTGCATGCAAACAATGATTATGAGCTAAATCAAGCTTGCCAAATCTGTCATGGAATGGTTCAAAAGTAAGCAGAATAACATGAATTTAATGCGATGACATTTACAACTCAACCTTACTACTCTTTTCTAAGAATTTGACAAGGAAACTAGAATCAATAATCTAGTGGCCATAGACAAGACAGCTCCTGTGAAAGTGGAGGATGAATACTTACTGTTGGAAGAGTTCTATGATGATGATGATGATGATGATGATGATGATGATGATGATGATGATGATGATGATGATGATGATGATGATGATGATTATTATTATTATTATTATTATTATTATTATTATTATCCAGATGATCCAGATGATGATGATGATGATCCAGATGATGTTGATCCAGATGATGATGATTTTGAAATTGGTTATTAGTTTGATGTGGAAACAGTGACAACCTCTACTGCAGTGTCCAGTGATAAAAACAAAAAGACTGTTTTACATGCTCTTTCAGTTTGGAATCATTGTACTACAAATTGTAGAGCTCATCTTACCCACGACATTGCTGCCCAAGTTGCCTAGCTCTGCTCACCTAATCCAATCATTGTTGCGCATTCTCAAGATACAGATAATAAATATATTGAGGACATTTTGACTGTTGAATCAGTCATTGAGATGATGATCGTTTCCAGGTTCCATAACAAGGCAGAAGAAAGGGATGCCAAACTGGCACTGCTCATTGACACTTTCTGAGAGGAACATGAGGCATTTGTCCAGCAAAGGTTTGTCAATCGGTCACACATATGGCTATCTGCAGAAAGAGAAGACACTTTGGCCCATGAATGGCACAAACGGTAGTCCTTCCCATTCACTGAGGTGTCTGGGCAGGTTGGTTGTTTTATATGCTCAGAGATCTTGGACATTGGTCAAGCTGAATGAAATTGGAAGGCTATTAAGGGAAGTAAAATTGGAAAGCAGTCCAATCTGAGCTAAGAGAAGTAAAAAATAGACAATCATCGGTGCAGCCTACAGCCACCAAAAGAATGAAGCTCATTGAAAAAACTGAAGAGGCTGGCGCAGATACATCGAACGATCCATTGTGGACAAGCTTTCATTGAACGATCCATACATATTTGGGGGACTGGGAAAGGGTGAAGTTTCTGCAGCCAAGGTTTCTGCAAAATATAGAGGTTTGAAATATTTAGATGCTGACAGAGATGACATTATGGGGATATTTGATGAGGTGTATTGTGCAATTCTTACCAAGTTTAAAAAGGTCAAATGACAAGAACAAAGATACAGAAAGCTGGCTGAGGTTTGGGATATTTCTACCTAATATTGGGAGTATATTATGCATACGACCCTGTTTGGGATTTGAAATCGACCATCTATGGTGTATGACATCGGAGAAAGATATTTGAACACATATTCCATTGCACTTGATTATTATGAGAAGCATGGTATCCAGATCATGATGTTATCATTGTTTGGCCTCCTGAGAATTATCAACTGATGATGGCAGCGGTGGTAAAATGAGTGCAGGTGCAGTATATCTTTAAGCTGGTTCATACAACAACAACTTATTACATGTGGAATATTTCATTTCCCATTTCTCATGATACCCCAGCAACGGAGTTGCTTTAAAAGAATATTGCAAGAAGGGTGAGGAAGATAGGCCTTCGGTTCCCAAGTGCCCTTCATTTCCGACTGCTTTCATCATAACTGCTGCGAAGCTGAACCTCGTGGATGTTATGTTGTGTGTATTTGCATTGGCTTCTCATGTTTTGATTTGAAACAAATATCTTCCTAAACAGCATTCCGCGGAATTTCATTCCCTAGTCGTTTAATTATTGAATATGTTTACTGTACATTGCATTTTAGTCACAAATCGTGACGCATCAGGTTAAATCCTTAGGGATAACTCGGGTTATACGCAACATCACGACCAAGAAAGAGATACGGTGTACCGGTGATCTCGTGCTGTGCAGCTTCTTTGGCTCAACTTGAAGCTAGAACACTCCGTTACTCAATGACTTCACAGCTGAACATCCAATGATATATAACGCAGTTAGAGAAGATTCAAAGCTGACGGTCCGATATCTCGTTCAGAAGGCGGTGAAAATTCATTTTTATTGGGAGGTCAGCATCTTTTCACTCATACTCACGCCCTCTCACACGCCTCGCGACGTCAATCATACGCAAAGATGTATGGGACGCATCAGGCCACCACCACAGACATTTTTCTCCACACTTTGTCATAACTCTCGCAGACTCTTGCCTCACGGTGCCACCTCAGTGAAATTAAACCACCCGGCAATACCAGCTCAGTGCAAGCAATAACGATGACGAAAATGATTTCTCCAGTTACATCCTGTCAAACAACTTGTTCTACTTCCATCTCGAAAGATAGTAGACGTAGAGATGCATCTGGTTCGACCAAGCAAGTCAGCTTTTCCGAATATTCAAGACTGCACGTCTATGGTGAAGACCCTCTCTATCGGCGCTGCAAGTTTTACTCGTCATCCGAATATGAAGCCTTTCGCACTCGTGCTGCTTCCGATGCCTACAAGTTGAGACAACTACTTGCTGCGTGTCCATTGCAAAATGCTGAAACCATTCGCCTCCTCATAGCGCATGGTGCAGTCAAGCGCGAAGATTTTCTCGGGATTGAACACCTGATAAGTCGAAGTGTTTTTGAGAGAGTGACGAAGGAGCGCCGCTCTCATTCCGCATTGCTGCTCAAAAGACAGGAAGAACTGCAAGAGAAAAACGAGTTGGATGCCTGCTCACTTGCGGAAGTCCTTGTTCCGAGAAGCGCTAAGAGCGCTGCCAGGGCTAGAGTCCGGGCAGCAATGGCAGCGTAATTGCTGTTCAGCGTGATTTCTTAATTGCGATCGAACTGTTGAAGGTTCGACTCCAATTTGACTATCCTCGGAACCATCTTAGTTGACCGTAGATCTGTAATTTCTACTTCATGTCGCTCTCACCACTTGTGTAAGATAAAAAGTATGTAACCTATTTCGTTTAAACTTATGAAGTCAGTCTTGTTTTCGGATTTATTTCGAAAAATATGATCAATTTCTAGTCCGCGTCCTTTTCAGCTCTAACGTTATACCTTGAGGTTCGTGGTCTTATTTTGCCTGTGAAATGCCTTATCTCCAGTGAAAAAGAAATTGGAGAAAGTACAACACAACTGTAGAAAAATTGATAACAATTGTAGGCATCAGAATAATACCATTCGGCATAATATAATTGGAAACTGATGGCACAGAATAGTTTGGTACCAAACATAAGACAAGAGCACCTCATAAAGAATTTATTGAGTGATACAAAAGCAAAAATACTATGACAGACCATCTTTGCAGCAGTGACACTAACTGAACTATAATTCTTGAAACGAATCCGGAGAGGACAAAAAAATGAAAAGCTGTCAGCGGCAACTTGAAAAGCAATGTTTGAGTTTGATATCTCTTTCATGCTTCATTGTGAACAATGTCTGCCCATCACTTCTAGGCATCAACTTGGCACAGCTCTGCAATATTGCCATAACAATCAACACAATTGTTTGGGCAATTTCACAGTAACTCAAAAGTACTATGCCATTATTCATGGGCATATTTTATCAAATGAATTATGACAAAATGTTGATTATGATCTTGGGACTTTTTCATGTGCCTTTGCCAGAGACCACCAGTCCAACAAAGCAACAACAATAATAATAACATCTTCCAATTGATGGGAAAATGGTTATACCTAGAAACTGTTGAATTTGGGTGTTCTGCATCAATCACTTAGAAAACATAGTAATGCAAAAAGCATAGACGTGTGTAGTTCTGGAAGGGTTATTCGAGTAGTTACTGTTAGCAACAAAATAGCAATGGTCCCCTTTTTCCCTGCGATGCACAAGGGAGTTGCCGGAAATATGCCATTTCAATGTAATGGCTAACTTTATAACATAAACATGTAACATCAATAAAAAAATCTATCTTGTCGGGAACAATATAAAATATCCATCTCATATAGAACAATTCCCAAAGCTACAGCCTTCATTTTGATTTCAAGTGTTTGTTCCTTTTGTGATTTTGTATTGGAAATGAATCCATGTGAGATTTTTTGAGGAGAAATTGTTCTAGTCTCTGTGAGCTTTAACATTAATTCTAGATTCTTCTCAATTGGATATTTGATGAGCAAGATAGAATATTTCAGACTATTTTTGCAGCACCAAGAAAAGCCTAGTTCCTGTTCATTTCAGTCTTGTTCACATGAGACTCACATCATTCCAAACATTGCATCATTTGTATCAACCTGGTCATAATGTCTTCTTGAAATGATGATGTGGTCTAAAACTCATGTGGATTAAAGCATCAAAGAGAAGGGAAAAGAAAGAAGCAAGTGATTGCTTTTCTCCATTGTCCTCTTATCTTTCACATTTTCTCATCTTCATTGTACCAAGCACCACTGCCTTCTCATTCATAAGTATGCCAATGGTATTGCAGCTAATTTCCCCCTCTCATTGAAGACATAAGTGGCTGATTGATGAGTACTTGTTATATTCATCAGCAAACTCATGAATATAACCTAATAAAGAAAATTACCATGTAAAAACCATTTGAATTGTGCAATTATTCTAAGCAGGGAATGTCTATTGAGGAGCGATTTGGCAAACCATAACATATGTTATGTGAATCGTAAATTTTTAATGGAATCCCAAAAAATAAAGTACAATGCATTGGATCTACTGCAACCTCTCCATCCAGGACTGCCCCCTCGGCAGGAATGCCCATTGTTGAGGTGAAAGCTCCCTGGATTTCAAGGAAAGGTGTTCTAAAAGAACTCGGGTGTGTTGAAGTGTAAAAAATAAGTCACCATCACACACTCACATGAAAAATGTAATCAAGCAAATGATAGCTTGACAACCACAGTGTCATGATAATTACGATAAGGGTGTCATCCTGTAGACAAAGAGGACAACACTGAGAAGCTCTAAGGCTGATGCTGAAGGATGTCTTTTGTAATTGAGAGCATGCCCTAAAGCGCAAGAGAACAAAAACATACTTGTCATCTCTCCCTAAACATGCAGATTGAAGGTGGCAACAAGACTGGAATGGGCAAACCACAAGCATCAAGAAACAAACCTCTGTGACACATTCCAGAGGCTTCAATGTAAAATTTGTGTGTCTATTAAAGGAAGAGTACTGGTGGGGCTGGTGTGATGGAATGGACTGCAAGTGGAGATGAGCTGTCGTCATCATTGTTGTTCTGCAGGGGGCCAGGGTGCATTCTGTTGCAGTGTCGACTCTGCAACACATTTCGGAGGCTTCAGTGTAAAACTTGGGAGTCCATTGAAGGAAGAGTACTGGTGGGGCTGGTGGATTGGAATGGGGCAGAGTGGTCATCATTGTTGTTGTTGTTGCTGGGTGAGGTCAGGGTTTGCTGTGTTGCAGTGTAGGCTCTGCAACACATTCTGGAGGCTTCCAGGTAAAACTTGGGAGTCCATCGAAGGATGAGTATGGTGGGGCTAGTGTAATGGAATGGAATGCAAGTTGGAGATAATATGCTGTCATTATTGATGTTCTGCACTGGGGCCAGGGTGCATTCTGTTGCTGTGTCGGCTCCGCAACACAATCCGGAGGCTTCAATTTAAATTGAAGGAAGATGTAAGTGGGAGTCAAGCTGTTGTCATCATTGATGTTGTGTGGTGGGGCCAGGGTGTGTGATGTGTCGGAGAGTGTTGTGGCGCAGAATGTTTTTGCCAATATCTCAAAAATTGTCTTTGAAACAATGAAGTGTAGTCTGTCTGTTTGAGTCTCTTTGAAGTATAAAGCTAGGGGTCTCGGTTTTTATAGCCCCAGCCTTATGAAATGATTTTTATCTCTTTTAATGAATGAGACTTTTGCAATAAAAGACCCTGGTGACCCAGTCTACATCATGCAGCCAAGATGATGTTTCTTTCTTGATGCAAAGTGTAATTGTTTTATTGTGCAAGAGAAACCGGTATTGTTTTGGCGATGTTTCGGATTTCTATGAATGGGCGATATCCACATACCTACTACCTAGATACATAATATTGAATCATCTGCGAATACATCAGGAATGCATCCCTCTCAGGCTCCTGTGATGTACAAGAGATAGGAGATAAGAGTGAGCTATACTCTTATATACTACATCTAACACCCCCCCACAATCCAATGTCTTTGAAAAAAGGGATTGGATTGGACTAGTGCAGAACAGGTAGCAATGCGGGCCCATGGATATGTCTGTAAATTGCATTTAGCCGCTGCAGCAGCGTAATCACTTATACAGAGATCACCGAGGTCGTATTCCTGTGGTATACTAGGAGTTGGTGTTATAGTGTAGGTGGAATAACATGGTGAGTATAGCGGAGGTATATGCCCCATGATGTAGTCAACGTGGCGATAAAATAGTGTGCGATCCAGAACCTTTGTCATATGATCAGCCAAGTTGATGGACGTATGAATGCGTTCAAGTACCATAAGATCGTGTTCAACCCAGTCAGCCAAGGCAAAATATCGGATGTCCATATGGCGTGTGCGCGCAGTTGGTTTCTGGGCATTCGCCATAGCTGTACATGCGTCATTGTCTTCATAAAGGATGGTGGCAGCTTGCTGCGGGATTCCAAGATCCCACAAAATACTTCGTATAAATAAGATCATTTTACCGGTATCGCAAGCCGCCATAAATTCCGCCTCTGTCGACGAAAGTGCCACCGTCGGTTGCAGTTTTGTCTTATACGCAATGGTACCTCCCGCCAGTTGTACTATGATCCCTGTAAAGGACCGTCTCGTCTTAGTGCACGTGGCCCAATCGGGAGTCCGTATAAGCATGTAATTGGAGGCAGTCATGGTCGGGACGGTGGACATCGGGTGGCAGGGGTCCGTGCAGGGGAGGTGGCACATAGGGGTACTGGTTGCTCTGGTAGGTCCATGCGTGGGGTGGCCCGCCAGAAATATATACCATCTTTCCTTGTTGCGACGAGGTATTTGATGGCATGTTTTACCGCTTGAAAATGAATTTCAGCTGGATTAGCACTATGTTGTGCACATTTGACAGTGACGGTGGAGATATCCGGGCGGCACGCTTACCATTGCGTAAATCAGTTCACCGACGCCATTCCTGTAACCAAAATGAAACCGTGTTTGTAGTGTGGCGAGGGTTTTGGGGTCGTTGTCGCCTACTGCTTGATGGAAGGTCTTCATGAAGGTTTCATGGGTTGGGATGGGTAAGGGTCTTTCTGCCATCAGCGGAATCTCCTTATGCCACAATTCGAGGTATTTTGCACCCATTTTCTCGATGTAGGTCTCCGCCGAGATTTTGATGTAGGTTCGCGTTTGTTGAACATCGATCCCATTGAATAAGGATACTAATCCCTGTCTTTTAATTGGCATGGATAGATGGTCGTCTAGGGCATCGTAGAACATGTGTGCCAGTTCAATTGAAGGTGCTGCAAATTCGAAATCATCGACTTGGCGTTTGAAATAACACTTTTCACCCTGCCACAAGCCCGTGTATAGACATGGTTCATGTGTTGTTGGCGCGAATTTGTGAGTTTTTATCATTTGATCACACCACTTTTCCCACAGTCTCGGCGATTCGGGTGTCCTTGCATGGCTCGCAGTACTGGGATGACATATCCGTCTGGGATTGGTTCACGACCCTGATGGATCCACCACTCACTGAAGGCTCTATCTGGTTGAATGTAAAAGCCTTGTTTCGGGGCAGGTGCTTCGCTAAATGCGTTGCATACATCCGCGCCAAAAATTAGCAGGTTTTCAGCAGCAGATACCGCATAAAACATTCTTGACGCCGTGTGATCTACACAGTTCGCATATGTGTAGTCCAGTAACCGAACTTTACCACCTCTCGTCGACCCATCACAAGCACATCTCGCTTTCTTCCGTTTGTCGAGATCTTTGATATTATACGTCCATACGAGATGGAAGACGTTCGATCTATCCTGTACTTTCGTAGGTGAGCCAAACATGAATTGTTGTTGGTATTGATCTAGTTGAAGGAATTCGGACTGTTGCCATTCATTCCAATCGGGTTGCTTGAGGAGCTTACCCGTGTGAGTTTCGAAAACATATAATTGTAAACACCACCACTCGCCACCATCGGGACAGGTTGTTTAGTCATGAAATTTTCATTGAGGAAAAAACGAGTGTTGAGTTGGTCAATGTTTATCTGTGGGATCCCATCATGAGTTAGACCATCTTTGATTTCAGCATGAGCAAGAAGTAAGTCACAAAACTGATAGCCCTGTGCGTGAGCTCCGTGGAGGGCTTCTTTGACATCGCTGATGGTTTGGATTGGTGACTGTCCTACTTGAATGAGCCACGCGCCTTTGATTCTTGAGCGCCAACGAGGGAGACGTGCTGCTGGTGTGGATGGATCCATCGTCATGACGAATACACGTTGGTCTTCTTCGATTAGTCGGAGTCCCGCTGTTGGGTGGTCGCTCGGATGCCATCTTCGCATGTCCAATTTTTCTGTAAAGGCATCGTGGTATGGGTGTGGTGAGAGGTAAATTTGTTGGAATACCTCTGATGCGGTTTCTCCTCCAATAGTTAAGAAGTCAATTGCGTGGTCTTCCTGTGTGCGTTCCAACTTGGCTGCACTCGCGGCATATGGTATTTCCTGCGGAGCTGGGCTGATGCGAAATGGCAATGGGCACAGTAATGCTTTTGGAGGAAGTTTGTGGATCTTCTCTTGTGATAACAGTGGGTAAGGCGCTGGGTTTGGTGTAGGTGTTGGCATTTCTGTCATCGTGTCATCATGTTCCATCCCCATGTCGTACAATAATTGTGCTGCTGGTGGGCGCTTCGGGTGGAGATACCATGCTTCATCGAAGACCGCATGATGGGACGCCTTGACGACACCTGATTGCACATCGATGTATCGGATGTTGTCATCGGTGGCGGTATATCCGATGAAGATTCCCGTAAAATCGTGCCTGTTTAGTTTTGACTTTCTTTTACCTGTCACTTTGACACACACTCTGGAGCCAAATACTTTTAGAGAACTCAGATCCGGCTTGGTATCCCACCATGCTTCGTATGGTGTTCGTCCAATGGCACTGTGTGGGCGTCGATTCATTAGATATACCGCATGAACGGCGGCGCGGACCAATACTGTGCGGTAAGGTCAGCCCCATATAGCAATGTGCGAGTAATTGTTGCTATTGTTTCATTGTAACGCTCTGCCTGTCCATTTTGAGATGGACTGTCCGCACCAGTGGGTTCAACCACGTAACGATGTTCTTTCAGAACCATAGTCCGCCACTCCGTGCATCTAGCGAGTTCCCCGCCTTGATCAACTCGAATGAGTCCACCATCCTCGTGTCCGTACTTGCTTAAGAATAATCTAATGATTTCCACTGGTGGCTTCTTGGATTTTGTGGGGAAGATCCAAGTATACCTCGTAGTTTTGTCTACTACGAGGAGGTATGACGTGAAACCATCAAACGATTCTACAATCCGATCTGTTTTAACTTTGGTTGACCGGAAATCTTCCGTGGATGCCCGCAGGAATCCGAAATCCATATGGAATTGTTGACCCCTTTTGCTGATCGAAATTGGATTTCGTCCAGCTGGTTGTTTGCGTACTCGTGCTTGCTCCTTGAAATCTATGTAACGAAATGGATGAAACTCAAATTGCTGCGGGAGTCCAATGGCGTGCAGTGGCAGGGCCTTTAGCTGTGTCTCATGACATGCTCCCATTCTCAGTGACCACGTTTCCGATTCTAAAATTTTTGCTTTGGACGTGGGGTGGTAGCGCATTGTTCGTGGAACACCCTTTTTTGTACTGCGTTCTTCCATCTTCAGCGATGTAGCAGTGGTGTCCATGCATCGTTGGATTACCGGGGCAGTTTCCAATGAATCACCTGTCCATTCGGAGTCCGATGTCTGATAAATGTCATAGCTAATGGAGTTACAGTAGTATAAACCATTTTGCTGATGAAGCGTTATCTGACGCGTCTCTGTGGGCCCTTGGAAGGTGAGGATACCTGGCCTGCCCAATCGACTACCACTTTGCGTCCATTTGGTGAATTGCCGAGAGTTGTCCAAAATTGCCTGTGGCGATATGATCGTATCAGATGCGCACGGATTGTAGAAACATTGGGTTGTTATACTGTATCCATCATCACATTCTATCGATAAGTCTCCGATGTACTTGCACTGTGCCATTTCCACGAAGCTACCGTCCCGTTCAAGAGCCATACCAATCTGTACAGGTGGGTTCAACTCTGACACATTGTCCAATAACTGCCAGTTGTTCGTCATACAACAATTGGCTCCTGAGTCTGCCATTTTCCCTTTCATTCTGACGCGCGAAACGTGTGCGATGCGTGTATGTCCATACTCGCCGACATCCGCCACGATGATTGGCGCAAGGATTGATGTTGGGGTTACGCTGTCGTCCGTAGAGGGCTGTACGTCCGGCTGGTGTACTGCTTGTACTAACTCTTTGAGGTGATGAGTGCGGTTGATTACCGATGGAAGTGTCTTGGATGTTGAAGTTTGGAGTAGTAAGTTTGCCGCGAGTCGAACCGTCCCTGGTTGGTCGTCACATCGTGGGAAGTCTGTAACTGCCGTTGGGGATACTGGTCGGAGTTGATCAAGTATGCATCCCGGAGGTATGTCCACGTTGTCCTCATTGTGGATTGAACTTACAGCACACGTGTTTGCTGGTCGCGGGAGTTGTGCCTGTTGAGTTCGTCATCAATACTATCCGAGTCGCATTCATTATTTTGGTGGAGAGAGCTTTGGTGTACATTTCGAGGTGTGGACCTGTCATTACGTACACTGTGCACTAACTTGCTGGCATTCCATTTCGGACTGGTGCAATCGCGCCGTCACTCCTGCGCTATTTCTTGATCGCTGTCATCCTCAGTGAAGAACTCCCAATCAATCTGTTCATCAATCTCATCGATGTCTTTTAAGTACCTATCCATATAGGTATGGAGGACCTGGAGTGGTCGCGTTGTGACACTTCCTCACTGCTAGGGCATTTGAGCGCGTCTTCGTTGCGGCGAAACCAATTTTCCGCCGTTTGTTTCATTGCGTCGGCATTGCCCGACTCTTTCATATACTTTCGTATAAGGATAGCCATCGCCAGTGTATCACACTGGGTGGCTGCATGACCCGTTCTTCCGCATGCATGGCATTTAATGTAGGGGTCGTAAGCCCGCCGACGTCGTGGATTATTCTTTGCCCGTTGTGGCTCCGGTGTTGGTCGCGTGGCCCCTCGTGCGGGTCTCGTGTTGCGATCGCCTGATTGATTTGATGTCTATGTGGCGTATATCCCTGAACGTACCGATTCAATTCATTCGTAGCGTGGAGAGTGATGCCTTTTTGGTGGTGTCCGTAGCTACCGATGGTTGGATTGTCTGTGGGATTTCCTCGCAGTGCCCTCGCTGCGGACCACCTTTGTACTCACATTGGTTGGTTTTGTGCACCTGCACCATCCGTGTGTTGTACCTTTGCGCTGTATCGTACTCCTCATCCGAGGCATCTGCATTGGAATCAGCTATGAACGTTGCCATATTCCCGATTTGAAACGGGCGGGAGAGGTGCTGTGGCAGGTCGCTCCATTATAGCTGTCTTCAATAACAGGGCAGCTGCCCTGTATGTCACCCCTCCTTCCTTCTTGACTGCTTCCAGGAATTTAATAGCAGCTTTGCGCGGTTCCACTTTTTCACCCTTTTTATCGTATAATTGCATAATAACATTGAATTGTCCAGCGTAATCGAAAATATTGCGACAGTTGCCAAACGTCGGCCACTTAATGTCCACCATGTGTGGCTTGAATGGGTCCACGTATAGTTCGAGTAAGATGTGTAACATCTCATAGCCATTTGGGGGGACTCGGTTCTTGGCGTTCAAAAGGAGTTGGTCGAGGCGACCCATCTTGTCGACATTATGTGGTATGAGATGCCCATATAATACCTTCGCCAATGCCTGTCCCATACGGTCGTACTTCATTTCGCCAACTCCGGGCAAACACATACCGACAATCCCAAATTTGACCTCAATCATCGAAAATGGCATGACTGCTATATTATAGCTGTCGATGAGGTCGTGAAACTGCGCCACGAAGTCAATTACATCTGACTGTCTCGTGGAGGCCAATGGGGTGAACAGGTTGATGTCCTGTAGGAGTTGTTTTTGGTTAGGGCCGACGATTTTTCCACGAGAAGTGGTCATGTGCCAATTGGCCATCAACGTCTGATGTTCTGTATGAAATGCTTTGTACGCCTTCTTCGGGTCAGTAAATCCGATCCGTGCCAGGTCGCTGATAAGCAGAGTATCGACACCATCAAGGCCCATCAGGTAGGCGTCATCTTTCGTAAATGCCGTTTCCATTTCTTCATCGAATTCATACTGAAGGTTCTGATTACGGGCAAAGCCTTTTGACGTGCAGTCCTGGAACTTCCATTTAGACCGTTCTTCTTCATTGGTTGCTGGTACCCTTTCTTCGATTATGAGGTGGGGATACGCTTGCCGGAGTTGCGCAGGAGACATCAAGCCGGTGGCCGTACCGTGATCGATCGTGTCCTGGGGTGGTTTTGGCGCAGGCGGAGGTGGCACATGGATGCGATGGTCTTCTTGATTCGGCTCCTCCTGGGTTAAGTCGTTCTGGCTTGTGAGATTTGGTACCTGTGCCCCAGGGATTTCATTGATATTCACATTCTTCCATCGAGTGGTGTTGTTAGTATCATGGTACCTTGCATTGACTGTCGGTCGTGGAGTGTTGTAGGGGTTCCTCGCGTGTTGGTGTTCCCTCTGGAGGCGCTCCGTGGCGGTGTGGTGGGTTGTAGCCCTGTGGGTGCTTGTTCTGCAGGTGGGTCAACACTCTGCCTACTCACTCCTCCTTGACTTTCCGTCGGCGTGATGTGAACTTGTGTCGGGATTCCTGTCGTTGGATTGATAGGTGGAGGTGTAGTTACCTTCTGTGTGGCGCCTGCCTGTTGAACCACAATCCTTTCGAGTGCCTCTTGTTGTCGTGTCCCACATTCCAACAACGCCTCCTGTTGTATTTTGGCTGCTTCTTCGATGAAGTCTTTTATTTCACTAGTGTATTGTTCCCCCGTATGCCGAAGGTTATCACTGACTGCAGCCGTACGTTCCTCAAACGTGTCCCACAAAGTCGCCATCGACTGTTTTACCACTTCTGCGAATTTGTTTTCCCATTGGTTATCCAGATTCTTGAGTGCTGCTTTGATCTCCTCTTCAGCTGCTCGATGTACGTTGCTATCTGCCTCCAAAGCTTGTGTTTGCTCCACAATGCGGTCATCTAGGTCCTTCCACTGGCGTTTCCAGTACGCATGTGCCTGGACTAAATCATTTTCAAGTTTAGTGAGTTGTTTCTGGGCTGCTTTCAACTTCGTGTTAGCCTCCCGGAGTTGTGGACCGAGAGTGTTCACCGTTTTCCACTGTGCTCTTGATTGATTAATATCTGCGAGTAGACGTTGTGTGTCCTTTCTTGCGTCATCCAACTCCGATTGGCGTGCTTCGACTGAGTGCATTAGTGTATTAACGTGCCCGATTTTGTCCAACGTCTGTTGGTTTTGGGCCATGATCACTTCCCATCCCTCAAGTTTACTCGTCTGCTCGTTGATTGTCATCTCGATTTTGTTGTGATATTGACGAGTCTCCTGCATCATCAAATTGTATTTAGTCCTCGCTTCTTGCACATAACTAACCATCTCATTGGCTTTCTCTTTAACCTTGATGACTTCTTGCATATTGGACATGATGTCTTCTTTAGCCATCATATAGTCCGCATGTGTCTCGGTCCTATCCTTTTCCCACTGCGCATACTTGACATTTATCTTCTCCTCGAGGTCCCTTGCCATTTCCTCCTTGAGTCGTTGCAATTCATCATGTATGGAGTCCATTCGTGCGTCTTGTTCCTGATTGGAAGCCCTGAATGTCCTCTCTAATCTATCTTCCCACGATGCAAAGCGCTCCATTGTGCGTGCTTCCATGCGTTGCATCGTTCGTTGGATTCTTGGATGAGTTCCCTTGTTTGGGTGTCTTTTGTCTCCATACGTTGATGTGATAGTACCAAGAGTGCTTTTAGTTCGCCCAGCGTTGTGGTTTCGGGTTCCTTTTCTGTTGTTGTTGGCGGGGACAAGAGTTCCGGGCTGTGTGCTCGTGCGTCCTCGTCTAGTGCTTGTTGCCACTGTAGTTCATTCCTGTTCATGTCCGGCATCACAGGGTCCGCTTCACAATCGGGCGTTCGTCCTCCTCAGCTTTGTCCCTGAGCTGTTTAAATTGCTCCCATGCGGTCGTTGTGTTGCCTTCCTCTTGTGCATTCGCTTCCAACCACGCACGCATCGGGCGTCGGCGTTCTCGATGAATTCGTCAAGAGTCATGTCGTCGGGGCGTCGATTTTTCGATCCCGTTGTGGCTACGTTGGCGGCGGCGGTGTCCCGGCGCCGGTGGCATCGACCTCAGCCTCGAGGGTGGGTGTATTTGTTGGGGAGGGTGTTTTTGCGAGGCTGCTCTAAACCCTCCTGCATTTTGTGTGTAGGTGTGGGCTCGATCCCCCCCGAGCGATCTGCCATCCCACTGAGTCCAATACGTTTCCTCTGCGCTTGGATTTGGTTGCTCCGTTGTTGTTTATCTTCGCGATTCTGCGTTGAAGGGTCTCGTAACCTCTCAGGCTCCTGTGATGTACAAGAGATAGGAGATAAGAGTGAGCTATACTCTTATATACTACATCTAACAATCCCCGGTTACTCCCGCCCGGGCATCAACTCCAACAAACACGTCGAGATGCCGTCCAAAAAACGATCCAGGCCCCTCTCCTGCATGAAACCCTTGACGATACACTGCACTTTATTTCATCTTCATTTCCCACATCATGTCCATTCTTTCCAGCTCCTCCGACCGCGGCATCTATCAAGACGGACACAGTTACATGAACGCAATCCAAAGGAATCGAACTCAAGATGCGATGGACTCGACCGACGAGCCTTCCTCTCCAACACCATCACTGCATCATCCACACTGGCATTCCTTTCACTAACAACAACAACAACAACAACAACGCCAAACGATGCGGCATGGGCGGCAAATCCCAACCACGAACAAACCAACCCAGTCCTTGCCACACCATCCCAATACGAAGGAGAACTCACCGCATCCCAACCACCGCCCAATCGCATCCAAAAAAATGACGACGAATCGTCCCTCCCCAACGGACGCACTACCACCACCACCACCACCACCACATCGGCCGATCCCCGATATTTCCTCGCGGGAGGAACCTCCGCAGCCATTTCCCACGGCATCACTACCCCCCTGGACGTGGTGAAAACACGTATGCAGAGTGATTCGAGCATGTCCGAGTCGTCTCCCATGGAGGCGGCAGGACGAATCATTCGACGGGAGGGATGGCAATCGTTACTCGTGGGACTGGGACCCACCATTCTGGGATATGGGGTGGAGGGGGCGTTGAAATTTGGAGTGTATGAAAGTCTGAAACCCGTGGTGCTTTCGTTGGTTGATGCTGGAGGTGCGGGTGGTGGAGGAGAGGCGTATTTTGTCGCGGCGGTTTGTGCGGGGGCATTGGCGAGTGTGGTGTTGTGTCCTATGGAGGAGATGAGGATTCGATTGGTTACGGATCCAACGTTTGGTGGTGGGGGTTTAGGGGGTGGGTTGTGGAGGCTTTGGGAGGAGGAGGGGTTGTGGTCGCCGTTTCGGAGGGGGATGCCGCCAATGTTGGTGAAACAGGTGCCGTATACTATGGGGAAGCAGGTTTCGTTTGATTTGTTTGCGGGTATGTTGTATTCGGTTCTGGTGGGGATGTCGTTTGTCCCGCAGAAGGAGATTGCGATCGAGGTTGAGATTGGAGCTGCATTCTTGGCGAGTATTGTGGCATGTCTCATGAGTCATCCGGGCGATGTTCTTTTGACTGCCACCTATAAAGATAGCGTCGGGTCGAATGGCGAAGGTTTTGGCTCAACAATTAGGAAGGTTTATAGTGATGGAGGTGTTTCTGCCTTCTTTCGTGGACTTGACGCCAGATTCTTTCATGTTGGTTGCATTATTACCTTTCAGCTGGTAATTTATGATCAAATAAAACAGGCACTGGGTTTGCCAGCTAGTGGAAGCTAACTATTGATTGAAAATAAATCTATGTCATCTCAGGCTTGAGCTTCCCATTACTACAAAATGTAGTCTTCTTTCTGGACGGGTGAAAATTGAATACAATACACAGTCTTCTTTCTTGGGCAGGTGAAAGATGAATGAAATAAAAATTTCTTCTATCTTGGACAGGTACAGATCTGTACAGATACTCATTCTCTGGCTGAAACTTGCAACTCCTTGTTTCTATATACATATGGTATTTTTTACGGTGCTACATCCCCATTTTTGTCTCCCTCTACCACTAATCTTCTCGCCTAAATGATGTTTTTAATTGGAGTTTAATTGGTCAGGCATTATATTTGTGGTGACAGTTTCTGTCGAACTAGGTCCATCGTTCACGATCCACCCCGTTTTCCCACATCATCGATTACTACCGTGTTGTTCGTGTTTCACCATCAATGGCCGTGTCGAAAACATGGTTCATTAATACACATCCTCGCTCGGCATGTCGTCGCAGAGGAACTTCTTTTCGCGGCTCTCGTTGCTCATCGTGTTTCTGCCGACGTATGAGGCAGCTGACTCATACACGCCCAAGGTGGCGTCGGGGAGAATATTTGGGCGACGAGTGAACTCGCACAAACCTGATTCTTTCGCGAGGAATCCAAATTCGTGTTTTGCAGTATTGCATACGTCGTGTCGAAGAACACTACAATTCACTCGTGTCTCGTTTGCCCCCGACTGGAGACTGACAACTCCTCGACATCCATTAGAAATACGATTTACTATAGGAGACACAAAATCGAGTGATCTTCCTAACCCTCTCCCTCCGCAACGCAATTCACAACGAGTGCTCCTATTTCTTGCGGTGTATGTATTGCTACCCTTTCTCACATGCACATTTCTCAACGTGACAAACGACAGTTATCAAATGGCCAAGCAACAATTCAATTCTGCATGGGCATCCAGTGGTTTTGATCCTCAAATTGCTATTCCTGGGAGTGCTGAATACATCGCACTGTCGAACTTGTATAACGAATCGATGCAATCTCTATTCCAATTGCTGATATCAAAACGATTGGCCTTGTATTTCATTGCGACGGTAGCAACCGTTTATTCTGGATGGAAATCCTACGAGGGAATCTGTGCCATTGAAAATGGTATTATGGGAGGTCCGGGCGAAGCATTGGATAGATTGAATCGAGAGATTTTGAAGGGAGAGCAGTTTGGGTTTGTGGATGCAGTGACTGTTGATGATGATATCCAGTCGTTAAGAGAGGAGAAAGAAAGAGAAACCAAAGAAGAAAACTTATTCTCGACCTTGATTGATCAAAGTCCGCAATCATCCAATATTGGCAAATCGATTGCAATCCTTCTTCCACTGGCGTTGACTGCTTCTTTGATCATCTCCTACGAAATGGTTGTTGCTGGCAATGTCAACAATGCTGCAACAAACGCTGCGGGAGCCACTGCTTGGAAGGAAGTAAAAGGCTGGATTTCACCATATTTGCCTTACTTGACAACACTGCCGAGTTTGGCATTATGTCTTTTATTTACATCTGCAGAATTTCGAAGTGTCTTTCCAACGAAAGACTTGTTGCTAAAGTCGAACTCTATTGCTTCAAAAGAACCTCTGCTATGCACAGGGAACATCCTTGCCCTCATCTACGTGATGGGAGCCTATTTCGCAAAATCCCATCCGACCTTCACCCTCACTGGATCCCTAGCCACTCCGATATACCTAGATCTATGGCCTCTTCAAAATGGAGTCAATGTAGCCTTGGCAACAACAGTAACTCGTGCACTGGCCCCATTCCTCGTCTCGACCTCATCGAACTCAACAAAGTCCCTACGTACAATTGCATTGGCACTCATTGGAGTCACATTATTTGATGCCATTTCCGTGTTTGGCACTGTCGTCAATGCCGCAATGGATACCACACCAACAGAATCATCGGTAATGGAAGTAGTGGCGCGGTCCAAGCTCGCTGCTCCGTCACAGTCCTCACCTTTGGTATCTCCTTGGCAACCGGGCCTGTTGGAAATTATTATAGGTCATGACAATGCTGCCATTACCGATGCATTGGGGTTGGGGGATGTGGTATTTCCTGCTTGTCTTGTCGCATGGGCACTGAATGCGGATACGTGTCGTCCCGCATCTGTCGGTGACATGACAAAGAGTGATGAAGTTAATGATAATAGCAGGGACTCATCCTGGAAATACCAATACACCTCCGCTGCGATTGTGGGTTATTTGTCTGGGAGCTTTTTCACCGAGATTGTTGGTAGCTTTTCTTTGCTGGGGAAAGGGGCGGGATTACCTGCATTGGTCTTTTTGGTACCAACCATGCTGGTGTTTGTCACTCTAGTTAGTTGGCGTAGAGGCGAATTGGAAGAAGTTTGGGGAATAGATAACATCTAACTTTATTTTCGTGTATAAGGTGTACGATCTTGAATGATATGCATTTGAATTAGAGTCGTTATTGAATGTGGCCGACTCGACTCCCTCCCTTTACTCCTCCTGGACCATAATTGTTGTGTTGTCGTTCATGTAAACGAACTTGCGGATTGATCGAAAGAAATTATTGTAAAATCTTCACAACCACAGATGCCCTACCCACCGTAGAAGATTTTCGATTGTTTCTAGAACTAAATCCAATATCCTCGGAGGAAATCCCAAGCGTCACTCCATCCCCCTTAAAATCTTTCTGGTATCTAATCCTTCTTAATCAAAACATATAACCTCTGATCCGGCATAATATTACTCAAATGCCTCTGATCCCCCGTCAACCTACAAAGCAACCCCCCAAACGAAATAGCAATCTGCACCACCCCATCCTTCTTATAACTCACATCAAACACCCTCCCATGCATAACATACTCATAACTATCGGCCAGCGTGCTCTCGCGCTGATGCCCCGAATTGGCGGGCGTATAACTCGTATGATCATCGGGACTGCCGTCTAAATTCAGCGTGGAGGCGAGGACGAGCGTCATTTTCTCGCCTTCGAGGAGCGAGTAAATTTGGCAGTTGTAGTCGAGGAGGAGGTCGCATTCGAAGGTGGTGCCGAGGGCGGAGAGGCGGTTGACTAGGTCGAATTTTTTGCCTTCGGGGTTGAGTTGGGTGATTTCGAAAATGTCTTCGAAGAGGATGGGGCTGGACATTTTGGAGGGTATTCGTTTTTGGGTGTGTTGGATCTATTGGAGGATCAATGTGTTGTTGATTGATTGTCGATTGTAGTGAGCAAAAAGAGACGATTCACTGTCTCACGTGGTGCCTCGTATCTTTCAGTAACAACCGATGAATCTTGAGACGCCCTGCTTGTTTAAACGATTCAAGAGTAGACTTATGATAGACTTTTGCTGAGTTGAGCAGTGTTCAATCCGGCGAAGTGATGTGAAAAGGAAAACTACGGTGCAGAACGCACAAGAAGTGGCCGCGGCGGGAGGAGGAAGCTTCAATAGAAAGTCGGCTGGTGGAACTAGCGGTTCTCGAGCTATGTTGTGTGATGGGCGACCGACTACAGTGTCTTAGCAAATTGTGTAGGATGCTCTAGAGGTACTATCATACAATATATATAGTTTATTACCTGTTCTCAGCCCCTGCAAGATTTTTCTGTAACGAGCTAGACAGAATGAAATTCGTAGAAACAGAGAGTTGCTAGAAAACCCAATATCAGATTTTGTCTCTAAATGGAAAATACAAAATCAATTAATGTCCTTCAAAAAGGGATAAAATCAGGGTCACCCTGAATGGAGAGGGCAGCATGTTTGTGTTTCAAAATTTGTTACAAAAATCACAGTCACTGAAGAAAAATGGTGATTTTGGAAGGAAAATGAGTGATAGAACTCACATTCTTGTTGAAATTGAATTGTTCCTCCCTTAGTAGATCAAAGATATGAGTAGAGGTATTAGTCTAAAACTGCTATGGACTAAAAAGTCAGTTGCAAAGCCCATCCCAAGTCCATTGCAATTTTGGTACAAGAGGAACCCATTGCACAATCACAAACACAGATCCTCCAGCAAAACTGTCAACAGCTTCCCTCCCACCACTGCAGTCTCAAGACCTTAACCTTTAAGAAACCTCTGACATAGTGCATGTTCCACACACTAATTTGGCTTAGTGTCGTCTGTGATAGTGCCAGAATGTGATATAATTGTTCTGCAGACAAAATGTCAGCTCGTAGTGTCATGTGTAATGCATAGAAACACGCAGATTCACTCATGAGCATGAGAGTGTGAAACGCATGCACAAAATATCCAGCATTATTGAGAGTCATACCATGTAGGATCTCATAGATAAGATAACTACTATTGCAACTTTGTGTTCCTAATAGTCAAGCTTGTTAAAAATAAATTCTGGCTGATAGGGGGAGAGATACAACAGTAAAGTCGGATTGACACACCTAACACATCATTTATTTCCCCTGAGCAAGGACTGTCAATAGACCTCACAAATGCATTCTGCATCACATTTGGTGAAATGCCATCAAATTCTCCTAAATCATTGCACATTCCCATTCACACAGAACCTGGAAGAACCTGTGAGAGTTCTCTTGTTAAGGGAGACAAGATGATGTAAGTTAAGAGGCTTACCAATCTGTGTCCTTTTTACCCAGCACACTGCAATTCCTTTTTGCGGTTCCCTCTCCAAATGTTACAATACCACAAATTGATCCAAATGCCAGATTTTTTTTCTTCCTGTATAAACTTCCCATTAGACAGACACAGGTGTTTATCAAGGAGGTGACTGGAAGTTGAACTGTACTCACAGTCTCAGAGCTTGTGTCACTAACTCTCTCTCTCTCTCTCTCTCTCTCTCTCTCTCTCTCTCTCTCTCTCTCTCTCTCTCTCTCTCTCTCTCTCTCTCTCTCTCTCTCTCTCTCTCTCTCTCTCTCTCTCTCTCTCTCTCTCTCTCTCTCTCTCTCTCTCTCTCTCTCTCTCTCTCTCTCTCTCTCTCTCTCTCTCTCTCTCTCTCTCTCTCTCTTTCTTTCTTTCTTTCTTTCACTTAAATCTAGACTGGTATTATACAGAAGTTTTGTCATTATTGTAGCAGTCTTTTGAAAGATTCAAAGTTATTAACTAATAGAGTTGTCATTTTGTGCAATTTTTCATATTTGAAATTTCCACCATGATTCTGGTATTTGCATTTTACTCTATTGATCAAGCAGTGCCACACATCTTTGACTCAAATACAACTTGCTATTTTTCTAGCACTGAATTTGACACGTGTGTCTTCAGTACCATACTTCTTGAAAGACTGTCATGACTTACGTCTTCAGCTCTTTCTTCTGCTGTTGCTACCGCTAATCTGTATGTGTGTATTAATCAATACTGGCACAAATATCAGCCAGCAGTATTTAGTTACTGTCAAATGTACCCCATTGCTTCCATTCATGGTGGACTCACAGTGTCTGAGGCACTGTAGAAGTCAATGTCCTCCACACAACCACAGATATTCCGAATCCTTTTAATGATGTTAGCAGGAGAAAGAATCATTACCTTGCTCAACTGTGCAGATCTCTCCACATGACAGCTTCCCCAATAATGGTGCCTTGTCTTGACAGGGGAACACTGGGTCATGAGGACTGTTGTGGAGGGTGGTCGGAGTCATCAAATTCGGTACGTGGTCTTCGTTCCTGTCGATATGACTTCCGTAGTGATACTTTCGCTAAAGTAATGTTTGGATAAAATCTAGACATTCCTCAAATTTTGTGAAAAGTAAATCTAGTTATTTTTTGTCTACTCCTGATGACAGAAGTCCTAGCTAAATAATTAAAAGCTAGATCGTCATTTTGTTCATGTCACCTATTGAGCTCATACGCCTCTCCGCGGATGTAGAGTTTTATGTATAATGTTTGAATCTTTGGCCTTATTATGGAACGGAAGCACTAGAAGCATCCCCTTTCGCAAAAGAGAAAATAGAAATTGAGTACAGCAACGTGAAGAGACATTTATTTGCAAAAGCAAGCTACTTACTCAGGAGGGCAGTTTGGGCCACCTAACTCAGTCAAGAAACAACATCAAAACCGTTAGTGTCATGAAGCTAGTATATCTCATTTAAATAGAGCCGGTATCCTCACATCTAGTAACATTCATCAACATCGGTACCAACCAATTCTCTCCTTCTCTTGCATTGAAACCAACCATGTCACAGTTACCCGCTCTGCAGTTGAATATATCGTGAGTCAAAATGAAACGCAAGACACTAGGCAAAACGAACATTATCAAACTCACCTTCCGTATCTACAAACTTGAACACGACACATACCCCCCGATATTCTTTCGATGCCTCACCGCACCCCAAATATGTCGATGCCCTCCAAAGGACTTGAGTCAAATGCCCATTTGACGGATATGGCAACCCCACCTCAAACTCCACCCATCTGCGGACTATGTTGTCAACAGGATACAACTGTCCGAATGTACTCCTGTTTCCAACATTTTTGGCCAAGTTCTCTCCAAAAGGATTGCTGAGAGAATTCAGTACTTGAATGTCAGTGACATCTAACGAGTAAATGCTACTTCGCACGCGCTGAACTCACAAATCTTCATGCTCTATCCCGGCCACACCACAAGCATTGAGCAATTCTTCTGCCCAAGCCTTCGCAGTCTTCGCCAAAGCAGGAGAATACTTCATGGGAACATATGATACATTATACCTCTCGTGCCACTCCTTTCGTCGTGAATTGTGTGATTCCAGATATTGGAATTCGCGTTGACTTACTGATCCTTCTTTTGGTTGGAACCCAATGTTGAGAACTTCGGAGACGTTGGAGTTGAAACTTCCTCCGGCGAGTACAACTTCGTCGTCAAAGGATATTCGAAAGAAGCCTTTGCCGTATCGGCAGCAGATTCCATCGCCTGAGAACAAGACAGATTGATGGCAAATGATGAAATTGAATTCGAATTTAACACGCATCTGCATCAATCAACGTGATTGTCACAACAATCTCACCGTACTCATCCGAAATAGTAAAATTATACAACCCATCCGGCAAACAAATCTCTCGACTCAGATACTCAAAACTTTGCATAGTATAACCCCGTTGTCTGAGCAACTTTTTGCCAGTGTAGTAATCAACAATTTCGAATGAAGTGTCATTGCCGAAGCGGTCTGTCTGAACTTCTACTTTGACCTTCGTGTCGCCGCCCCAGCAGCCATTGGGTTCGCTGAATGGTGGGAGGGGTACTTGAAATGGTTGGAGGACTGGAGGACTGCTTCGTGTGACTACGAGTGGCGGTGCGGTGCTGGATAGGTCATTAGCAGTGCATTTGACACGCATCAAACAAACATTTTACCTTGTAGATTTGCAAATACAACGAGGAATAGTTGAATTACTACGTCTCAACTTACGGAAAAGGAACGGGCTCCGGCATCGAAGACACATGTTGGAGATTACGCAGGATAAAGCCCAGAGTCAATGCTACGAATAACTCTAACTGTCGTGATGTTTGGTTGCGGAATACCATCGTTGAGGTAATTATTGATATGAAACCGTCTTTTATAATCGGGTGTTCGTGGCAAGGCGAGGCTGTACAATACAATAGCGACAGTGTGACGCTTAGAATACACAAAAAAACTAAAATCGTGTCTACCCTGCTTCTACCAAATGCTAGCCGTACGTAAAATGACACCCTCTATTGCATGGCAGAAGATGGCAGACCACTCACATGAATCGTCTACTCGATACTCCAAGTCTTGTGGACTTTTCTGAGAGATTTTCATGAGATCGGAGGGCAAATTTTGATTGAATCGGTATCTTTTGAGATTTTTAAATGAGTTTAAAGGTAAAATAGTTTTGTTTCCTTATTCGTTCCTAAAATTATTTCTTGAAAAATAATGTCTTCTTTACCTTTGAGAAAGAATCATCTCCTGGAATGTCACTTTTCTTGTGTCCTCGTAAGGGCTTATGTCATGAGGAGTTCAATCGTCCGTTCCTGTCTGAAAACAGAAAACATTGGCCAAAGTTGGAGGTGGTGTCTCTTTGGTAGAATAGTTCGGTTCTCCACCATTCTTCTGAAATGGAATGATCTCATCAAATAATGCATCCTTCACTCAAATTCCACTTCTTTGATCAAAAGCGTGCAGAAAAAAAAAAAGACAAGGACTAGGGCTCAATGTTGTTTGGCTTCTTTAATCCTAATAAAATTGTATAAATCATTCTATACCATCAACAAAAACATTCTCTTTATCAACTACAACATGCCCGGGTCTATATCTGTTCCAGCTCCTACTATTGACACGGTTGTATTCTCTTCCTTCAAATATAAAACATTTGATAAAATATACAACTACTGCACAAAACATGATGACAAGATATGGTGGTAAGAAGTGCCATTTGTTGTGTGCATCCCCTTTTGGTTTCATTTGCTCAGTTTGGCTGTTGCTGGCCGCAACATAATTTTTCACAAACTCTAGCTTCCCCCTGTTTAGCTTTCTACAACTGACAATATGATTTGATCTTCAGTTGGGGCGTAATGCCCCTCTGCTGCAGTCCATCCATTTTTTGTGGATGATTCTTCTTTAAATATTTTAACTTTTGACAGCCAATTCTCAACTTACCACAAATTTCCTATAGAGAATGGGTAGATGGATAAAGGTGCATTGCTCATTTGAAAATACTCCAGAAAGAAAGTGAGTAGACTTGATCATTCTTTGGGAGGGATTTCAAATTCATGTTATTTGCTTTTGGCACCCCCTTGACATAGGTTTCTCATTGTGAGATGCATTTACTTGTGTGGTGCATAAGATTTTTTGCTGTATACGTCCAGGATTCAAGCATACCTTCCCAGTTTAGATTTTGGGACAATAACTGTCCAGAAACTGAAACTCTCTATGAATAAGAATCCTCTATTGAAGTGTTAAGATTTGTAAAATGACAAAATTTGCAAATCAGTGGGATGCGGCTATGCAATGAGGAAAAAGGACAATAAAGTTCATTAAACTTATCAGAATGTTTAAATCATCATTTGCTCAAAATCATTGCAAAAATTAGTTACTCCATGGCAGTTGGGCTTGTATCAAAGTAAAAGAAAGGGAAATATATTCTACAATTGTTTCACTTGCTTTGTAACATGATGTGTATCTCTGACATAGGCCAAGAATCTGGAGCTTCCAGGTGGAACTCCATAAGTCTCCTTCACATTGTTTGATACAGAGGAAGGACTCAAAAAGTCATAAGATATGAGTTTCTCAGAAATCATATCCAAATAGGATTTTCCTTCCTACAACTCCACCATACACATGGTAGGCGCTTTCTTAAGTTGAATATCCAATGGAGGATTTCCTTCTCAGGAACCTTCCCATGGGACAGTTCCTTTGGGCAGTTGAATATGGGCCAGTCATGGAACTGCCACAAATCACTGCCAATCTCTTCCATGATCACTTGTGTGTTTTTATGCATGAGATAACTAGTATCTCATTCATCACTTGTACAGTAGTATTAAGCTCATAAAAACAAAGTCAGCAAAGTCTACATCAAGATTTTTTAGATACTTTCTGGCTTAGGTCACTATCAATTGATAACCTACTCAAGGGAATTTTTTTGGACCGTTTGTCCATCGCCGCACTGTCCTTCGACCGTCCATCACCGTCGAGCCGATCACCGTTCGTTCAACACCGTCGCGTCTGTCCTCCGCCAGTCCAGCGTTCATCATCCACGTGTTCGCCCGTCGAGCCACCGTCTTTCGTGCGCCAGTAAATAGTAGACGTGGTCCCGCCGCCAACAAGATTCATGCCAATCGTGTCTCCTTCGAGTGCGAACCGCCACGAAGCTCCTACAAGACCCTTCTCCTTGGAACAAGTCTTGGAGCAGCCCTATTAAGAATGTCTGCTGAGAAGATGGCCCCTATTGGGCTTAAGAACCAAGAGTGCAAGCGCGGAAGATGTGGCGAGAAAGCCTCTATCCATTATGTGCCGGATCGGGACCCAGTCCAAGAAGCTTTGGACCTCAAGCCTGAGACCCTCAAGTGCACCCTCGCAAATGGGTCAGAAACCCTAGTCACGGTTTGGTCCGGACACGGTACCAACGAGCAGTTTGTACTGCACGTGAACACGGTGTATAGTACCGCCAAGAAAATGGGGCTAATTCCCGCCTGTGATGATGCCGAAAAGGCATATGAGTCAAAAAAAGGTGATTGGAAGGCTGTTCTACGCAAACTTGCCAATGACCCCCTCAGCAAGACTGAGAAAGAAAAAGACCACAGAGTCACTCTCCTAAAGGCCGACATGCTCGCCTTAAGGACAAAATGACCGACTCAGCCCTAGAAGTTTTTCAACTCTACCCCAACCTTCTCACTGAGGAGGAACGTCAGCCCTGGGACTTAATTGTCGAGGAGCAGACAGAGTCAAGTCCCTTTCACGACATCTTAGTCGAGAAAGGAGAGAAGTCACCGGGGAAGGCGTCCGAGTCATTCAGGAGGTGCCAGTTACTCCACCTCCAATCGTGTTTAGCACATGGCGCGAGGCAAAAATTTGAAATTCTATATTTCAAATTGCCTCAAGACCCAACAAGGTTCGGGTCGTCAGTTTGTGCAGTGTGTGATGCAGCTGAACAACTACGTGGAAGACCTCCGTGCTTGTATTACAGCCTAAGCGCAAGTACAATGACCCAGCAGGTCTACTCCTTCACTGACGCGGAACTTGCATGCCATATATTGCGCATGTGTCCGTTGAAGTGGCAGGACCAGTACCACTTGCTTGAGAAGTGCTATCCCGAAGGGTTAAGCCTCTATTGCTCATTCTTGAGCAAATTGAGGTGGCGCACCCAGTGGATGAGAGGCAGTTGTCTTCTAAGCCTGCAAAGGCCCAAGGAGCTGAACAGCCCCCCAAGAAGTTCGCTAGGCACACGAATTCCCAAGAAGCCCAAGCAAGCACACCGCGGAGTATACACGCGTAGACAAGAACTGCGATCTATGCAAAAAGCATGGGGGCGCACACACCACGCATAACACCGCGGAGTGTCGCTGTTACAACAAAGACGGAACTCCTACGCGAGGTATTTTCGGGCAATCTGCACGAAAGTCCAGCGAGGACAGTCGCCCCAAGAAGTCCTACGCCCAGGTCCTGGCTCGTACGGAGAAACTTGAGTAGTCTCTCAAGAAAGCCAACAAAAAGGCAAGAAACATCGCCGTCGAGCTTAGTTTCACATGTCCTGGACATGTCCTGGATGTGTCCTTGGCGTGTCCTATGTCCTTAGTTTCTCCAGGGCGCGGTTTTTGTGGACACGAGGACATATGTCAGTGTTGAGTCCCATGTCTTCCCGTGTCCTCAGAAGTTTTGACTCACATACATTACATAACAGTATCAAGGCACATGTCAAGGTATCTTAAGTATTTTTGTACTGCAATCCTCATGGATTGCACTTAAATGAATGTAATGTACATGCAACAACCAACACTCTTGATATATTCACCTGAAAGTATCAAAAGGACCCTATAAATGAAGTAAACACTCCATGTCCTCTCACGTCCTGTCATGTCCTCTGTGTCTAAAATTGAATGTCCTGTGTCCTCGTTTGAAAACACAAAAAACACGAGATGTCCAGGACATGTCCTGGACGTGTCCAGGACGTGTCCAGGACATGTCCTACACGGTGTCTTTTTCAACAATTTTTGGACGCGGACGCAGCAGACATGTGAAACTAAGTTTGCAAGAACAAAGGTTGTGGATCGTTTTTGTTCATGTGCTCATGTGATTATGAGGCTTATTTTATGGTTTGTTGTGCAACCATATCATATGTGCACTACCTATGGTCATCCCGTTGTCTTTAGCAAAAAGACCCACGTGTTTCGGTGACTCTAAGAGTCCTTCCTTATGGACACCATATGTGTTCTCCATGGATAATTCTGAAGGTAAACCGTCAGAAGTTCTCACAAGAGAATAAAGTACTAGTCATTGAGTCTTAGTGAGACCATTATCTAGTAAGACACAGTTCTGTTGAATCCAATGATGTTAATCATGGTCAAGGATTCATTTTCTCTTATACTGTGTATTATATGCTCTCTAAGTTCAGCAAGCTGTACTAGAATGTGAGCATACCCAACCTGAGTTGGTGTTGCTCTAGACTTGTTGTGATAACAAATGTCGAACATATATGTGTCTCTTTTTTGTGTACGGTGTACCTCCTCCTCTACAATTCCAGTTGTGAGTGAGGTGAGACAATCATAGTGTCTTGCCTAAGGTTCCCCTTTGTACTGGACCACCCAGTAGCATGTGAGTTCCCTGTATGGGCGAATGTTTGGCGAGTTTTCATCTGCTTGTAAGCATGGTGCTTTTGCCATGAGAAGACTTTGGGTCTGTTATTAAGCCCTTGTTGTCTTTGTGCAGAGATGTTGTGTATTGGTTTGTCATGCAAACCTTTACTCGCTGCTTAATGAGTCCATCCTAACCTTGTTTAAGGTGTCTCTCAAGCTAGCCTTTGGAGAATATCATATTACTCCAAATGAGTTCTATTGAGAACAGTATGGCCATCATTGACTCCATTGAATGTGCTTGTGAGGCACGTGGAAAACCCATGATTGTTATTGCTAGATCTGAGTAGGTATAACCTTCTTCAGATTTTCTAGGCACGAACGGGTTCTAGATGCGTCAGTATCTAGTCTATGATTTGTTGACTTTTCATGAAGTCTTATGGTGTTTGCAGAGTTGAACATAGCAACATCTACAGTACTGTAAGGATTCTTTGAGTTTAGACAGTTTTCCTAACTTTTTGTCCTATTTTCACTTATTTTAAGAATCACTTTTTGATTTACAGTAATTTATGTTTGTTTGGGTGTTCTGTACTTGTACAGCCAGTTCTGACGACGGCTGTCAATGAAACCCTCCAGTCGCCAAGGTAAATTGTCCTCGTTGTTTTTACTTGACTTTTGGACTGGTTGTGCTCTGTCTTTATAGGCTGTAAACCTACCTCGTTTGAAAAATAGAGGTAAACAGGCACGTTCTTCCAACACACTGAACTTCATCAAACAGTTTCTCTTGTCATGAGAAACCTCAGTAACGTGTATGAAATTGAGTTTGTAGTGTAAGTGTGTGTCTTTTTTCTTTTATTTTGACACAGCTTGGAAGGTCTGCTATTTTACTCAACCCCAGAGGAGTTTTTCACAGGAGTGGTTAGCTCTGTGATCATGAGTATTTTTGCTCAAGAAGAGTCCTGCACTTAAGTGGTTAGCTATGTGTGTGGTATGTTGTGTCCAGGTTTTGTTTCAACTCTGGTTCACAGATTTTTGCAGACTTTGCATCAATTATCACTGGCAAGGTAAAATTGATCTTAACATATTTTATGTTGTTATTTGTTCGAAAATCTAGAACAATTCTAACTCAGTTCTTGCATTTGTCAAAGACTGAGGTCATATGCTGGCTTAGTCACTCTGGGTAACATGTACTCAGAAAAGTGTGTTTTGACAGGAATTTACTGCTTGTGCAATAAAAAACATCGTGTGACTTTGCCCTTCCTTTTGAGTAGGAAGAACCCATCCTGCGTGCGCCAAGAGTTTGACACCTGCCTAGCTGGGTAAGGAAAACATATGGATGTTCCTAATTTTGGAACATGGGGGAAGCTTGGAACTACGTGTTTCTTGCTTTCACTGTTACTGTAGCAACACCGTGTCAGGGGTTCAAAACCCAACATGGTTTGATTTCCAGTTGCTTCTTTGTTACCTTTGCTTGTGAATAGTGCGCATGGCACATGTGTATGTTTCTCTACGTGGGAGAAGAGTTCATCTTCTTTTTGAGAAAACAATTCATGATGCCAGAAGATTACTAGGCATTTTTGTTTTATTTTTACATCATGTAGCAAGGTATTTGAATATCAGGTTATTTTAACGTGACAGTAGAATTTTGATCAAGATTTTTCTCTAACGAGCTCTTTAATTTAAAATTAAATAATTCCGAATTTATATTTTCGGGCTCTAAATTCTATTTTCCTCGGACCAGAGGTTGTGCAGTGGCTATTCATAAGCCAACTAGCTTTTCATTCCTTTTTTTGCCAAGCTCGGTAGCTTATATGCATGAAAGGAATACCACATGAGAAGAATTCTCACTTTTGTGGACATTTCTCACTTTTTTGCTTGGATTTCAAAAAGAAATCAACAAGTTGCGTGTTTTCCTGAGAAAAAACCGCAAAAAGTCAGCAGCATTCTTGCGCAAATCGGGATTTTGCGAGAATTTTACTCAGAGTGTTTCTGGGGCACGACACGTAGTCGTTTTATGGGTCCATCTTGAGCCCCCATGCGTGCTGGGACTTGGAGACAATACTCCGCGTCACTCTGACGTCTGACCGGGATGCGGCAATATATTGCGCTCCTATGCCCATTTGAGGAGTAGAACAATGTTCTCTCCTAGGCTGGTCATTTGCGATCATGGGCTGAGCCCGATGATTCGAGGACTCACGATTTGTGGTCGTTTTCTTTTTGAGATCGTGAGCGCGCGGGCTGTGCAACTACATGATTCATCAAATGGGCTGTGCAGTGACGCGCTCCCATGTGAATGGGGCTGATCTGCGATCGTGGGACAAGGTCCTGCGCGATTGCATCTTCCTTTGAGGTTTTCGCTCATCCAACCTTGAAACCTTGAGTCCCGCGCCCAACCTATGCCCGTGCAGTGTCCTTTCGATACTCCCACTGCCACCATGCGAACGAACAAGGGAACTGGATCCTTGGAGCACCCAACACTTCTAGGACAAGAACTTCCTGGGGGATCGCGAGTCTTTCATATGACCGAAACCTCTCGGGGATCACGAGCAAGCTTTTTAGGCCTTAGAGGCCATACGATTCTTCATAGGGTCATTTTATGCCCTAGAAGATTTTTTTTTGTACTGCCCTAAGGCTATAAGTACTTAGTACTCCGTGGTGTCACTGCATCTGCATGTGATCACGGGTACGGACTAATTTTAAGTCTAATCGTGTTTTTAGGTCTAAAAATAGACTACACACATATTGCTCATTCGGATAAAAAATAAACCGAGGCATTTATGTTTATTGCCTCGTCATTTTTAATGAGGGGCTGCTACTACCTAATAGGCACGTAAGCATTCGTGCCACAAGTGCGTATGATACGTCACAAGTGGTCTTTTTTTATGGCAAGTGCACTTAGTGCTACACGCGCAATCTGCTAACAAAAGCGGAGTATACCCGCGTCAAGTGGGATCTAGTCCTCACTGACATTCAGGGCAATTGTTTTTGGCTACGTGTTTAAAAAAACAAGTGCCGGCCTGTTAGTGAACTCACTTCAACTGGCTGAGTACGTGACTCGGGGCTCAGCTGTGGCAATATTGCTACTCTTGGGGTCAGGCAGCACAAGTTGCGCCACGTGTAACACACCAAGTGTATTGTACGGCTTCAAGCAACAAGGGACGACGGACAGACGAACCTACCATGGTCAACCACTGACGACAGCTGATGGATGATGGATGGTGGAACGACGGACAGACGCTTCGTTCTGGTTGCGCGAAGGCTATCAATTGATAGTGACCTAAGCCGTTTTGATGTAGTTTTTACTATGTAGTAAACGGGTAGATACCTGTGGTTGAAAGATTTTAATTATGAGAGTTACACTACTGAAATAGGTATTGCATGGTACACTAGGTGATCCATGCATCACCAAGCACAGGTGATCCTGTTAGAGATTGGAGGTGATTTTGGGGCAGTTCCATGACTGCTCCTTTTCTCTCAACTGCCAACAGGAACTGTCCCATGAGAAGGTTTCTCAGAAAGAAATCCTCTCTTGGATATTTTGTCTAAGAAACACCTAGAATGTATATGGGTGTTTCTCAAGAAAGAAATTGTCTTTTGAATATTGTTTCTCAGAAACAATATCTTATGACTATTGTACTTCCTTTGTGTTACACAAAGGGAAGAGGACCATTGGAGGTTCCACCTGGAACCTCTTTGGGTTTACCAGTTAAGGTAGATAATTGGCCTATGTCAGTAGCCAAGACTAATTGGCAGCAGCACATCAATTTTTAAAGATGAGTTCTGATGAAATGATATGTTTTCCAAGTGTTTTTACTACATCTCATTTTCAATTGAATACTTATACAGGCTTACCATGGGAACCCCAAAACTCAGCCCACAGACTGAGCTAGTCCTCCCGCCTGGCACCGCCATGTAACCAAGACTAATTGGCAGCAGCGGGTATAACTTTGGGGTGAGCTAAGATGAGCTCAACCTGTTTTACAAATGTTTTAATTCAGCTAATTTTCAATGAAATAGTTAATTTCGTTCTACCTTAAAGGCCAAAACTCAGCCTAGAGACTGAGTTTTGCCTCCCGCTCACTTCACTTCCTGCAAGTGCAAGTTCTTCTTTGTGTTTTTAATTGTCTTTCAACTGAATTCCAATTAACTTCATTTTATTGCCATTGCATTTCAATAACATGTTGTTTGTGTCCATGAAAAATCAAGTCTTAGTGTTGGTGCGGATGGTCCGCAGGAGCGTTTTTTAGTTTGGGGCTGAAATTTGGGACTATGTGGCATCAAGGCTCGTTCTTTGGGAGGATGAAGGGGCGGGCCCAGAGTTTATTAGGATGTAGTATGTTTAATTATACTAGTAGAGATACTCCACCCAATCTTACACTATATGATAGTCTACGAGTATATACCAGACCATGTAGCCCTCCTGTACACTCCGGTACACTTCCCGGTAACTCACCTGTACAGTTCCGGTATGCCACCAGTAAACATTTTTTAGCTAATCAGTAATGCAGTTATAACCACTACTTAGATTGATATTGATTCTAAGACTTACTGAGAAGTCTGTTTTCCTGTAAAAAATACCACTTCCTATCGTACGTAGAAATAAATCTGAAGACTGGTTTGGGTCTCAAACTTCCGGTAGCCCGCCGGTAGACTCCGGTAACCCGCTGGTACACTAGTGTACTGATTGGTTACAGAAGTGTACAGGGAGGTTACCGGAAGATACCATTCGGGGCTCCGGTAACCCCCCTGTACACTCGAGTGTACAGGAAGGTTACCGGTGTTTTTCATTTGCAGTGGCGTGGAGGAAGACGGGATTTGAGTGGATTATGGAATGGCATTCATTATATTTCTTTAATATTTGTTATTCAAAAAGTTAACTGATTAACTGCGAATTATATTTGCATTAATTTTCATTTTATAACCTCAATCACATCGCTTTTTGTTGCATGGGCACAATTTCTCGGATAGCTTAACCACGATTGTGGTGGTAGAGGCAACATGCTGAACGATTGTCATTGTCCGGTAAATACATGTCAACAATCCAAACAATTGCCCTGTTCAAGCGTAACTCTCTCTTGCCTGCTGCATATTCCTTTGCCAGAAAGGCAAAGCGGCATCCATCTTTGCCGCCATCTCCGATGATAAAACATGCCAATTCATCAGGAGCTTTCATCCTAACCCGAAGCATCATTCCAACTCAGTTATAACCTCTCTCAAGTACAAGTTTATTCCCGCAGCCAAAAGTTGTGATAGAGGATTGTGTCACAGATAAGAATCAAGAATAAACAATACCAGCATAGGGTAAGATGAGAGAGACAGTTTCGACCGTGCTTTGCGAGCCGCGGACAGTAATATTGTCACCGCTAGAAGTCTCCGACAAGCAATGATGGGGCAAACAGTCAAGTTGACTGTTTGAAGAGAACTTGCTAGATAGGTCTTGGGCAGAGGACAGAGAGGATCACCAAGCCATCTCGAACCGAATTAGTGGTCTGCAAAGATTAACGGGGGGGGTTCAATTTCTGGTGCTGCATGATTGTGGGGAACACTAGTGCCAGCTAGCAACAATAATGTGATTGTCTTGTGCAAATTCATGCATCACCAGCTTATGTGTACTTAATTTCTGGGTGTACGTAAGCATATCCTGTTACACTTGCCTTAAAACTACCTATACTAGATACTAGGGGGGAAATGAGATTTTTGCAAAAAATTAAATTTCTTCCTAATGTTATTTTGATGTTAGGAACCTTTAGGCATGTACTTCCTCATGTCAAATATAAAATTTCATTTAAAAAGCCACCAGGAAGGTCCTCATTTTTGAGATACCCTGATTTTCGTGTATTTTTACTAGTGACTGGACTAGTGACTGACTAGAAACACAGTGCTGCGGATATGTTATGAAAACGTTTTGTGGTTCTAACATACCCTTAGTATATTTTTATTTGTAGATATACTTACATCATTACTTTTATGGATGTTTGCCTTGTTTCCTGCGGTTGTTTGAGCATTGTCGTGGTTTTGAAGTCACTTTTTTGCTGTTTTCAGCATAACCGACCTCCTAAAACACGTATATGGTCATACAAACCCTTCCAGGCAACAAGAGTATACAGAAGTTGGAATGTACTTGATGCTCTCACAATGTCTGAAGTTTTACCTTGTTAAGGAACAGATTATGCTTGGACAGTACAGTTTCTATAAGCTTTTCTCGCAAATTGCAAAAAGAGCAATAGTAGTATACTTACAGACCACCTTATGATGCCCCCCAACAGTACATGAACCCTGAGGGTCTTCACATGTTTTTTGAATACAATAGAGTCTTTGAATTATGTTGCATATTCAGAGTTTTGCTTTGTTTTAATTGGCTAGCAACTTAATGCATATTATCTTGGCTGACTGTAGAATAATTTCAGATGTATGTTCAAATAGTTGCTGTTTCAACTTTGTAGCACCACAGTCATCCACAGTTGATCCTTTGAGTTTGATAAAGGTTACAACAGAAACACATAGTGCTATATCAAAGCATAAATGAATAAACACTTATATAAATTAAATTCTGTTTTAGCAAGGAAAATTGTTCTCAATTTCCCTATGAAATTGTTTTGTTGCAGTTTAACAATGAAATGGCCATGAAAGAGTGAAGATGCAATGACAAATAAGTTGACTGAAATGGCACACAGCCTAGTCATAATTATTTTGAAGTTTCAAATTAGAAAGTGTGCTACAATAGTTGACATGATTCATCAAGAGGAGTCTTGAAAAAGATAATGTTACTGAATTTCTAAGATGTATTTTTATGCCATATTCATTAGTTGATTGTCATATTGCCATTCTTAACTAATTCATGATGGAAATACTGATGGAGACCAACCTTTCCTGTCACCAGTCTGCCATGTCATGACCCATGTGAATTTTTTGCATCCCCGCTCTGTCCATTGCAGTTGGAGAAAGAAAGTAGCCTCAAATGACATTTTGTTTTGTTTAACCTCCCTGACAACTCCAACACATGGGAGAAGGATCATTGACAATAATTCTCCTATTCTAATGACTGAATTTCACACATCTTTATTGACAGGTTTTGACAGTCATCATATAACATATGGGCATTTTTGCCATTTGTAACAAAAAGTTGCTCCACGGCTCTTGGCTGTATTGATCCTTCTTGCATCACAATAAACACCTCAGAGATGGATCATTTTGATACACTCTCAATGACTGAACTATGTACCTTGTCTTCATTGAAACGGAGAATGGTCAACAAGAGAAACATCGCGTGTATTATTGTATTTGATGCTAACGTATCACACTGCATGTAGACTTCAAAATTATGTAGCAACTCAATTAGTGTGAATTAATTCATGACTTTCATCAAACCATCGCATAAAACATCTGTAGCTAGTCATACATAATAACAAATTGGTTGAATGATGGTATAAAAAGTTAGATGTGTCAGTGAGCCCTGTACTGCATTAAAACTTGATATGGAATAGTTAGAAGTTGATACAAACAATGTTTTTTGTCAGATCAATATCTGGTTGTTTAATGTACCAATATAAAATTCCATCTCATGGACAACCACAACTGATAAAGTAATTTTGATTAAGGCAAGGAATGGACCGAAAAATTCTGTTATAATCATTGATCACCTTTATTTATTTGTAACTTATCTTCAAATATCCCCAGAAGCTTGCTGTCAAAACCTCACAGTGAAAAGATGAATTGGTTACAGAATTGATGCCAGCTTTGAACATCTCCTTTGTTTTTTTAACTGATGTTGTCATGTTTGGTTCCGAACATCCACACTAACTAAAATGAAGTGTCACTGATGGTCACAGGATGATAAAATAGATTTCTTGTACAACATTGTATGTGTTCATCAACATGTCATCCTGTACTGCTCCTACCTCATTCATTGTCACCCAGCAGAACTGGTAGACGAATAAAACTATTACAGGAACTTTTTATGGAATTCAATGCAAAAGCTGATTACAATGAATTGAAATTATTTTGAACCCGTACCAATGTAACATCAATATGAGCTAATGATGCTCATACACAGTTGGGTGCGGCAGTGAAACAGCTACTACATTTGAATTTGACATGGGCCAGGTGGTAGGACATATAGCAATACCTCAAGCAGATAAATTAATTCATTTGATATACATACCTAACTTATTCATGTCCCCAAACCACACCTGATCATTTTATTTTGATCAGGACAGTCACAAATACTGCAATCAAAACTTAAATTAATGCATTTATTACAATTGATATTATGTCATATTAGTATTTGTTCATTCCCATGTCCTTTTTCTTAAGTAATCATTCTGCATTCACTATTGATGGCAGAAAATCTGAGTGAACAGTTTAATCCTCCACTCCCTAATGTGCGCTCTCAAGTTGACTATTGATGCATGTCTATGGACCTTGTTCAAAACTTTCCCATCAGTTTTCTATCTACCTTAGTGCCACTAATCTCCATGATCCTAGCCTTGGTCCTAGCACTAGTTGAGTTTTGTGCATCCCTACTTTGTCAAGTGGTAGCTGTCCCAAACTGTGCTCCTACATCAGTCAGCCTTTCACTCTAGTTGAAAGATTGTTTCACTATTGGTACTTCCCTTTTTGACGGATTGATTGTAATGTCTCCTATACATAAACGAGAGCGTGCAGGAGAAATTTGTTGGACCCTCATTAAAAATACAAAATATATTGATTCATAACACACAATAATCAACATTTACTTTAATTTTTTCGCCAGTATTTGTGCATCTTGTTATCTCCACACATCCACAATGCTTTGGGAACGTACACATGAGGGTTGCGGGGTACCCAACACGTGAATGGTGGCCCACGAGCCATCGTGCCGCCGAACGACTTGAATTCAGAATACTTTGTCTGAGGGACATTTTTTGATGAAAAGAATTGTGCAGCAAGTTCTTGTTGCCCTGCCACATTCGCGAGGTTTGGGGGTGGTGGGCACTCATATTTGGGTGGTTCATATGGGTGCTAGGGAGGAGTTAGTGATGAATTCAGCCAAATGACTTCAATTTCAATTCAGAATACTTTGTCCGAGGGACATTATTTGATGAAAAAAATCACGCAGCATGTTCTTGTTGCCCTGCCACATTTGTGAGGTTTGGGGATGTTGGGTGATCATGTTTGGGTGGTTCAAATGGTGCCTGGGAGGAGAAAGCAATGAATTCATCACGTTTTTGAGCAATGTTCATCTGTTTCATAATTTTTTATCAAGGCAGTGGATGTGTTATATGGGGATATCTTGGTGTACCCCTGTGATACAAAGAAATGGTCAATATCACGCCCCATCGCAATGTTGCCGTGACGTAACATTGCTAGAATTTGAGTTGGAGAGACACTGGAGTCAAACATTGGAATACAAAGTGGGGGTCCATCAATTACAGACATCTTTTTTTCAATCTGGCACATTTGTTGGAGATGGCCAATTGACGATGCATGAAGATTTGCAGAAAGTAGGAGTACATCTGATATTGTACTTCAAAGTAGATAGCATGTAAAAAATATCTCAGTTCCCCCTACCTATACTACTGCAAAACTAGCAGAAGTACTCCGTATACTTCTTTTTTTAAGCAGTAGTATACAGGTTTAAGACAAATCTTGCTTGGAGGGTTAATCGGACACATACTCAACAAGTGTGTTGCAAGGTCTGAGTTGCCAAGAGGCTCAACAAGCTTCGTTGCAATGTTAGCCTTCAGGCAGCAGTAAAAACATGAGAGAATCTCAAGGTAGCTGTTGAGCTGATAAGCTTGATTGAAGAACTGATGGACTGGTACTCAGTTAGGCTTCTTCGGGGTGTTGGTGTTGTTGTACTTGATGCCTTCACCTGAATTGTGCCAGAACATGGTTTGCAGATGAAAATTCATGCAATGGAGAAATGGCTCCCAAGTCTTCTTTCCTGCTTCATCGTGTACTTTGCCCTTGAGGTCTTGCCTAGGGGGCAGTTTCCATTTGTGCCTTGATGATCTTATCCCATGGTTTACTGGATTTGTTGGACAGGACCGTTGTATATAAGTGGAAGATCTGGGATCCCACTCTCTCAGACTGTGCATCTGCCTCATCCCAGGCCTTGTGGGCTACAACCACTGACTTCCATCCTCCTTCTTGTGCTCTTTCCTGGTCTTGGAGTATGCAGCCCTTGTAATACCATGCTCCATCTTCTAGGACTAGATGTGGTTTATGTGCTCTTGATTTTGGCTTGAAGATCCATCTGTTTTATTACATGGACTTTATGGCACGCATAAATCAATCAGTGCTTCCAAGTACTTGATGCCCAGATAGCTACTCTTAGTTCACTGTCATTTTCAGGCAGTGTTACATTGCATTAGGAAGTCTTGGTCTTGCTCTGAAGAGCATTCTTGATGAGATCTTGTTTGGGACTGTAGAATATAGGGAATTCTTTCCTCCCATGCCATGCTTGCACTCAACATACTTGAGTCGCCATCACCAACTTCATGTCTGACAAATTTGTTAATATATCTCCAAGAAGAGTTTCTTGAAACAGGGTCTTGATAGAAGTTTTTGGGGGGTTATCTCAATTTTCAAAACGGGCATGCTGGACCAGGACAGCTCGGGGTTGGCTGACGCAACCTGATGACGTGTGTGTTGAAAATGGAAATTGCAGGAAGGGCATGTATGCCAAATGTAGAAGAAAATTCTCATTTCTCAGGGTGGGCCATCATACAATGGTGAACTAAGCTGGAAAACGTTAATAATTTTTTAAGGAGTAATATGATTGAAAAAAGAATCCAGAAGTGGAAGCTATAACAATAATTTACTGACAGCAAATAAGGATTGATGCTCATCACCTATCATGAGTTTATTGTGTAATTTACATGTTTGCATTTGACTCAGGTATGATGTCTACGGGGCCCTACATGTAGCGCTATCTATATTCCAAGGAGCTGGTGGGTAGGATCCTACATAGTCCTGGCTTATGATGTGGTGCTCACTTGCTCTGTCAGGGCTTGTTGGAGCCAACCTTAACCAAATCAGATCAAATTTGTCTGGTTGAAATAATGAGTCAGTGATCTAAACCGGAAAAACTTAGAAAAAGATTTAGGTAGATAATACATATGTAGATGTGTTGTTGATCTTGAAAGTGACATTATAAGAATATTTCTACAACTAAAAATGCTGCTGCTGCTGCTGCTGCTGCTGCTGCTGCTCTTGGAGCACAAGCATGTAGAACACATCAGCAGAATTCTCACATGTAGTTTTTGCCAACCTGGCTTTTAGATCCTATACACCTCTGGTGCAGTATGCGGTGGTACTTTGGGACTCGTATCTTTGAGCCTTCATGACCAAAGATGCGTGTGTACTTCTCCTTTGTAACAAAACGAAAGTATTTGATGTTACTTTTTAGGTAAATAGAAATACTTAAAATAAAAAGTTTTCTAGGCCGTAGATACTTGGCATATGTCAATCAGACCTAAAAGTAGAGATCCAA